>JANAVB010028000.1:16717333-17202333 GCA_029216955.1 Iris pallida | reverse complement strand
TGAAGTCACACATATATATAGAACTTTATTCTCTTTATTGATAATTGAAGAAGAGTACAAGACTTGTATTGAAGTATAATACTTACAACCAATCTCACTTTACATTGAAAGCCAACTGAACAATGCTACCAAGCTTACAATTGATACTTGGATACATTAGATTATAACTCGATATACCGACTTGGCTTACAACTCACTGGTACAACTGATTACAATGTTCCATACATTATGCACTTTATAAGCAGAAGACATCATCTTGTACAAGTAGAGCTTCTGTATGCCCAACAAATCTTCGATGTCGTGGGACCAATCAAGCCAATCTTTGTGTGCAGAACATCCCAAGCACGAGCACCTGCCCACAAAATGTGGGTCAGCACATCATCTATGTACTGGCGAGCAGAATCCAACCCACTCGCCTAAACCAACACTAACTGGTCAATTTTAGCAAGCATTTAATAGAATGATCTTTCTACTTATGGCCTAGCATCAGTTTACAGTTTATGGGCAATAATCATAGTGAAACATGTAAACTTATTATCTCATTTCTTATGTAAAGGCAACAATAAAACATACTTAGTGTTATCAAGCTCTGACAGTGTACATTCGAGACATCTATTAAGCATCATTGAGTTAACATGAGCCAAACATGTTATAGGTATTCTCTTAGCAAGGCAACATTCCAGCATATTGCATTTAACATGTTGAGCATGTCACAGAGTTCTCTTTTAAAGGCAATATCACAACATTGTCTTGTTTAGCATGACTAAGCAGACAATTCAACCAACATATATTGCATATATCACACTAAGTGATTTCTTACCGATATCCGACTCCGTGTACCTGCATAAGAATATAGGATCATATGATATACTTACTCTGTCTGCACAAAACATTCATTAGCATGCATCCTGACTACATGACTACTGGTGGTTGTGCACCATATCGATGTGCCATATATGACTTCATAGGGTATGGGATATGCCCTTCACCAGGTTGTGAGCCCGAATGAAGGTCCCAATACCGTGCTACCAAAGCAGTAATTCCCTCCTAGGTCGACTTGATCCTACCGCCACAAGTACCGTTCGAGGAAACCCTTATATACAAGTACGTCTATGGTCATACGAATGCGTGTCCAATTGGATCGTGTTCGAAGTCGCATGATAAATAATAAGATAAGTAAAAGCAACAGTTCATTATCTCATCTTTTTAATATTACCACCTGTTCACTTGGTGATCTCAATGATCCCAAGCCTCATCATTCTCATTGCATCAATCATTGCAATATTTCTCATATCATTCCTTTCTAAGAGGAACAAATAATATTTCATTCATCTCGATAGGACCTGTAGCATTTCATTCATATCATAGGGACAATATTCTTTCTTTCATTGTTTATAAGGAAACAGGCAACAACAATAGTTATGCAGAAGGTACATGCTTGAGGTACTTTATTTAGTTCTTGGTGTTAATAGCATAACCAGTTCATTACTTATATATCATTCTCGTAGCATCTCATTACTCAAGTATTCTACTTATTCCGACAACGTTAAGCATAAGGAACATTATCAATTTATTCTCAGGCATCAAGTCACATTAGCATTTCAAAATTCATGTGTTGTACATTTCAATAATTCTCAACATAAGCATCTTAATTATTCAGCAACTCAAACATGGAACATATTGGACAATTCATAGCATCACGTTATTTCATTTATTAAGCATACAAGAATAAGAAGGAAGGAGGACAGTTCCACTTGCCTGCACAAAAGGGTCTTCTTATTCTGGTTGCATACATTCTCCCGAAGCGTAGCTCCACCAGCGAGGCACGTTCCAACACTTAAGCTGTCTAGCCAGCTCAGAGAGACTGCATCAGTCTTAACTCTCTTGATTCCCAGCATAAGTCACTGTCCAACATCCTGATAGCATCCAACAAGCCAACCAAATGCCTCGTACGGAGCGAGGCATTACAATAGTGTGGCCAGTTTGAGTTCATGGTGATGTCGTTTGGGTTAACTAACGCCCCGGTGGTGTTCATGAACCTGATGAACAAGGTGTTCCGCCAGTACTTAGACAAGTTCGTGGTGGTGTTCATCAATGACATTTTGGTGTACTCGAAGACCCAGAGGAGCATGGGAAGTACTTGAGAGTGGTTCTGGAGACTTTTAGGAAGGAGAAGCTTTCTCAAAGTATGAGTTCTTCCTGGATCGAGTTGATTTTTTTGGTCATGTTGTGACCGGGGATGGGTTCTCAGTCGACTCGAAGAAGATCAAAGAAGTTGAGGCATGGACCGCTCCGAGTTTAGTTGCAGAGATTAAGAGTTTTCTGGGATTGGTAGGCTACTACAGGAGGTTCGTTCAAGATTTCTCTCGGGTTGCAGAGCCATTAACTAGGCTGACCCGAAAGGACGTAGAGTTTATTCAGAGGAGTGTCAAGTCACTTTTGATGAGTTGAAGAAGCGGTTGACAACAAACCCGATTCTGACATTGCCATCAGGATAAGGCGGGTTCACTATCTACAGTGACGCCTTAGGGAAGGGTCTGGGTTGTATCTTACAGCAGCATGGGAAGGTGATTGCCTATACATCCAGGCAATAACGTCCGTATGAGAAGAACTACCCTACCCATGACTTGGAGTTAGCGACACTTATTTTTGCTCCTAAGTTGTAGAAGCACTATCTATACGAAGAGCGTATGGAGATCTTTATAGACCACAAGAGCTTGAAGTATGTGTTTACACAGAAGGAAGGAGCTCAACATGAGGCATAAGAGATGGTTGGAGTTGATGAAGGACTTTGACATTTCGTTGCAGTATCATCCAGAGAAGGCCAACGTGGTTGTCGATACCTTGAGCAGGTATCCGGTAGCTATGTGTTTGACGATGGATCATCACTTGTTAGTAGATCTGGAGAGCATGGGGATCGAGGTGATAGTACCGGGAGTTGAGACTTAGACGTGGGGACTGCAAATCCAGTCGAACTTGATGGAGAGGATGAAGTCGACTCTGTTCGACGATGTTGCTCTACGGTGTATCCGGGAGAAATTTCTAGCGGGACTTGCAGATGAGTTTATCATTGCAGAGGATGGCGCATTGAGGCACGGTTCCAGACTGTGTGTGCCTAGTGGAGACCATCGGAAGTAGGTTATATAGGAGGCTCACCATTCTCAGTACTCTATGCATCCAGGTGCCAACAAGATGTATAGGGATCTGAAGGAGCACACATGATGGTATGGGATGAAGCAAGAGGTAGCATGCTTCGTAGCCAGATGTTTAGTCTGTCAGCAGGTTAAGGCAGAGAAGCAGAGGCCAGGAGGACTGTTACAGCCATTGCCTATTCTGAAGTGGAAGTGGGAGCACATTACGATGGACTTTGTTTCAGGATTGTCATGTACACTAGGAGGAAAAGATGCAATTTGGGTCATCGTAGACAGGTTGACCAAATCAGCCCATTTCTTGCCATTCAAAGTGGATTTGTCTACAGAGAAGCTAGCAGAAATGTACGTGCATCAGATTGTCAGACTTCATGGAGTTCCGGTGAGCATTGTATTGGATTGAGATAGTCGCTTTACTTCCCATTTCTGGCTGAGTATACATACTAGTTTGGGCACTCAACTCAAGTTTAGTACTGCATATCACCCTAAGACGGACGATAGTCAGAGAGGACTATTCAGACACTCGAAGACATGCTGTGAACTTGTGTTCTGGATTTTGGAGGTTCTTGGGAGGATCATTTGCACTTAGTAAAGTTTGCATACAACAACAGTTTCCAGGCCAGCATTTAGATGTCACCATTCGAGACGTTATACGGCATAGATGTCGTACTCCCTTGTCTTGGGATGACGTTGGAGAACGAGCTTTATTGGGACCTGAGATGGTTGTTGACGCAGCCGAGAAGGTGAAGCTCATCAGAGATCGACTTCGTATGGTGCAGGACAGACAGCGGCATTGGGCCGATAGCCACCGGAGACCTTTGGAGTTTAAGGTACAACTTAGACTTAGGATTAGGATTTTGTTGCTTTGTGATTTTGTTTGATCATGTGATTGTTATAGTTAAGTTTGAAACCATGTTTGTGCTAGGTTAGAGATCTGGTGTTCCTAAGGATATCTCCGACACGTGGCACTATTTGCTTCGGTGGAAGTGGAAAGCTTAGCCCGCGCTTCATCAGACCTTTTGTTATTAGCGGAAGAGTCGATGACGTATCATACAGACTGGACTTGCCACCTGTATTAGAGGGAGTCCATAACGTATTTCATGTATCACAGTTGAGACGGTACGTGGCAGATCCCAGCTATGTACTGGATCATTCCGAGATTGAGGTGGGCGCTACTCTTAGTTATCCAGAACAGCCGGTGGAGATTCTGGATCGACGGAAGAAGGTGTTGAGAAACCAGACGATACCCTTGGTTCGCGTCGCATGGAGGCATCACTCTCTAGGTGAGTCTACCTGGAAGAGGGAGGATGAGATGTGCGAGCAATACCCTTATATTTTTCAGTTTTGAGGTATGATTTTTCTATCCTTCTCATTTGTTCAGTTTTATCTTTATGTTCGAGTACAAAATAAATTTCGAACATAAGTAAATTCATTAATTTCACTGTCTAGTATATGTAGAACAACCAAGTAGTACCAAACATTCAAAATCCTTAATTTCTCCATTTAGAACAACGAAGTAGTACCAAACATATGTCCAAAAATTAAATATTAACAATGTAGTCAGCTACATATATCCCAAAATGTTGACTATCTAACATTTAGCTCCCTTCGAGCCTATCCACAACCAAAACTCCTCAGAAAGCATCCTCTTCCTTCATCCAACCTACACAAAAATAGGTGGTAAATCATTAGTGTAAAAAAAAACTAATGAAACAAAAAATAGGGGGTAAAGTTCAGTAAGTTGTCAAAAGAATTATTTTTTTTTTAATGTAACAAAAAATTAATTTCTATGTTTGGAGGAATATTGACTTTAAATTATTCAATAGTTTAGGGAATTAAATTGGAAATTTAGAGTTGAGGATATCAAGTTTAAATTGATCCTTATTTCTGTTCAGTTTTGCTCCAAAAATATTTTATACAAATGCGTTATTGTTTATATTTTGCCAATTAGCATTTGTTGCAGGTTGATCCAAGTAATCAAGTAAAGAAAGAAAGTTTGTTTTATGTAGTTGATGTACCAAAAGTTGTAACCTATGTATTAATGCTTTAATAAAATTGGGCTTGTAATTGTTGTGCCAGAACTTGTAAGTTGTACTTGTTGCTTTAGGTACTGTTTGGATGCTATCTTCATAATGAAAAATTGATCTTGTAATTGTTGTTATTATTTGGTCTCCAATGTGCATCAGATCAGACGCTCTAGTGTTCAGTAAACAGTAGATTATAAGTTCAGATTATTGAAGAAGTGTACAGATAAGTAGAAATTAGTATCAAAGAGTGTGTAGGATTAGTTTTTATTTTACATCTGTGTAATAGAATGTGAAAACAGTGCGTAAAACATAGGGGTACATGAATTAAAGTATAGTGTGTAGGAATTTAGTATAGCATTTAGAGGTACTTTATTAAAGATGTACCTAGTCTTCAAACGGCATAATGTGGTCTGTTGGCCAAGCCATGGTACTTCCAATGATTTTCTCTACTGTGTCGTTACCAAAACATGGCCTAAACAACAGAGCTTTGGGTTGTATCACTATATCTACCCAAACACGGGATGCACCTTGTCCAAGAGGATAATCGTGAACCGGCACATTCGGATCATCGGTGATCCATCGTCCAATTGCAACAACTTCATTCTTATTTCCCGTCCAATCGAGTAACTTGCATTTTTGGTCCTTTGACAGATGATGATGTGACTACAACAAAGATTGAAGCTTAAAAATATTAAATATCATTCGAGTTACAATACTTCTATTTGTTATTAGAGATATATTACCTGTAGAGTAGATGGAGATTTCGAAATGACCTTTACTTCAAAATCATTTACATCGCCACTGTTGTTCTCCTCCTCTTTAGTGTTTTCATCATCACTGTTGCCCTCATTGTTCTCCTCCTCCTCTTTAGTGTTCTCTTCGTTCTTCTCATTGGTCATCTTATTTTTATCCTAATGAGGAAAACAGTTACATGTAATTACCAAAAAGAAAAATATAGATCTGTTACAAGTGGTCATTCTTGATGACTTACCTGACTTTTCATTAATGTACCAAGTAGTTGAGTTTGTTGTTCAATTAACTTTGATATGGAGTTGATTTGCCCTTACATTGAGTCAACTTTGCTTTGGGAATTTCTTTCCTCTACACTCACCTCAACATCATCATCTTTTTGTTGATCACATTCCTAAACAAGGCAAGCGTCATAGGTAATGTATAAAAAAATATATCAAAGTGAAATAAAATAAGAGTCAATCTAGAATTCCTACATGCTTACCTTATTTTTCATCAAAGTCTCTATCAACTTTGCTTTTTCTTTAACTAATTTTGACATTGAGTCAATTTTGTCCTGTATTGATTCAATTTTGTTTTCCAGTCGAACTACTGTTTGAGAATGCTTCTTTTGAGCAACTAATTTAGATTTAGTTGCTCCGGCTCCGGCTTCGGCTACTCTAATCCTACTCCGTTTTTCAGATTGTCGTACTACTTATGAAAGTGCATCACCTTCATCTAATTGTTGGGATCCCTCTGAAGGTGGTGCAAGAAGGATTTCCATGGATTTTTGCTAAAATTACGATGAAGAAAATTAGAATTAGTTTCCGTTGGACAACGCTTGACTGTCAATACAAGAAGAAAAAATATACTATCTATAAGAAGTTAATTGTGTACATACAATGAGCTCGTTGTCCTTTGAGTGCTTAGCTACACCTTCCCCAGTAGTATATCCCCAAATCTAAGCACGAAGCCTATCCTTATCGATAGGACATGGTCCCTCCCTTCTCTACATTGTATTAGGTAAAATTGGCATTGATAAGTAGAGAGTTATAAATACGAATGAAAAAAATACTTTATACTTACCAATATTTCATCGGCAATGCGAGCAAAGCCTTTCCACTTCCAAGGTACGGCATTGTTTATTTTCCTCTCATTTGTTTAAACTTTGTAGACCTCTCCTAAGTACAACACATGCATATTTTTAGATAATACCTTAAATGTTAGACATTGAAGCTTCAAAAATATTTATTCAACATACCTTAAATTGTTTTGATGATCTTTTCTTAACGAATAGTTCCCAATCTACCGGGTCTACGTCATTCGGCTTTCTCTTCAAATATTTCCCCAATTTTGATTTGTTGGCCCTAGCAAGTCTTCCCATTTGTTGGATGACATACATTTTTGCCTCCTCATCGCTGTCCATGAAAGTAAATTTTTGCTACAAGTGCAAAATAGTCATAAGTAATTATTAGGAAGATAGTAGATATAAACTACATTTAAAAAAGAATGTAAACTTTCATCTTACTATAACAGCTTTCTAGTAGAAGTCCTTGCTCTCAGAAGGTATATGTCTCCAATCATCGAACATTATTGGTACCATTTCACGTGTCAAACATCTGACAAAAGTTGAAAGATGTTTCGAGTTCCTTCCAATTGGTTAACCATTTTTATTTAACTCCACCTCTATGTAACACCCAGTTTTCCAGATGAGGATAATTTTGAAATTTTGTAATTATAATTATTATTTATTGATATTTATTTCATATTATGATTTTTGTAGATTTTTAATTATTTTTTAAACTATTTAAAATTATGACTTGTGATTTGGTGTCTTGCTAGTGTAACCCTAGAGACAGCTTGACCTAGAGCCTAGCCATGTGATTAGGGTATTTCATATATTATTTTTAGCCTAAGGATATTTCGGTCAATTTGAATTTATTTGAATTTAATAGAATTTATTAGAATTTATTGGGATGCATGTGAATATATTATTAATTAAATATTGCTATGTGTTATGTTAGTCCTTAACCTAGAAGTTTAGCCCTAACCCAGATTAGACGTGGCCTAGACTAGGGTTAGTTAGCTTGGATTAGTCATGACTAGTCATTGGTTAGAATGATCAAGTTAGACTAGCTAGTTATAGTTAGTTGAGACTAGCATTGAAACCTAGGTTCCATCCTAGCCATCGATTTGGCATGATGTGAGGGTGACCATTGGATGGGATCCCAAAACCCTAGAAGTGGCCAGCCCAAAATCCTACGTGAGCCTATTTAATTCCTCCCAAATTATTGCCTCTTTGTTCATTCTCTCTTTTCAAGAACAAGGTGAGCTCAACTTCATTTTTCAATAACTTCTCCATTCCTCATCCTTTTTCAACCAAACTTCTTGCATTGTGACCTAACCATCTCCCTCTTGCTGTCCATAGAGGTAGAATACTAATTTGGGGATCATCTTGCGCTCGAGCTACAGTAAAAAGGGACTGCACTTTGACAGTTTTTGAGCTCGAGACACCCATTGGTAAATCCCTCATTCTCCATTTAAACTATTAGTTTATTATCATGGATGCATAGCCCTAGGTCTCCTCTAGCTTCGGGTAGGATTTGAACCCAACCTGTGTCGGATACGTGTCCGTATCGGACACGTATCAGTAGGCTATTTAGGTGTTCGACCTATGTCTCAATGGATTGATTTTTGCTGTTTTCAAAATATTTTGAATAGAAAATTTGTTCTTCATATTGCTTGTGTGATTTTACACGAATAAGGTGACTTCGAGCCGTGTCTGAGCCGTACTGGACTCGTGGACACAGCTCCGCGCACGGCCAGGGTTTCCCCTGCGACTCGGGGCCTCGGGCTCAGCGCACAGGCCACGTAGCGGACCGTGCTTGGACTGAGAGGAGGGGGCAATGTTTGCGAACCTGTCCTCCAGCCCTCGTGTCCAACGGGGTCGTGTCGGACACGCAAAGTCACGCACATGGGTCACACACGCGCGCACGTTCAGTCAGATTCGCGTACTGATACGCGAGTCGTGTCCACTCTGTACACGACGTGGTCGTGTTGTGTTGGGTCCTATCTGTAGCCTAACACGTGGGCTACACGTGGGCATGACCACGAGACCCCACGTGTCCTGTGTCATGTTCTACAGGCACGTGCACGTGTGCACGACACTGTGCAATACTGGGTGCACCCCATGTGTTTGCATCGTGTTAGACACGCCTGTGTCGTGTTTCCTGGACACATGAGGACACACAAGACACGTGTACACATGCTTTGTTAATTACCTACTCTTGGTTTAGCATATTAATGTGTTTTGTTCATTCGAATGTGAAATTCCTCTTTGAACTGATATACAGTGTTCAGTTTTGTATATTCCTGAGTTCATTCCATTTTAACTATTTAAATTGATGTTTTAGATGGTCATAATAAATTCTACATGTTATTTAGTGCATGTTTAGTTCGAGTTTTCAGTTTAGATTAGGCTTGTTGATCTGGAATGAGAACTTAACCTGGAATTTGGGTTTTAATGTACTGACTGATTTCTTTCTATTTTAGATACTAAACTTTGTAACTTAGGTTCATGGTTATTGAACTGATTTCGATTGAAATGTATATCCAGAGTTTATCCACTGTTTGGATTGTATGTTAACTGTCTGAAGACATTTCCTTAGACTGGGATGAACACATGGGCACTGTTTTCCCTGAACACATGAACACTGAGACACCATGTATCCCTGTCTATGAGATTCCTGAGAATTTTGAAATATAATATATGTAGTTTTGTTAGGAATTAAACTGAAATTAGTTTTGTTTCACTGATTAAAGGGATACCTGAGAATTCATATATGTGAATGTTGATTCGTTGTTAGAGCTAAACTGAGATTAGTTAGGAATTTATTTTTGAAATTTCATATGTTGTTTACTGAGATTTTGTACACAGGTTCTTAAATCACTTTCTTCCTATTACTCTATACTGATTAGCTTTCATTTGACACTGCCATTGCCAAACACTCCCATGTATCCATGCTAACACACACACGCACAGGGAATAAACCTGAGAACTGAGACTCCTTTGTACACTCTTCACACACAGGTACCATATCACCTATGCACACAAACTGAACTTTATAAACTGATAAGTGGTTTCCCAGTTTCAACTGAACTGCAATTTGTGACCCATGTCCATTCAACTGTCATTTGATTCCTATTAAAACTATCATTATTAGCTATGGGTTGATGGGAATTCGAAATTGAGAATTGATTTCCCTCCTTAATAATCTGTCATTTGATTCAATATTAAAAATGTTATTTTATTTCCTTAAACTGGGATTTCAAGTTGTTAATGGGAATTTCATGGATTGCATTGATAGTTGGCTTCGATTTGTAAACCGAATACTAGTGAACCTGAGAAACATTTCAAAACCTGTGATACCTATATTGCACACACCCTTCACATTGCATTGCGTTGCCTACTTTGATATATGCCAGTATTTTATTAGACACATGCTTGTACACTGTATTGCTCTGCCACACACATATGTCTGAACCACTGTATTAGTTCACATTACCTGCACTTCATTATCTGTACACTTAACCAACTGCACATTCACTTAAACCCTGTATTCATACAAATATGAGCCAACTGCATTTTATATTACCTTGCTTTGAAATCCATCACTGCACCTGATACATGCCATGTATCAGAGAAACTCATGTCTTTATTGCACTTGGTTCTGTTTGGGAATGAAACACACTGCTTGATAACATCTACACACACTTGTTCTGTCCTACAATAACCCACAGACTCACACACACTACCTTAAACTCTCAACAACACACATATATATACACACTCATAGCAATGCAAATGTAATGAATAGAAATGCCATGATTGATTAGAAATGCCATGATTTAGTGTCTAATTCACATGCCATATTATATGCCTAGCCTATGTTATGCAATATAAGCCATGTTATGTTAACTTAGCTAAAAATGCCATGTAATGTATGTAATATATATTACATATTCATGGTATCTATAGATTTGTATAATGTAGTATGGTATATAGGTATAACTTGTATATGTTAAACCTATGTAATGTGTATTTTGATAGCTTAGTTGGAATTGTATTGTGGTTGTGTGCTAGCCTAGGTTTAGTTAGGGTTGGCTAGACTTGGTTGACTGGTTTAGACTAGGGTTAGACCTAGAATGGCTTGTTTGACCAGAGTTGACCAAGGGTTGACTTTAGTCTAGTTTGACCTAGACAGCATGTAGATGCATAGTAGATTACATTTATCATCCCCTATATACATCTTGACTTGTGTTGTTCTAAATAGGAGTCAGGTACCTCATCTCGGACAGTACATTTACTTCAGACATTCAGATACCAGGCGAGTACATTCTTTGATCATTTCATATCTTGTTTAGGATTATATTTTCTGCTTTAGATTACTTTACTTGATGCTGACACATTGGTGACACGGATTGGTACTATATGGATCCCTTTATGAGATGTTATCCCCCTCAGGAGCATCAGATACTCTTGTCTCGTGTGTTTTACTTACATCATGTATCTCGTGCTTCTATTATCATGAATCTTCATGAATCAGCTTGTGATTCCTGTACTTTCATGAATCATAGAGCCTTCACGAATCTTCATGAATCACTCACGAATCACCCTATATGGGCAGTAGTATAGTCATGAATCTTAACGTAACTTGACTGGATCTTTGTGTATTGATTGGGGATGGGGGAGTATAAATGATCATGTGAATAATTCCAAAGTAGAATAGTCACGAATCACCTCTTTAGTATAGTCATGAATCACCCTCCAGCTGTTCACATGTTTCATCATGTACTCTAAATCACTAGAATCACTGATTAGTTCTCTGTTATACTGTAGATATTTACTTGCAGTCTCTCTCTCTCTCTTTTACATTATGCTATTCTTCAGTTTCATGTATCTTACTCTCTAGCATGATTATATTTCCTATTCTGTTATGATTTGTTAAGATGTATTGTGCTCGCTTCCATCCTGACTAGACATGTTGAAAATTTTACAGAGGATGATGAGGAACCATGCACCCCTTACCTTGGAGCTTGCCTAGATGACACTCGTGACCTGGACCCCTGGGGAGGTTCAGGCAACTTCTGAGGATGATACCCATGCTTAGTATAGATAGCTTAGACTCTTACTTATCTTTCTTATTGATACATTATTGTATATATTGGGTGTTGTCTCATTTGGATGTTTGCGGAGAAGTTATTATAGATACTTAGTCTTTATCTGGATTGTACCTCTGTGGATTTTCTTCTGTTCATATCTATCTATCTTTATCGTATTTCACCTATGATTGAGACTGTATTGCTATGTCACCTCCATTCGGAGTGTATATACTGTACAGGTACCTTATATATTGTTAGATGATTGACCTAGGACAGCATTCTACCGCCGATACTGCGGCGTAGGCTGGGCATTGTTACGTACTCGTACCCTCACAGTGGGTGCGGGTCGTGACACTCTAGCCTATTGCCACTTTCAACGGGCCAAGCACTACACCTAGTGTGTCCCATAGTCCTTGTTGTTCTCTCTGTTTTGCCTTCATTTGAAGCTTGTGGTTCTTCTTCGTCATTTGAATCTTCTGGTTCTTGTTCCTTATTTGATGCTTCTTTTCCTTGTTCTTCAATGGAACATTTTTCCTTGTCCTTCTTTTGTTTCTTGTGCTTCTTTTCCTTATTGTGCTTCTTTGTAGATTTACTCGCTTGATTTGCACTCTACAAGAACACAGTTGACATTTATGCATTAGAAATATATGTAAGCATTGCTATAGAAAATATGTGCTTGTTTTGCAACAGTTGACATTTATGCTTGTTCTGAGAACACAGTTCTGAGAACAACGTTCCCACAACATTCCCAAAACTCTGTGAAAATATGTGCTTGATCCTTGCCGCATTCGAACCTTCTTGCTCACTTATATAGAAACTAGCATTTTGATTGTTCACAAGAGCAGCCTCGATGCCTTGTCTTTGCTTCTTTGCTATCTTTTTTGCGAGTTTTGAAGACTACAAATATGCAACATATTAAAACAGTAAGAAATAAATGAGATTTATGTAAGCTTAATTTCAAATACATGTTGAAGGTTATTTACCTCAGCTTCACCATCATTTCTTCTTTTTCTTGGTGTCATTGCAAGATAGGGTAGCTACGAGCAAGAATTACTCGCTGATGATGATTAGAAAATAAGCAAATATTAAAGAAACAAATCATTACAAGTAGAGTATCATAGAGTATCAAATACTAAATCATGACAAGTAGAGTATCATAAAGTATCATAGACTGTACATCAAAGGACTGTACATTGAAGGACTGTACATTGTTTGCAGGACTTGAAGTCCAGGACCTGATCAAGCTTTTACAGGAAATTAATTGGACTGGGCAGTATAATGAGATGAGATGCAAGAAATAATATATATGCAGTATACCAGTTGGGGGCGGGATAGATACTTGTGTTTGTAGGACATGCTATGAAGTGTGTTGATGAAATATGTAATACAGTAAATGAAGTGAGCAGTGAAGAGTTTAGATGCAGTGAAATGAAAATGAGTGTACAGTGAGTGAGGCAGTGGTTAAATTAGGAATAGAATATGCAAGGCTAAAATTCAGTAGATCAAATTGAAGTACATGAAGTGAAATGATTCCACTATACAGTATTTAATGCAGTGGATCGAATTGAATAAATATTTTTGTGCACATGTGTCTAATGGAGTGTATTTGATGATGAATGTCCTGAAACAGTGGATGTATCAGTGAATGCAATTTGGGCATCAGGTAATTGCAGTGAACACCAACAGTGGATGATACAGACATTAAGCTATATATATATATATATATAGACATTATGCTTCTTGAGGGCCTTAAAAGTATTTCACAAGTCACATTAAGCTATATATATATATATATATATATATATATATATATATATATATATATATATATATATATATATATATATATCAACCGTGGATGATACAGACAACGAAAAACCTATATATATTGTGAAGCATTAAGTCACATTGATAGAGTATCATTGAGGGCCTTAAAAGTATTTCAAAAAGTCACATTAATCTTCTTGAGGGCCTTAAAGTATTTCACAAAGTTGAAGATACAAACATTGAAGGACTGTACATCGAAGGACTGTACATTGAAGGACTGTAATGGTTTGAGTTTACACCTGTATTTTGAAGGACTGTACATTGATAGAGTATCATAGAGTATCAAATACTAAAACGAAGTTCACAGACCCTATATTGTGAAGCATTTAAAAAAACCAAAACCTAATAAAAACTACTGATTGTATATATGTTCTACACAACCTTAACAAAGAATACTAAAAACTTGCATATACCAATAATAAAAACTAATGAAACATAGAGACCAATTAAACCATATATAGTGTTTCATAAGATTAAATAAAGAGGAAAAAGACCTCTAAAACATAAATGCCCTCACAATCCTTTCTAAGAAAACTATCACTACCATCCTCAACATTCTTATCTAGTTTTGATACATCCATTGGTGCTAATGATGGTGTAAAGACATTTTGATCAACGTCCATATCCATATCTTGAAAACCTCTTGCTGGTGCCTTTAACACAACATGCCAATTAGATGAAGCAGTGTCCTTAGAGTAAAATACTTGGGTTACCTGTGATGCTAGAATAAATGAGTCTCTTTCAAAGCAGTGTTTTCCTTGGTGAAGGTTAACCAAGGTAAACCCATCTTCTATTTTGACACCATTTGTTGTGCTAGCCCAATAACAATCAAAAATAGGAATGTGAAAGGTATGATAATCCAAGCAAAATATATTCTTAAGTACTCCATATTAGGCAACTGTATCGGTGACTTGGTTCCTATCCTTCGAGCTGGATCTACAAATGGTTGTTGCCTCAAGTGAGACACCATTGTTCTGCCTAGAGTTCTCAGCATCCTTTGTATGGTAGCGGTTACCATTGATAACAAATCCTAAATAAGACACAACATATTTTGAAGGGCCATGTGCAAGCCCTCTTAACATGTCGGATATGTTTCCACAGGATTGTCCCTCAATCTGTTCAAAATCAAAACAAAAGGTAAGGACATACATTGTTTGGAAAATAATGTGCTAAGGGGTCTAAAAAAAGAAATTGGGACCTTCTTTTTTAACCAAGATAACAATTCCTTCGAATGACGATCTTGAAGTAAATTTTTATTTTGAACCAGTCGTCTATCCGAAAGTTTCAATTCCTTCAAGTGCATCCTAATAGGGAAAACAATTTTACATGATATTAATTATAAATATTGGCAAGATACGTTGGAGTTAGTATGTTTTCTTATAACTTACTCTAGATAAGGTTCAACTTCATCCATATTGAACAATACATAACGGTGAGCACTTTGTAGCTGTTGTTTATCCAATGTCATTATTGTTCCTTTTGAAATTGGACGGCCATCGGAAATCGTATCATTTTCAATATCTTTATTTCTATTTGGACGATGATCTATCTCAGCAACTTGTTTCATGTACCCACTAACAAATCTCATGCTCTCGTCAGCAAGATAACATTTTACTATACAACCTTCAGGACGTGCACGATTTCTAACGTATCCTTTAAGGATCTTTATGTATCTATGAGAAAAAAATAATTTTTTTTAAAGTAAGCAAACGAATGAATGAAATCAATAAAAAGAAAACAAACGATCACCTTTCAAACAGATACATCCAACGATAATGGACTGGGCCACCTAATTTAGCTTCACGCCCCAGATGGATTGGCAAATGAATCATGATATCGAAAAATAAAGGAGGAAAATACCTTTCAACCAAACATATTATGTGAACAAGTAGATTGGTAAATAAATCACGATATAGAAAAATTGAGGAGGAAAATACCTTTCAAACAAGCATAATATCTCAACAATTTCTTTCTCTAATTTCTCTATTTGTTCTCTATCGATGGCTCTTTGGCACAAGACATTAAAAAATGCACAAATTCGAAATATTGCAATCCTTGGTCCTTTTGGAAGAAGACCTCTCAATGCCACTGGCAACAACTGTTGCTTTAACACGTGACAATCATGCGACTTGAGTCCTGTTATTTTGCATTCTTCTACTAATATACAGTTTCCAATGTTTGAAGAGTAACCATCGGGCAGCTTCAAGTTATATAATCTCTTGCAAAAAATTTTCTTTTCTTTCTTTGAAAGGGTGTGCAGTCCCGGTGGAAGAAAAAATCTCTTATTTCTTAATTCTGGATGCAAAACTTGTCGAATGCCCATTTCTTCCAAATCCTTACGTGATTCTATGCCATCCTTCGATTTTCCCTTTGCATTTAGCAATGTACCAACCACGCTATCACACTAGTTCTTTTCTATGTGCATTAGATCCAAATTATGGCGCAAAATGATATGCTACAAAACCCAAAAAAGAATAGAAAGGTCAATTGGAAACAATTTACAAAACACATATGAAAATAATATGATATTACCTCCCAATACGGCAGTAAAAAAATGTTGACTTCTTCTTCCACATCTCTGAAGATTGCCTCTTTCTTTTGCCATTGTCTTTTCCTTTCCCAAAATTATTTGTCATATTTCTTAGTTCTTCTAAAATTTTTGATCCAGTCATTAATCTAGGTGGTTCCCTATGTTCTTGCTTACCATCAAACCAACTTTTTTTCAACCTAAATGGATGCTTGGCTGGAAGAAAATGTCTGTGTCCCATGTAGACGGTTTTTCTACTATATTTTAACTATTTTGAACATGTATTCACTCCACATATGGGACATCCAACTTTTCTTTTGGTAGTACATCCAGCTAGGTTACCATAAGATGGAAAATTATTTATTGTCCACATCAAAATTGCTTTCAAGTTGAAAAAAGATTTACTAAATGCATCATAAGCATGCACACTATTGTTCCATAGCTCTAGCAAATCATCTATTAGTGGTTGTAAATAAACATCTATATCATTTCCAGGTTGCTTCGGTCCAGGAATTAGTAGTGTCAACATTATATTTTCTTTTCGCATGCATAGCCATGGTGGGAGATTGTATGTCGTGAGCATCACTGGCCAACAACTATATGAAGAGCTAAGATCGCCGAAAGGATTAAACCCGTCTGCAGCAAGGCCAAGTCTAAGGATGCGTTGCTCTTCTGTGAAAGAGGGCTACTTCATATCAATTGTCTTCCATGATAAGGAGTCCACAGGATGTCTCATGATGTCATCTTCACTTTTGTGATTATAATGCCACCTTAAGTTTTCAGCCGATTTAGGTGTCTGAAACATTCTTCTAAACCTTGGAATTATCGAAAAGTACCTTAGTACTTTTGCTGGAACTCCTTCTTGAAATTTTCCAGTCTTATCTTTCTTCCACCGTTCCAATCAAAATTTTTTACATCTTTCCTCATTTTTCAATTCTTTTCTGTATAGACAACAGTCATTGGGACATGCATCTATCTTCTCACAATCAAGCTCAAATGTCTTAAGCAACGATTCAGCGTCACATGAGGATTCTGGAATTGTATTTCCATCAGGTAAAATATCATGCAATATTTCCAAAAGATGACTAAAACATTTATTAGAAATTTCATACATAGACTTGTGCTTGTATAAAATAACGGTTGCCGATAACCTAGTATACTTTTTGCAACTTGGGTATAATGGATTATTTGCATCCTTCAATAAGGTTGTTAACCCATCATCCCTTTTTTCTTCGATATGTTCAGCATTGGGTTCATTTTGAACATATGCATCTTCAATTATATTAGTATCCTCTGTATGTTCCAAATTTGAAATTCGTTCCCCATGCCAAATCCAAGTTGTATAAAACATATCCATCCCACGTCTTAGCAAATGAAGTAAAATCATATCTTCATTACCACAACACAAATTCTTACAATCAATGCAGGGACATAACATAAAGTCTGGATTCTTTGCATTTGACTTGGCAAAATCCACAAACTGACGGACATATTTCTTATACATTGTCGTATTCCTAAAAAATACAAAATAATTATAACATAAATAAGACATAAAGATGGATTTAATTAAGTTAACACATTAGTATAGTGACAATGATTTCAATACTTGTTAAGATGAACCCAATCTTTATTCATCATGTTGACACCCACAACTTGCTTATATCGAGCTTGATAACACCAAAAATAATTTGTACGTGGCCCTAAAGAGTTTTAAATTAAATAATTTAGACTTTGTACATGCATTATAAACAACAACAATTGTCACTTCCTGAAATAAACCAAAAATATAAACAAATTATATACGAAAAAGGAATGACTTACAGAGCGATGACAAAATCGTGCACTTTCTTCTTCTTCAACACTTCACAAATTTAGGGTTCCTGAAACAAACCAATAACATCAAACACAACAAAATGCCACAGAAATTTAGTTGAAGGAGTTGTACATAGAAACAAAATTTCTATCCAAAGCCGAACCCTAATTTCCGACAAATAGATCCACGAAATTGAGGAGTCACATATACCCCAAATAATCCATCCAAAGCCCAAATAATCCATCCAAAGCCGATCCAACAAATGGATCCAATAAAACTGTAACATCCCTCACGAAAACCAAAAAAATCCATCCAAAGCCGAACCCTAATTTTCGACAAATCGAGGAGGCACATATACACCGCCACTGATAGATACTTTATTGACGAGGGAAAAAATTGAAAATAGCGTTTTGCTATGGACAGTCGGTCTATTTTTAGGGTTTTCGTGAGGGGAGAGAGAGACAGAGAGAAGAAGATGAGGAAGAGGGAGGGTTTCGTGAGGGGAAGAGGGTTACCTGAGGAAGAGCGTTGCCGGAAGAGGGTTTGGCGACAGAGAGAAGAAGATGAGGTAGAGAGGTGTTTTTGTGAGAGAGAGTTATGAGGAGGAGAGAGGGTTTTCGTGAGAGGAGTTGAAGGGTTTTCCAGTTACGCGCCCAGATTATAGGAGTTGAAGGGGTTTTCCAGTTAGGCGCCCAGCTTATGAGCTGGAGAATACAATAATGTTTTTTCAAACATAAAACATAGCGTTTTGCTATGGACGGTTCCGATTTAATTGCGAAACATCTAACGGACGGTATCGCCCACTATGGAGAATGCTATAATTTTATGTAGCAAAACTGAATCGCTCATATAGCATTCACAACATACTATAACTTATTATTAAATATAAAATATATTTTATAAAACTGTGTTGCTTCTCCCATATGATTGGAACAGTAGATAGTTCAATTGTGAGCATTCGATTAACTCGGTTAACCGAACAGAATTACCAAATACCGAATTCGACCGAAAATCGAATAACAAAAATTGAAACCAGCCGAAATATCCTGTACGGAACCAAACTGAATGGAATAAATCTGTTTGATTTTCTATTTATTTGGTTTATAACCAATATTTCAGTTTATTTATAATTTTTTCCAATATATATATATATATATATATATATATTAACTAAATATATAAAGATATATTTCGTATATATATTACTAAATTTTCTTATTCGATTTACCAGGGGAGAGGAATTTTAGATAAAATTTTTGAAAGGTTAGTGGGATTAGTTGAAGAGTATTATGCAGCTGCTTCGCATGAATTTTTTAACGGTAGCGATTTAATCCCATTACGACGTTGTAACTTATATAGCATCCAAAATTTGTTATAATATTTTTTTAATCATGTAAAATATATACAATATGATGCTTCTGACTAATCGAACTGGATACCTTACACTGACATATGTAGGGGTGAGCCTTCTGTTTATTCGCGGTTTCAACCGAAACAAAATAGTCAACACCAAATAAACCGAAATTCAAAAACTACAAAACCGAAACCGAAACAAAAATAACCAAAACCAAAACCGAACCGAACCAAATAAACTATTCGGTTATTTGATCGATTTATTTGGTTAAACCGAATAAATAGAAATCATATTTTAATTATATTAAAGAAATTATAAGTTTGTACACTTTTTTGTTATATGTCAAAAATATATCAAAAGTAGGACTTTAATATATATATATATATATATAAAATATATATATATATATATATATATATATATATATATATATATACATATATATATATATATATAAAAAAAATATATATATATACATATATATATATATATATATATATATATATATATATAATTGTTGCTTTCAAATATATACATTTTTAATCACTAAATATACATAGAATTAGGATTTTTATAAATTAATAAATCTTATTGGGGTTTTTTGGTTTTAAACCGAAACCGAATAAAAATTTTTAGCATTTTCGAAACCGCGAAATTGCACCAATTTTTTTTTCAAATGAACCGAATCTCTTATTCGGTTAGGTTCGATTCGGATTTCGGTCCAAAATCGAATAATGCTTACCCTTATACATACGGGCACAGCAACGGTCAGGAACAACTATACCTTTAACCGCACTGCATAATGAACGCTATTGATAATGACACTTCTAATAGCGGGGAGACATAAACGCTATAGATAAACTGCTATTGTATGAACTTTTAATAGCATTTCCTATGAACGCTATGGATGATGATATTATAATAGCAGGGAGGCTCAAACGCTATAGATAAACTGCTATTGTATTACCTTTTAGTAGCACTGACTAATGAACGCTATTGATGATGACATTCTATAGCAGGAAGGCTGGAACGCTATAGATAAAATACTATTGTATGCCCTATTTGTTGTAGTGATTTATCCGTAATTTTGTAGTAGCGGTCGAGACTTATATGGTAAGGCTGATCGTTAGGGACTACGGTCTTGGTCGTTGTCATGCCCCAGAACCAGAATACTGGAGAGCGGGGGCAGACATAGCCAGCTACGTATATGAAATGGATTCCATCTCGCTATACGGTCACGGCTGACTAGATACATGAGGGTTTATCTACAAGCCAACAGTCTCTTAAGGTCATGAACAAGCCTAGTGTCTCAATCACAAGCAAGTAAGTAAAAGTCACAAGATGTATGATCATTAAATATACAATAGTAAGGCGTCCCAAACATTACATATTCAATTGATCATGAAGCTAGTCGTTACAAAATGTCAGGACTAGCAAGATTTTAGTCATACATGATCAACCATAGGATCTGTTAATCATGTTACAGCCCGTAGGCAGACAGTAAGTAAGTGCAATCGAGCTAAACAGGTGCTCGTCGGCTAAACGCCTCAAAAGAATATTTTTACAAGGAAGTGGGAGAGCAAAATAAAACCCACTCGTTGCCGGGATTCCTTCTAGTGTTCACCATCTGGCAGGAAGTTTGGTAGATCCTCTGGAGCTGCTCCGAAATCTGGCCACACAAAACCAATTGGGTCAGACCCCAGAAAGAGCAAGTGCCACAAAGGAGGCTTCACTTAAGAACTAAAATCAGCAATCAGCACAAGATATAAATAAAAGTAAGAACTGGAAATAAAAAAATACACCAGGATGATATACGACGAGATAACCATGGAACTATTCAGATAACCAGGTTACAACCCGTAAACCAAACAAGGACCGGGGTTGTAACCCTTCGTCTGAACAGAACTTGGAATTCTCACCATTTATCGGTAAAATAAATACAAGCATTCTGGTCATTCAATAATCTGGAACAGGATCAGGGCAAGACTAGACTGGTTAGACTCCGTCCAATCACTTCACGACCAAGCAAGAATTACGACTTGATACTTTAACTAACTAGGGTTGTCACAAGCCTAATTACTAACAAGATGCAGTGAGATTGTTCCACAGCCACAAGTCCTGCAGACCATCCAGGTTACCCGGGTTAAAAGATTAGAGTTGAATTCAGGTGGGTACATCGTCCAGGAAACGAATGTACCCTTAGGTAGCTTGAAGGGTGCAACACATGACAGTGTGCTGGAAATGTGCCCTACTCGACGGCAGGCTACAGATCCCAAGGCGTGCCCAAGTAACGGGATTGCCTGTAGCTGGGAAATCTCGTCATGACTAATGTATTAATCTAGTTATTAGCCTTAGTCCATTTTAGTAGGTACTCCTGACCGTGGTACTCAGGAGTCCCTGTCCTAGACATGATGCAAGACAGGACTGGTTTATTTATACAAACACAATCGCCCACGGTGTCCAGATTAATTATACAGGTCACGTCATGTCAGGTAGTCGTCGCAACATCTATTCGAGATAATCATGTCAGGTTATCATGCCAAGTGTACTTGTCAGGAGTGTGCCACGATGGGCCACTTCAGGTCATGTCAGGTTATTATGTCAGGAGTGCACCACTACAGGTCACTATCACGTCATGCTCAATTATCAATTCCAAACATATCAAGTAAATTCGTGATTATCAAGTTCAGGACAAAAGGCGTAAGGATATAAAATGGACGTTAAACATCAGGTTGCGCCTGAGTCAGACTGCGCTCAAGTCAGGCTACGCTCAAGTCAGGCTACGCTCAGGTCAGGCTACGCTCAAGTCAGGCTATGCTCATGTCAGGCTACGCTCAGGTCAGGCTACGCTCAGGTCAGGCTACGCTCAGGTCAGGCTACGCTCACGTCAGGCTACGCTCAGGTCAGGCTACGCTCAAGTCAGACGTCTCCAAGAGGCAGCGTATGGACTCCATACGACTCCTCTTCAAGGCAGCGTATGAGGTCCATACGACTCTTGTCAAGGCAACGTATACAAGACATACGCCTCCAAAAGGCAGCGTATGAGTCAGACTGCGCTGCGCTAAAGAGCGCGCGCAGCTCAGTGGCGCAAGCTAAAAAGCTCGCGCACACTGCTCACTGTCTTCTCCAAATCAGCAGAAACTCCATGGTTGAACCCAAAGCTTCAAAAGTCCATAACTTGGTCAAACAAGTCCAAATCCAACTTTTCAAAGGTCAAAATTGGGTAGAATAAAATTCTCTAAAACATGGAACCATCAAAACTTGAAAACAAAGAAGTTTGATAGATCAAAACCACCAAAATCCAAAAATAACTAATTTCTAGATCTACAAAAATTAAAGCCTCAAAATGGAAAATGACAAGTTCTAATGTGTCTTAGAAACATGAGGAGAAGTTAATAGAACAATAAAAATGAGCTCTCTTGTGGAAGCAAGTTGCACTTGCCTCGACCTCTCTCTTCTCTCTCTGGTAGGTGAAGGGAGTAAATGGAAGAAGAAGAAGAGATTAATGAAAAGAGAGAAGAAAAATAGGTAATAAATATGAGTGGTGGTGGTAGGTAGGGGGTTCACCCCTTGGTTCATGATGAACCAAGAGCAATCCTAAACCGAACCAAGCCAACCCAAACCAAGAATAAACCAAGCCCAGGGAGGAAATTAAGCAAGGAAATCATGCAATACAAGAATAAATACGTACACGTATTCCAAAAATACGTAATACGAACCACAGGCATTACAACTCTACCCACCTTAAAAGAATTCCGTCCTCGGAATTTAATCAAGAGGCTAGAGGAGCAATGACAAGCTACATTAATCACATGCAAGCTATAACTAGGCAGACAATCACTCATTCAAGCAAGGAATCGAAGGCATGAGGCATAAGAAAGACATTATACCTCACGAGTCAAACAAGTCGGGATATCGCGATCGGATATCATCCTCATGCTCCCATGTTGACTCCCCCAAAGAGTGATGACCCCAAGCAACTCGGACTAACTTGATAGTCATGTTCTTGAGGATCTTCTCTTTTCGGTCCAATATAGACACGGGCCTCTCCTCATACGAAAGGTTGGTACCAACAACCAACTCCGAATGATCCAGGATGTGACTCGGGTTCGGGATATACCGTCGTAATTGTGATACATGGAACACGTCATGCACCTCGCTTAGCGACGGTGGAAGAGCAAGACGATAGGATACATCTCCTACTCGTTCCAGAATGTCAAACGGTCCTATATACCTAGGACTAAGCTTGCCCCGTACGTCGAAACGAATGACGCCACGGTTAGGCGAAATCCTCAGAAATACATGATCGCCGACCGAAAACTCGAGAGGGCGTCGATGAGAATCGACCCAATGGCGCTGGTGATCTTGGGCAACTCGAAGATGATCTCTGGCTCGCCTGACCACTTCAACTGTCTGGGCAATCATTTCTGGACCGAGCATCTGTCTCTCTCTAATATCATCCCAGGCTAGCGGGGATCTGCACTTCCTACCATACAGTGCCTCGAACGGTACCATCTGGATACTGGCCTGGAAACTGTTGTTGTACGAGAATTCTACCAGGTGCAAGTGATCTTTCTATGAACCACCGAAGTCAAGTGTACAAGACCGCAACATATCTTCAAGAGTCTGGATCGTGCGCTCCGACTGGCCATCTGTCTGCGGGTGATATGCTGAACTGAACTGGAGATGAGTTCCCAAACTCTCTTGTAAGCTATGCCAAAAGTACGACGTAAATCTTGAATCTCGATCCGAGGTGATACTGACTGGCACACCGTACAATCTGACAATCTGCCTGAGGTACATCTCTGCTAACTGAGCCGTCGACTGACCAACTCTGAATGGAAGAAAGTGAGCCACTTTCGTGAGCCTGTCAACTATAACCCAGATAGCATCTCTACCAGCTGGGGATCTAGGTAGTCCAGTCATAAAATCTATGGTCACATGCTCCCACTTCTGTTCTGGAATCGGTAAGGGCTGAAGAAGTCCAGCCGGTCTCTGATGTTCGGCTTTAACTTGCTGGCAAACCAAACACCGAGAGACAAACCGAGCTATCTCCCGCTTCATGCCATTCCACCAGAAATGCTGTCGGATATTACGGTACATCTTTGTACTGCCGGGATGGATGGAATACTGCAAACTGTGCACTTCTGACATGATCTCCTGCCGGATATCTTCGTTGGGTACACAAAGACGCTTACCATGTCGAAGTGTACCATCCTCATGAATGCATAACTCTGGTCTTCGTCCTGCCTCACACTCTGCTCTGAGTTGCTGAAGCTTGGAATCTGCCGACTGCACCATCCGGATCCTCTCGACTATAGTGGACTGAACTTGCATACTGGCCATCAAGGCCACACTGGAAGGGAGAACAACTTCAATACCCATCTTCTGAAGATCTGCTAACAGCTCTGGTTGCGCTGTTAGAAAATAAACTCCCGCTCTCATGCTCAATGCATCCGCAACAACATTGGCCTTCCTAGGATGATACTGCAGGTTGACATCATAATCCACAAGAAGCTCCAGCCACCTTCTCTGACGCATGTTAAGATCCTTCTGGGTGAAAACATACTTCAGGCTCTTGTGGTCAGTAAAAATCTCCACCCTGTCTCCATACAAGTAGTGCCTCCACAACTTAAGTGCAAACACCACTGCTGCCAGCTCCAAGTCATGGGTTGGGTAATTCCTCTCATGATCACGAAGTTATCGTGACGCATAAGCTATTACCTTCCCATGCTGCATCAGAACACATCCTAAACCTCTGCCTGAAGCATCACAGTACACTGAGAATCCTCCGGTCCCATCTGGAAGCGTGAGAATAGGAGCTGTTATCAGGCCTCGCTTCAACTGCTCAAAAGAACTCTGACACTCTGTTGTCCAAGCAAACTGCGTATCCTTGCGGGTCAACTGCGTTAATGGCGCTGAAATTCGAGCAAAATCCAAAATAAACCGCCGGTAGTAGCCGGCTAATCCAAGAAAACTACGAACCTCTGCAACTGTGCCGGACACTGGCCATGACTCAATAGCCACAATCTTCTGGGGATCCACTTCTACTCCTCCTCGAGTGATGATATGACCCAAGTACGAAATGCGATCGAGCCAGAACTCGTATTTACTGAACTTAGCATACAACTGGTGCTCTCTAAGGATTTGAAGAACTATACGGAGATGCTGCTTATGCTCTGCCTCACTCTTGCTGTAGACCAGAATGTCATCCAAGAACACAATCACAAGCTGATCCAAGTAAGGCATGAAGATACGATTCATGAGGTCCATGAATACTGCCGGCGCATTGGTTGCTCCAAAAGGCATAACAAGGAATTCCCAATGCCCATATCTCGATCTAAAAGCTGTCTTCGGGATGTCGTGCTCTCTGACTCTGATCTGATGATAACCTGAGCGCAAATCAATCTTCGAGAATACTGAAGCCCCCTTGAGTTGATCAAACAAGTCATCTATCCTCGGAAGAGGGTATCTGTTCTTGATTGTCACTGAGTTCAAGGTACGATAATCAACACATAACCTGGACGTACCATCCTTCTTTTTCACAAGAAGCATTGGGGCTCCCCAAGGCGATCCACTAGCACGAATGAATCCCTTGGTTCTGAGTTCTTCAATCATCTTGTACAATATCTCCAACTCTGAAGGCGCCATCCTGTAGACTCTCTCTGACACTGGGGCTGTCCCGGGAATCAAGTCTATAGTGAACTCGATCTCCCGCTCCAGAGGCATACCTGGAAGTTCTTCTGGGAAAACATCTGGAAACTCCTCGACTATCCTGGGCAACTGAACTGCTGCTACTGCCATCCGCAATACTGGAGGAGATGACTCAACTTCGCCTCGGGAGAAAGAAAACTCCGGCTCGCCTGGAATGCTAAAAACAACCCTGCCAATGTGACAGTCTATCCTAGCATAGTGGTTCCTCAACCAATCTATCCCTAGGACCACATCATAATCGTCTATCGGGAACTCTATCAATCTAGCGAGGAATTCTCTACCGCTAACTACGATCCGACACCAGGAAAACACTCTATCTACTCCCACAAGTCCGTTACCAGTAAGTATATTAAGCCTTACTGATAATGACTCGGGCTCCAATCCTACCCGTGTCGCGAATCGTGCAGACATAAATGAATACGATGCACCAGAATCAAATAAAGCTGAAGCTGGAAAGGAGTTGACGAGAATAGTACCTGCCACTACCTCTTCTGGTGCCAATCCTTCCTCCACGGTCATCACCATAGCCTGACCGTGCCCTCGGGGTACTGGTCCCCTCTGCTGAAATCTTCGCTGCCTCCTCTGACTCTGGGCTTGGACTTGTGCATACTGCTGGGGGTTCTGCTGCTGGAACACTTGGGTCTGAGGCGACAAGGGCCTTGGCAATGGATACTGCTGCTGCTGGACCAAAGCTGGTCCTCTCACCAAAGAGCTAGAAAGGTTGGACGATGATGAACCACCCCTATTCGGGCAGGATCCAACCCTATGGTCTGGTGCTCCACAAGCCAGACATAATCCCCGTGCCCTGCGACATTCTGCCACCATATGGCCTGGCTTCCCACAATGAGAACAACCCACTGCGAAAGATTGCTTCTGCTTCTGCTGCTGAGGGTGCGTCGGAGTTGAATGCTGGACCGACGTTACTGAGGCCGCTCGCCTCGGAGCTCCAATAGTCAAAGCCCTGGCTGCCGGGGCCGGTGCTGAAGACTGATTCATCTGGCCGTGATATCTCTTCCGACCTCTGGCCCTATCCATAATCCTCTGGAAGGTATACAAATGCCTCCGGGCTGCTCTCAAGACTGCATCAAAAGTCTGATGCTCAAACTGCTCAACTGCCAACAAGATCTCCAGGTGAAGTCCCTGCTGGAATCGCTAGGCTCTATCATACCCGGTTGCCACCAAAGTGGGAGCAAATCGACTGAGTCTGGAAAACTCGGCCGCATATCCGTCGACCGTCCTGCCTCCTTGCTTCAGATTGGTAAACCTCGTCTGCAGATCATACCGAGCCACGGTATCGAAATACTTGGTCTGGAATCTCTCTCTGAATACTGCCCAAGCAATGGGTGCTGCTAATCCAATGACCTGCACTGCCCACCAGCTGCGGGCAAGATCTAACAACTGCAGGCGCACAACGGCCACCTTCTCGTTCTCTGGGGTCCTGGCTGCTTCTAGAATCACCTCTGTGTCTTGGAGCCATACATCTGCTACGATAGCATCTTCACTACCGTCGAAGAATGGAGGGTTCAAGCGCTTGAAGCTGTTGGCAGCGCTGTTACCCTGATGACCACCCCGGGTCAAAGCATCCGTTATTGCCTGGTGCAAGGCATCTCCACGCCGGTCTTGGGAAGCTATCAAGGTCCTGACGAGTCCTACCAAAGTACCGTCATCATGTTCTACAGGTTGAACTGGCTGGACTGGTGGCTTTCCGCCAGAAGGCACGACTCTGGAGGCTACTCCGGAATGCTGGGCTTGATCTCCAGGTTGCTGCTGGTCCGCGGAAGGTGCTCCTCCTTGCTGGTCGGTAGGACCACGAACAATGCCGCTGAAGAAGACGACATAGTGAACAATAAGAAAGGACCAGGACAGATCAACGAGACAAGTATATGATCAGGACAAGAATCCAGGGATTCAGAAGATACGAGCAGAGATCAAGGACGAATACTGATTGAGACATCTATTCGGTAAACTCTCACATATCTTGATTTACAAGACCTGCATGGGCCACCACTTAAACTATGTCACGCCCCAGAACCAGAATACTGGAGAGCGGGGGCAGACATAGCCAGCTACGTATATAAAATGGAATCCATCTCGCTATACGGTCACGGCTGTCTAGATACATGAGGGTTTATCTACAAGCCAACAGTCTCTTAAGGTCATGAACAAGCCTAGTGTCTCAATCACAAGCAAGTAAGTAAAAGTCACAAGATGTATGATCATTAAATATACAATAGTAAGGCGTCCCAAACATTACATATTCAATTGATCATGAAGCTAGTCGTTACAAAATGTCAGGACTAGCAAGAGTTTAGTCATACATGATCAACCCTAGGATCTGTTATTCATGTTACAGCCCGTAGGCAGACAGTAAGTAAGTGCAATCGAGCTAAACAGGTGCTCGTCGGCTAAACGATTCAAAAGAATATTTTTACAAGGAAATGGGAGAGCAAAATAAAACCCACTCGTTGCCGGGATTCCTTCTAGTATTCACCATCTGGCAGGAAGGTTGGTAGATCCTCTGGAGCTGCTCCAAAATCTGGCCACACAAAACCAGCTGGGTCAGACCCCAGAAAGAGCAAGTGCCACAAAGGAGGCTTCACTTAAGAACTAAAACCAGCAATCAGCACAAGATATAAATAAAAGTAAAAACTGGAAATAAAGAAAATACACCAGGATGATATACGACGAGATAACCATGGAACTATTCAGATAACCAGGTTACAACCCGTAAACCAAACAAGGACCGGGGTTGTAACCCTTCGTCTGAACAGAACTTGGAATTCTCACCATTTATCGGTAAAATAAATACAAGCATTCTGGTCATTCAATAATCGGGAACAGGATCAGGGCAAGACTAGACTGGTTAGACTCCGTCCAATCACTTCACGGCCAAGCAAGAATTACGGCTTGATACTTTAACTAACTAGGGTTGTCATAAGCCTAATTACTAACAAGATGCAGTAAGATTGTTCCACAGCCACAAGCCCTACAGACCATCCAGGTTACCCGGGTTAAAAGATTAGAGTTGAATTCAGGTGGGTACATCGTCCAGGAAACGAATGTACCTTTAGGTAGCTTGAAGGGTGCAACACATGACAGTGTGCTGGAAATGTGCCCTACTCGACGGCAGGCTACAGATCCCAAGGCATGCCCAGGTAACGGGATTGCCTGTAGCTGGGAAATCTCGTCATGACTAATGTATTAATCTAGTTATTAGCCTTAGTCCATTTTAGTAGGTACTCCTGACCGTGGTACTCAGGAGTCCCTGTCCTAGACATGATACAAGACAGGACTGGTTTATTTATAAAAACACAATCGCCCACGGTGTCCAGATTAATTATACAAGTCACGTCATGTCAGGTAGCCGTCGCAACAGCTATTCCAGATAATTATGTCAGGTTATCATGCCAAGTGTACTTGTCAGGAGTGCGCCATGACGGGCCACTATCAGGTCATATCAGGTTATTATGTCAGGAGTGCACCACTACGGGTCACTATCACGTCATGCTTAATTATCAATTCCAAACATATCAAGTAAATTTGTGATTATCAAGTAGGGTCAGGTCCAGTTGCGCCTAAACATCAGGTTGCGCCTGAGTCAGACTGCGCTCAAGTCAGGCTACGCTCAAGTCAGGCTACGCTCAGGTCAGGCCACGCTCAAGTCAGGCTATGCTCAATTCAGGCTACCCTCAGGTCAGGCTACGCTCAGGTCAGGCTATGTTCAGGTCAGGCTACGCTCAAGTTAGACGTCTCCAAGAGGCAACGTATGGTCTCCATACGACTCCTCTTCAAGGTAGCGTATGAGGTCCATACGACTCTTATCAAGGCAGCGTATACAAGACATACGCCTCCAAAAGGCAGCGTATGAGTCAGACTGTGCTGCACTAAAGAGCGCGCGCAGCTCAGTGGCGCAAGCTAAAAAGCTCACGCACACTGCTCACTGTCTTCTCCAAATCAGCAGGAACTTTATGGTTGAACCCAAAGCTTCAAAAGTCCATAACTTGGTCAAACAAGTCCAAATCCAACTTTTCGAAGGTCAAAATTGGGTAGAATAAAATTCTCTAAAACATAGAACCATCAAAACTTGAAAAAAAAGAAGTTTGATAGATCAAAACCACCAAAATCCGAAAATAACTAATTTCTAGATCTACAAAAAATTAAAGCCTTAAAATAGAAAATGACAAGTTCTAATGTGTCTTAGAAACATGAGGAGAAGTTAATAGAACAATAAAAATGGGCTCTCTTGTGGAAGCAAGTTGCACTTGCCTAGACCTCTCTCTTCTCTCTCTGGTAGGTGAAGGGAGTAAATGGAAGAAGAAGAAGAGATTATTGAAGAGAGAGAAGAAGAATAGGTAATAAATATGAGTGGTGGTGGTAGGTAGGGGGTTCACCCCTTGGTTTATGATGAACCAAGAGCAATCCTAAACCGAACCAAGCCAACCCAAACCAAGAATAAACCAAGCCCAGGGACGAAATTAAGCAAGAAAATCATACAATACAAGAATAAATACGTACACGTATTCCAGAAATACGTAATACGAACCACAGGCATTACAGTCGTGTCATTGATATCGACAGGACCTCAGTGGTGCAGGAGGTGCTACGCATGGCAGCTAGCGTCGACGTGACGGTCGAGGAGCTGGAGACGAAAGAAGATACAAAGCAACTCAGAGGATCGGAGATCAGTGGCATGGGATGGCAGGTATTCTGTCATGGGACGACAGTCATGGAGTCCAGTTGTGAACCCATGGGGTCAATACCCTCTCATCAGACTAGAGGGAGAGATTGTTGGAGTTTAGTCTAGATTTGGTAAAAACAAATTTGTGGAATCCAAAGCTAGTTAAATATTTAATTTGATTAGATTTGGATGTCCATAATTGGTGTTGTGCTATTTTAGGTATAATAGTATTCTTATTTTAGGAATTCTTGTTATGATCTAAAATAGGATGTTGATAGAATATTTTAGGCATAATAGGATTTCTATTATGTTCATATTTAGAAAATCATATTATATCTAGAATATGATTTATTTCACATCCTATATATATGGGGTGAGGGTGGAGGCACAAAGCACAACGCAAAATAGAAATTTGGGGTACTCGTCCACAAGAAAATCTAAGAGAAAGTCTGTACTTTGCTCTAGGACTTCGCCATCCAAGATAGAAGAAAGAAGATCTAATCGAGGAGTCGTCAACTCCGGTTAGGGAGATTGCTATGGGATGGTGAGTGATCTCAATTGTAATCTTCTATTTTTCTTCTTGAGTGTGGTGAGGGAGTTGAACCTTTTAGGGCAAAGGGTTCAACGTGAGTTTTATCAATCTTGTAATTTTATCTGAGTTATTAAAGGTTAGGATTTGTCCAGGGGACGTACGTCACCGCCATATACTTGTCTTCATCTTGTACTTGGTGTCCGTTAGATGGGGATTGATTTTGATTAGGTATGTTGGCAAACGCTTTCGCAAGTGCCCAACAATTAGTATCAGAACGAGGTTCGTTCTTGTTTGATACCCAACACCAACTTGAGCTTTGAGATGAAGGCTTGCACACTTCAACATTTTACAAGATAGTTTTATTCTTCTCAAAACAAATTTGAAGATCTCAGTTTTACAACTCAAGAACACTCTAACACAATTTGTGGATATAGAAGTAAAATCTTTAGTAGGGTTGTTTGCTTATAGTCCTTTGGTAAATAGAAAATTTTAGGCTCAAAACATCAAACTTGAGTGAAGGCTATTTATAACCAAGGGAAGATAAAGAGCAATTATTGTAACTTTTAGTGTACAGACAATATATCGATGATATACTTTAGTATATCGTAGGTATACTATTCTGCAATAGTAACGACTATATTAATAGTTGTTGGGATCATTAATGTTGATCAAACAATAATACACTGATGATGTTTAAATATAAATACAAGAATAGATAATGTGTAATAAGGTTGGCCAGACCTTAATACAATTATCTGAACAAGCTCACAACAAAAAGTAAAGCTTGTAAAACTAGACTAAACAGCTGAAGATGTCATCATAAAATATAAAAGACGAAAGAACGATAAAAGTGCCACTAGAAATACCTGAATCTTGGAGATGCAATCATCCACAAATCTACTCTTCTATTCTAGCGGTTGAAGTTACGTATAGACAACTCTAGAGGGGGCTGAATAGAGTTTGTGCCGATAATAACCAATTAAAAATGTAAATCTATATCAAGTCCAGAAAACAACTACCAAGAGAGTAGGTAATCAGAGAGTAATGCAAAAATAAGAGATCAGCAGAGCATATGCAAACACATCGATTTAAGCTGGTTTCCCTTATAGAGGACTAGTCCAAGCCTGAGAACTCTCGCTCAGGATTAAAATCTACTATTTGTGAAATAGGGTACAACTACGTGCCTTTATTCAGAAGAGCACGCCAACTTAATACAACTTCGCAGAGGCAAAACATAAAATTGTCCAAGTGACTTTTCTTTCACTCTTACACACAACTTTTAGCTGGTATCGTACTAAGCACCTTGGGCAAAGGAGAGTTGTGGCTTAGGAGATATGGAAGAGTGGGGCTTAGAATAATAGAGCTTAGAAAGCTTGAATATTTGAAGGTGAGAGATGATTTGAAATCAGAGAATTCAAGCTCTATTTATACTAGTATGAGGAGACAGAATTCGGCCAGAGTTTTGTCCTAAGAATTCAGAAATTTGAACATTGGATAACTCGTGTCAAGCAGGCCCTAAAAATTAGCATCCTAAAAATTAGGAGGCAGAGTTCAGCCCGAATTCGGTTTCTATGGGGCCAGAACATACAATGGGCTATGAGAGGATTGGTTTGGTTTGGTTTGGTGATAGTCTTGTTTTGTTTGGTAGAGCTTTGGAGTGGTAAGTCTAGGGTTGGGATGACTCAGTGCGACTCAACATACATTTTCCTAGACTCAATAAAGTAAAGATTACAGACTCAGTATAAGTACAATTGCAATGACCAACTTGTTGATGACGTCTGTCTTGAACTTGATATGTTGTAGATGATGTTCTTGTCTTTGAGCTCAATGTGTCATATTGGATCATATCAAATATTATTTTGTTAATTCTCTAAATTAGGTTTATTGTGATCCAATTTGGGTCAACAATCTCTCCCATTTTGATAATTGACAAAAATGATATTTGCATGTCACAACATTCATACCTGGACACATATTGAAGAAAATGAAGTATTTTGTATACAAGAATTAGCTCCCCCGCAAATAGATATGTCGGCTCCCCCGTAAATAACTTTCGATTTTGTCATGATACAGAATTCTTTATCCAAGCACAACATATAATATCCAACAACATATAAGATCATATCAACCAAATATCTATGCTCCTCCCCCTTTGTCATTTAGCAAAATGAATCATAGCTCCCCCGTAAAAAGAGATAAATGTGACAAAGTGAGGATAGCAAGCACATAATTCATAACCATATCCAATTATCATAAGAGACAGCATAGCAGTTTTGATAACCCAAAGGAAATAAACTAGAAGTTCATACATGATAAACTGAAGTCTAAAAACATAGTGCAAAGAGTGCTAAGACATGAAAATGATAAAAACATAACTAAAGTGAACATCAGTAGCAGCAGGTAGAAGACCACCACCATCATGTAGCATGGGAACGGGATGAACCAGTTGACTCGGATGGCTCGCTAGCAGAGCGACGAGGATCAACAAACGCCGTATCGGGATCCAAGTACCGCCTGGCCCATGGGTCATCAATCCGGTAACCTTTGCGAGAAGGGTCCCGACCCATAGGAAATGGCATAGTAGGATGACAGGCCATGTTATACTAGATATCATGTAGGGTGTTGCTGATGGCGCTTATCTACAGAGTGGTCCGATAGTCTAGCTGGGTGTAGCGATCGTCTTCCAAACAAAAGCGATCGTACAACATGTTGCAAATAGAGTCAAGGGTAGCAGGAGGCTCAGGCTGAGGTGCATCTGAGTCAGAAGATTCCTTCTTAACTAGAACAGGAGCAGATAAAAACTGATACTCATCCAAAGGTATATTGAAGGCACGAAAGATGATAGGAAGATACATCACATAAACAAGCAATTTTGGCTTCTTTCTTGCACGAATAATCCAATCCATCATCGTGCGAGGAAAGTTAAAGGGGATGGTAAAGTGAAGAAAATAAAGGACTATAATCTCAAGATTGGTAACTTCATTGGTAGATCCTGCTTTGGGCAGGATGGATGAGAAAATAGTCCGATGAAGTTCTTAGAAATGGTTGTTGAGAAACTTAGCCTGAATTTTCTGAGGACGGTTGTTGGGTTCACATCTCATGTCTTTGAACCCTTCAAGAGTGATATCCCTAGCAAATGTGAATTCACGGGCATCATTAAGATGCTCCCAAGAGTTGGGATAAAGAAGTTCAAGATATTCAGCAAGATCAAAATCATCAAACATAATATCAATGCCGACGACCCGAGAATAGATTTTATGGTCGTCGTGAGTCATATTGCAATAAAACGTTTATATTGCATTGAGGTATATGAGTGACGATGTGGATACAAGTTAATCGAGGTATAGATCCTTGAAATTCAGATTAAACTCGGAGAATATTGTGAAATTTATGGGGTGTCTCGGCACAACACTTCTGGAGCAAAAGTCAGAGTACCACTCGTTAGATGCTTCTAACAAGACAAAAATATGCTCATTAAATGTGTTGGCATCGGGAGGTGGAGGACTATTGAATAATGGGTGAATGGGTTAGACATTTGGAGGAGGAGAAGGAGGGTTCGATGAAGAAGCTCCTTCGGTTCTAGACCTCTTCTCTCGATTAAAAAGTCGCCATATGATAAGTAAAAGCAATAATATGAAGAATAATAATGAAAGAGTAGATGGAAAACAATAGTTTATACCCCAAAATAATGAAGCAGAATTGAAGAGAATCCCCAAAAACCTTGAAATCTCAAGTTTTGAAGAAGGGAGAGCACCAACAATGGAGTTTATAGGGTTAGGGTTTAGAGAAATAGGCTTTGGAGAGAGGTTGAAGGTGGTAGCAATGAGGAAAGAGAGTCCAAATTTGTGCATACGAAGAGTAGGGCTGACTGCACTAGTTAAATCGTGGCCCTTGGATCAAATCGGATGAATGGCCAAGAATGGTTGAATGTTCTGGTACCTAGTACACAGAGTTTGGCCCGAACTCTGCCATAGGCAGAATTCAGCCCGAGTTCTGTGGGATTGGTTCCAGAACTCCAAAAAGCTGAAAAAATGTTGATAACAAATAAAAAGAATTATCTTGAATTAGCAATGATGAAATATATTAGCCATAAAATAATTTAAACCTTGCGATAAATTTTGGTAAACAAAGATCAGCACAGGTGAATCACCTCAGATTATCTGTAGGGGTCAGATCCCAACTAGTGGTAGTCCGGAGACTAGTACACCGTGTCGCTTAGGCTTTTACGCCTTGTTGTCAGAAGGGCCCTTTTGGCTTGTACCCAAAATAATTTTACTATGTACGATTATATATTTTAACAGTTATTTACGCAGATACAACTTATTGTACGATATTTGTCCAAAATTCTTAATTTTTGATGAAGAAAATTAAAACGCTCTTCGGCAAGTAGTTTTGTGAAAAAGTCTGCTAGCTGATGATCAGTGTCAATAAATTCTAAGTTAATAGTGCCATGCATTTAATGATCACGCAGAAAATAGTGTCTAATTTCTATGTGCTTAGTACGTGAGTAACATACTGGGTTTTTGGTCAGGTTAATTGTACTAGTGTTATCACAGAATATTGGTATGTGCTTAAACAGTAAATTATAGTCTTCAAGGGTTTGCTTCATCCACATAATATGAGCACACAACGTCCGGCTGCGATGTATTCAGCTTTTATTGTGGATAGTGCTACAGAATTTTGTTTCTTGCTAAACCAAGAGACTAAAGCCATACCTAATAAATGACACGTGTCACTGGTACTCTTTCGGTCGACTTTACATCCCGTAAAATCGATATCAGAATATTCGATTAGGTCAAAAGAAGTGGTTTTGGGATACTACAAGCCCACCGATACAGTCCCTTTAAGATATCGTAAGATACGCTTAACCGCGATCATGTGTGATTCCTTAGGATTAGCTTAATATCGAGCACACAAGCAAACACTAAACATGATATCAGGATGACTACCAGTTAAATAAAGTAGTCTACCAATCATACCTCGATACTTACGTTGATCAACTGGTTTGCCGCTTTCATCAGGTTCTAGTCTTGTTGTAGTAGCCATCGGAGTACTGATTGGTTTGATGTTGTCAAGATCAAACTTCTTCAGCATATCCTTTGTATACTTTGATTGGCTGATAAAGACGCCTTGTGAGTATTGTTTGACTTACAGTCCAAGGAAGTAGCTGAGCTCCCCATCATGCTCATCTCAAACTCATTCTGCATACACTTGGCAAACTTTTGACATAAGACCTCATTAGTAGACCCAAATATGATGTCATCCACATAAATTTGCACTAAGAGAATGGTGTCATCAAGAGATTTTATAAAGAGTGTCATGTCAATTTTTCCTTTTGAAAAGCCTTTGTCAAGTAAGAAACTGATACGGCGTTCATACCAAGCTCGAGGAGCTTGTTTGAGGCCATAGAGAGCTTTCTTAAGTTTAAAAATATTGTCGAGAAATTTGTGACTTTCAAAACCAGGTGGTTGCTTTACAAACACTTTTTCTTTAATAAAATCGTTAAGAAAAACACTTTTGACATTTATTTGAAAATGTTTGAAATTTTAAAAATTTGTAAATGCACAAATCATGCGAATATATAGAAGCTGTATAACAGGAGCGTACGTCTCATCATAGTCTATACCTTCCTCTTGGTTGTATCCTTGAGCTACAAGACGGGCTTTGTTACATGTGACTGAATCGCCCTCATTGACTTTGTTATGAAAAGCCCATTTAGTACCGATGATCGAATGATCCACCGGTTTAGGAACAAGTTTCCAAACTTGATTTCTTTCGAACTGGTTGAGTTCTTCTTGCATTACAGATATCCAAAATTCATCAGAGAAAGGTTCTAAAATATTTTTGGGTTCTATTTGAGAAATAAATACAGTGCTAGCTATAGTGTCTCTAACAGATGATCGAGTACTTACTCCTTTCGATACTTCACTTATTACCAAGTTTTTCGGATGAGATGGTGTAAAATGAAACTTCTTTGGTAAGCCTTCCAGAGAAATGGTTACAGGTGTTGTATCCACGGGTGTAGAAGTTGATGGTCTGATGTTTATGTCATCATCGTCATCGAGAAGAGCAGCTGTATTATTATTCTTATCAAAGGTTACATTAGCAAATTCTTCAACAATCGTAGAGTGTTTGTTGAACAATCTGTATCCTTTACTCTTGGTAACATAACCAAGAAAAATACCTTCGTTGGCTTTGGTATCAAATTTGCCTAAGTTGTCTTGGGTATTAAGGATAAAGTAGCGACAACCAAATACTCGAAAATAAGAAATAGTTGGTGTTCTACCAAACCAAAGTTCATAGGGAGTTTTCATCAAAATAGGTCGAATCAACACCCTATTCAAAACAATGCATGCTGTACTAACAACTTCAGCCCAAAAGTATTTCGGAAAAGAGAATTGATTCAACATGACTAGCTATATCGCTAAGAGTCCTATTCTTCCGCTCCACAACACCATTTTGTTGGAGAGTTCTAGGACACAAAAATTCATGATTAAAACTATTTGAGTCACAAATTTTTTTGAAATCAGAGTTTTCGAATTTGCTGCCATGATCACTTCGGATTCGTGTTACCATGAAGCCTTTTTTTGTTTTGAACTGTTTTAGCAAAAAATTCAAAAACAGAAATAGTATCAATTTTATTTGTAAGGAAGAAAAACCCAAATAAATCTAGAAAAATCATCAACAATTATAAAAGCGTAGAGTTTTCCACCAAGACTGGCTACTCTACTAGTACCAAATAAATCCATGTGAAGTAGTTGCAAATGTCTAGTAGTACTACAGAGTTGATGGATTTAAAAGTGAATTTGGTAGCTTTGTTTTCCTCACATTCGGCACATACATATCCTTTTTGAAGTTAATGTCAGGTAGTCCTTTTACTAGCTTCTTGGTTGACAGTCTTGATATGGTATCCATATTTACATGTCCAAGTCGCATATGCCAAAGTAGTCTTTCGTCTTTGTAAATGTAGAGGCATCTTCCTACATTGTTAGTATGTCTAGAAAGATAGAATATATATATATATATATATATATATATATATATATATATATATATATATTATCTTCTCTTATCCCTTCAAAAATGATGTCTCCAGATGATCTATCATATATGGAGCATTTAGTTTTCCCAAAGTTAATATCATATCCATTATCAGCAAGATGACTAATGCTGAGAATGTTATGCTTTAACTTGGTCACTAAACAAACATCTTTAACGACGGGAGAAGGAGGATTGCCAATAGTATCGTTACCTATGATATAACCTTTTAAATTATTTTTGAAGGACACATATCCTTCCCTCTTCATCGATAGTATTGTAAAAAGATTTGCATTCCCAGTCTTGTGTCGCGAGCACCCACTATCGAGAATCCACTTGCTTCTAGAGGATGAAGGAAGGTCCACCTACACCACGAGTAGATGTGACCTTTGGTACCCAAGTCTTTGAGGGTCCTGAAAGGTTAGTCTTCAGTACCCATGCATACAGTTTTAAATTAACTAATCTTCTAATTCTATACTTTGGTGAAGTGTGTCTATGTTTACCACATTAGTGACATATAGCATGTATATTCATGTTAGGTGTAGGATAATAGTGATGTCTATGTGTTTGATGTACTACATGAGAATGTGTGTGCATAGGAGTATGTCTATGTGTGTCATGTGTATGTGTGGGTGTTCTTCGTGCTGCATGTGGATAAGTGTACATAAAAGCATGATTATGAGCAGCATGAGTATATGTGTTTCTCTTGTGACGTATTTTTTTGTGTTGAAAAAACTTTTGTTTAGTGTACGTGTTGTGACTGTGAGCCTGGGTTTGAGGCTGAACAGCTTGTTTCCCAGTTTGATCTTTAATCTTTTAGAGGTGTCGCACATATCATTATACTTGACAGTTAAAGCATCAATTCTTATAGCAGTAATATTATACTTCTTTTTATCATCTAGGAGTTCTTTATTGAGTGCTGTAATATCATGTGTTCGTTTCTTAATGCGAGTTTCGGCATCGTGTAAGCTTAATTTAAGCTTGGATACCTCCTTAATGTTATCTGTAGGTGGTGTGTCTCTGACATTATCAAGTAAACATGAAAGTCTATGTATCTCAACTTCATGAGTTTTGATCTTATCCTTTGTATGTTTATACTTGCTATGCAACTTCTTGTGATCTTCAAGCAAGTCACTAAAGGCATCACCAAGTTTGTCAAATGTAAAGTCATCAAGAGGATCATTTGTTACCTTTTCGGACGTTGCCATTAGACAGATATTTGTTGTATCTTGGGGAGAGTCCTCTTCTTCTTCTGCGTCACTGGCTTCGCTCTCGTGCCAAATACTTGTGTTGGCATATTTCCGAGAGGTTGGCCTCTTTTACGATCTTTCATATCGGCTTCCTTTCTTTGCAGTAGGGCAATTTTTCTTGACATGCCCCGTCTTCTTACAACCGAAACAAATGGTCTCTTCATCGTCTTCTTTGTGTTGCTCCTTCTTTTTTTGGTTGAAACGAAGAAACCTTTTGAACTTGCAGACCATCAGTGCTTGATCATCACCTTCGGAATCATAGTCGTCGGTATCTTCTGGAGCAGCCTTTCGACGATGAGCTCTTAGTGCAATTTTCTTTTCCTTTGGAGCAGCTTCTTCAAAGTCTTTGAGATCGAGCTCATGCGTCATCAGCTTGCCCACCAAAGTTTTTAGAGACATGGTGGTGAGATCATTGTCTTCTATGATCGCCGTGGCTTTGGGGTTCCAGTTCTTCGTTAGTCTCGTTAGCACCTTGCGTATCTTCTCATAGTTGGAGTAGTCCTTACCAAGAGAAGATAGGGGGTTGACGATGTCGAGGAATCTAGTGATCATCTGTTTGATTGTTTTATTGTGCTTCATCTTGAAAGCTTTGTACTCCCGTGTCAGACGACTGATTTTTGATTTTTTTCACCTGTGTAGTTCCTTCATGGGTCACCTCTAGAAGCTTCCATACTTTGTATGAGGTGGAGCATGTAGAGACCCTATTGAATTCAGTCCTATCTATAGCACAGAAAAGAACATTAATAGCCCTAGCATCTAGACTAGCCTATTTCTTTTCTTGGTCAGTATATTTGTCGTGGGGTTTATCTATGAGATTCCTCTCGATAACAGTTCTAGCAAGCTTCTAGTAACCATCAGTGACTATGGTTCATAAATCAAAGTCTAGAGACTTTAGGTAAAAAGTTATTCTAGTCTTCCAATCGGTGTAGTTGGTTCCATCAAATAGAGGTGGCCTATTTGTGGACTGTCGCTCACCATAGTTGGTAAAGATAGGTTGTGTGGTTTCCATGGATCAGCTCTAGGATGTTAATCTATTATCAAGAGAACAGAGCTCTGATACCAATTGAAGTTACGTATAGGCAACTCTAGAGGGGGTGAATAGAGTTTGTGTCTATAATAACCAATTAAAAATGTAACTCGATATCAAGTCCAAAAAACATCTACTAAGAGAGTAAGTAATCAGAGAGTAATGCGGAAATAAATAGAGATCAGAAGAGTATATGCAAACACAGTTATTTAAGCTAGTTTTCTTCGTGGAGGACTAGTCCAGGGCTGAGAATTCTCGCCCAGGATTGAAATCAACTATTTGTGAAATAGGGTACAACCATGTGCCTTTACTCAGAAGAGCACGCCAACTTCTTACAAGTTCGCAGAGGCAAAACTTGGAATTGTCCAAGTGACTTTTCTTTCACTCTTGCACACAACTTCTAGCTGATATCACATTGAACTCCTCGGGCTAAGGAGAGTTGTGGCTTAGAAGTTATAGAAGAGTGGGGCTTGGAGTAGTAGAGCTTAGAAAGTTTGAATATTTGAAGGTAAGAGATGATTTGAAATAGGAAAATTCAAGCTCTATTTATACTAATCCAAGGAGGCAGAATTCGACCAGAATTGTCCCAAGAATTCAAAATTCGAACATTGGACCACTAGTATCAAGCAAGCCCTAAAAATTAGCATCCTAAAAATTAGGAGGCAGAGTTCGGCCTGAACTCTGCTGGGCAGAGTTTAGCTCGAATTTGGTTTCTATGGGGCCATAACATATAATGGGCTATGAGAGGATTGGTTTGGTGATAGTCTTGTTTTGTTTAGTAGAGCTTTGGAGTGGTAAGTCTAAGGTTGAGATGACTCAGTGTGACTTAACATACATGTTTCTAGACTCAATAAAATAAAGATTACAAACTCAGTACAAGTACAATTGTAATGACCAACTTGTTGATGACGTCTATCTTGAACTTGATTTGTTGTAGATGATCTTCTTGTCTTTGAGCTCAATGTGTCAAAATGGATCATATCAAATATTGTTTTGTTAATTCTCTAAATTAGGTTGACTGTGATCTAGTTTAGGTGAACAGCGGTCTCAGCAATTTCTTGGAGAGATCACCTGGTCCTCAGGGGACTAGCAAGATGTCAATACCACTTTTTCAAATAGGGGTAAATTTATCATTTTATGTTTATATTATATTATGAATATTTATTTATTAATATTGTGTTTGTTATTATGGTTAGTGGCTAGCCTAATTGTTATACTTGTGTTAGTGAATCGATTAGTCTAGACATAAGACTATAGCCTAATTATTAGCATAACATGACTCATGGAACAACTCATTGGACTGTCCAATTAGACTCATTAGACATGACTATTTAATTAAAATAGGGATTATACTATTTACCGAAGTAGGTTTAGAACCTTCATGCATTAATTAGCTCTCATGAGAACATTTTGAGGGCATATTAGACATTGTGGATTAGCAAACCATAGCCCTATATGGACATTGATGTAATGGAGAGAGAGCCACTCTTTCATTTCATTCCATTGTTCCATTTCCTCTCATTTTGGTATTCTTCCCTAATTTGAGCCATTCCTCTATCATTTTCTCTCAAATCCCACTCAATCTCTCATCCATCCCTCGCATTCTCTTCACTATAAGGAGCCTAGGAGCTTGGAGTATAAGAGCACAAGAAGAGGAGTCCATTTGCTAGGAGTTACGTGTCTAGATTGTGTCCTTTTGGCTTTTCATTGAGAATCCATCTTCTAATAGGTATACATCTTATTTTCCTCTCCAATTAGACTCTATTTGTGTTATTAGACTCTTAGGAATTCACCCATGGACAAGGACTACCCATAGGAAGAGGTTTGAGACACAAATGACTCTCTATGTGAAAGTTATATTGGGTTTTGTGCCACTTTTGGGGGAATTCTGAGAATGGTGCACCAAGTATTTATCATTAGGTTTGTTAGACCTATTTAGATTAGATTTGGTTGTTTGTGTCTAGATTCATGTCCATAATTGGATACGTGTAGGCCATATCATGATACGGTTGGGGACGTGATCATTTTGGAGATTTTTTCCTCTGACACTTGTGGCACACATGTCCAATTACACATGACACTTGGCACTAGCTTTGATTTGCACTAATTTTGTTCATATATATATATTTTTTAGGCCTGCTCATGTGTTTTGGAAGGATTCAGACAATGTTTGGTATGGTATCTTGGTCGTACCACAAGCGTATCGTAGAATAGTGCGATATAAGGGTGATGTACGACAAGTGTTTGTATCTATGCATGTATGTGTCTTGTAGATACACATGTGTATGTGTCAAATATAGACATGTGTGTGTGTCTATATATATGTATATATGTGTAAATATATATATGTATATATATGTGTGTGTATATACATAGTTGTATGTGTATACATTTGTACATAAAAATGTGGCCGTGGGTTGGCATATATATGTACATATATATGTGGGTCCTTTACATAAGCATGTGTGTGTGGGCTCATTAGTCATATGTATATATATGTAGGTACTTAGGCACATGTTAGTGTAGGTATCATGTAGTATAGACATATAGGTGCATTGGATAGTTGGATATATGAGTGGATAGGAAATGGAAATCAGTCAACAGTAGGTAAATTGATAGAGTGTGTGTTTATTTGTTACACAAATATTTGGGTGGTCATCATTTTGATTGTTAAGATAGGAAGGTTGACAGGTAATTAGATGGTGGATAGAAGTATAGAGAGGAGGGATGTGCAGGGTTGTTTACACAACAGTTATAGGTAGCACCTGTGCACAAGTGTGCATAGGACAGGGGGAACAACACTTGCTACTATACAGTACATAGAGCATTTAGGGGCAAGCCAACTGCAGTAGTGTTGGCAAAGGCCTATTCGGACATGACCTGTGTACGTATGTGCACTGAACATCAAGAGGCAATGAATCACAGCTGTGAGAAACATGAATGTGGGGTTGTAGCAGTAACTTAGAGACTGCTATAGGGGCTCCCTGGTGCAGCTTTGGAGAGAAGTTGCACCTGTGCATAAGTGTACCAGTTGGGGGGCCTTTGTGTACCTGTGTAATTATGCACATAGGTGCACTATTCTGGAGAACAACAATGGTGGTAGTAGTTTGGACAACAAGTGGGGGACTTGGCCTGGTGTATCAGGCCAATAGGGCATGTGCAGGAGGTCATAGGACCTGTGCACTTGTGTACCTGGCTAATGAGGGTCCGTGCACACAAGTGCACAGACATCTAGTACAGCAGCACATAGGGCAATGAGTGAGCTATTGTTAGGACAGAGAAACAAGGGGTTTATGTAGGGGTTCCCTGCAGTAGGGCATGTTCAATGAATAAATAGCAGACATAAGCCTTCTCGTGTACAGTAGTAAAGGGAGTAGGGGTTGACAACAATGTGTGTATTTGAGAGTGTGTTGTGTTATGTATTTATGTAGGCATGATGATAGGTAGATGGAAGAGTTAGTGTTAGGTAATGTATATAGGTATTGATTTAGGAAATACACATTGGAATTGGTTAGGAGGGCATAGACATAGGGGTACATTAATATAGATAATAATATGAGTATTGGTAAGGTGTGAGGGTAATTAAGTTAGCTAGGTAATTGGTTTTACCTATGTGGGTGTAGGTAATGTTTAGACATAGGTAAGGGATTACCTTTGTGAGAGGATATAAGGTATTGGAAAGGTAAGGGTTACTGCATACAAGATTTGAGTATGTACTGGTTATGGTAGCATATGTAATTAGTTTTATATGTAGATATTGGATTAATAGTTAAGATATTACATTGTCGACCATGTGTGTATCCAATATAGATAGTTACACATTGACCTAGTATAGACTAGAATACCTTGGCGTAGTAAGGTATGGACCCATAACCTACGTATAACCAAGATTGACCTAGTTTAGAAAGGTATTGACCTAGTTGACCTAGTTTGACCTAGAAATGGCTTGGAGACCTAGTATTGAGCTAGTATGACATGTTTATGATTCCAAAACACCAATTGACATTGGTATTTCATATTTAGGTCTTCGAGGCATCGTATCGGATACTGTTGATACTTTACTCCGTATCTCAAGTGTGTACATTCTCTGATAATTTTTCGTTTATGATATCTTCTAAGTTTTCTGTATTTAGTATAGATATCCTTGATTTCTTGACACACTGGTTATACGGATTATTATTTCTTGGATTCCGTCATGAGATGTTATTCCTTGTATATCTTGGTGTACCTTGTGCAATCCTTGTTGTTGTTCATATGGATACCAATTCCTGTGAAGGGCTCGCAACCTTCTCAGAGAATCCTGTGTCTTAATGTACCATGGTTAAATCTACTATACCAGTCGGGGGCAGGGAGTATTAGTGTAGATATGTGATCATGCCCTCCTAGTGCATGTCTTATTCCTTGTGAGTATTGATCATACACCGCACGTATGATTAACCGGGCCATATATTCTTGTGCAAGTTCCTAAGCCAATCACATGTTGAAACTAGTGCTCACTCACATAGATAGCATTATTCTTTATTCTTGTACATGATATATCCTATTCTTTTGTTCTTGTACTTATTTACAGTTTTACCTATATCTTGCTATATTCATGTACATGTTACATTATCTTATATATTCTCTCTATTTACTGTTACATAGTCTTTATCATTTATTGGAACTGTTATTAGATATGTACTTTGCTCCAATTCTGACTGGATATACTTTTCAGATGATTCAGATGACGGTTGCCCTACCTACTACGTCCTATAGGATGTTGTAGGCGTAGACCAAGAGACACTGATTCAAGAGGATTTAGCTCCAGCCGATGAGGCTTTATTAGCTACTCAGTAATACTAGATATGTACTGGATTTGTCTCTAGCTTTTAACTCTTGGCATGTTATTAATAAGACTTATATTTGAGATAAATGACTCTTAGACTCTCTTTGGACTTGTGTTATATTGTGTTAGACTTTCTCTGGATATTTCATATCATGATATCATGTCTTTATAGTGCTATTTATCTACCTTATAGTTTTGTGATTGAGTATGAATATTATCATTACTTGTCCTCCATTTGGAGATGATTATCTTGACAGATTATGATATTTATATTGTTAGTTAGTATAGTAGACATAAACATCGTTCTACCATCGATGCTGTGGCATAGGCTGGGCGTCATCACGTACTTGTGCCCATATACTGAGTGCGGGTCGTGACACAATATATATAAACATGCCTACTATGTCAGTAAATAACATACAAGAAAAAGCAGGAAGCAACTACTAAAACCAGAATGAAGAACACATGGAATAACTCTATAGATAATGACATATATAAAGGAAATAATACTAAGCATGGCTACAAATAAATCGAATGATCGTAGTCCTGTGTGGTGCTCCCGGTCCTATACCTAGTAGTCCTACGTGGTGCTCCCTAACTATAGTAAGTCTCTATTGTAGCCCCATGTGGGTTTTCGAGTAGAAAGTAGTCAAGTAGCCCATCCTAGTATCGGCCGAGGGTCAAGTCAAAGTAACACGGAACACATGAGCAAGTCAAATTACTCAAGTAAACAACACTATCGAAGTCACATGTGAAAATCTACAAAAACAACTGATGATGAAAGTAAGTAATAAGAGGTACAAGACATGAAAATAAATCATGGCAAGACTACAAGTATATAATAGAAAATGCGACATGAACAAGAAAGAATAATAAGAAGCATGCATGTAAATAAACTATACAAAGTTGGCAATGTATACTTACCTGAAATTTTGTCCAATTCATGCTGAGACTGCGGTATGAAAGTTTAATAAACTATCCATGGACTTATAACCATCTATCCACCCAAACCACAAATAACCAAGAATCACCACACAAGTATACATGCATCTAAGCAAAGTCCTTACTAGAGTCCTTATATGAAGAAAATCTCTAATTGAGCTCTTATAGTCAAAATCTCCTTTCTACTATTATGAAAATAATTTCTTTGATATCCTACTTATTCATTTTTACTAAGATCTTAATATATTTATAAAATCATATATTATCTGGTGCAATATTTATGTTTATAAAATAAGTTACAAAAATAAATAAATAATTATATACTATAACAATATACAAAATTTATTTTATTCATATATAAGTTTTGTTTAAATACAATATAACTTATTATATAAAATCATATATATTTTGATAAAATAGTGTTGAATATATGCACATAACCACACCTATATGTAATTATTAATATTAGTATCTCTATATAAATCCATTCATCAAATTCGTCAAATTTTATACATACTTTATAAGTGAATTAAGATTTACATAAAATATATATATTTAAGGAAGTAGGAGTATAGTATACATATACAAGAGGACAAATTAAGTATATATATAAAAACTACTTAGGGCAGCCTGGTTATTACCTATACAAGACAGATGGCACTTTTTTCTTTTTTGTTTTAATTCTTCTGTATCCATTGTATATTATCTTTTTTCATCTTAAAAGTAGTGGCAATGAAACGTCACCATGGCTTCACGGCAAGGTCCTCCAGTCGGAGTACTTAGTCAGCGAGCGTTCACTGGCGACACCAGTGGTGTCTGTGCGTGTGACGCAGCCATGAATGGGTTGTTTCTGGTGGCGTTCGACCATGCTGTGGTTCGGCGACACGACGACTGCAGCATAGCCAGCCGTGTTGGCACGCACAGCTCCTCAACTTTTGTCGGGCTCGACAGGGTGGTCGCATCCATAAAGGTGATCTTTGATGGTCATGACTGCTGTGGGTTGTCGGAATACCGGAGGTTGCGATCGCAGTTTGGCCCGACTTGTATGGTGGGTTTCGCCCGTTTCCTTTACTCAGTGCGACAGTTGATCATCGTTGTCAACGCAATGTGAGGTCGAGGAATGCAGGATAGGGATAGTGGCGATATAGTTGGTTAATAGCAGTGATAGCAGCTGTCGCTGACGGTATCGGGTCGCATGATGCCAACGAAGATAATGCATCGTATGCCGGAGGGGGAGGCTACTTTGTGCCACATGAGATTGTGCGTGTCCGTGTGTGTCGAGGTCTCTACTGTGTGGCTAGGGTTTATGGTAGAGGGTGGATTGAAAGTAGGTGTATCCAATGGGTGAGCGGAGTAGACCGGGTGGTGCTTGGGTAGGGAAAGGTAGTATATGAGGAGAAGGAAGAAGATGATGATATGTGATAATAAAGATGGAGGTAGCCGCATGAGGGTGTTGAAGGGAAATTTGGGTTTGCCATATATATATAGAAAGTTTAAACCATGGGCTGGGGATGGCTGATCCTTGGGCTAAGGAGTATATAAAATCTAGAAAAATGATGTAATAAAGGAATTAGGCTTAGCATGGATAGGCTAGGCTTTGTATTAGAAGAATGGAAAGAGAATAGTTATTTGGGCTTGCGATTCAGTATAAGAAAATAGAATTAAAAGATTTATGGGATTACGTTTTGGGTAAGTGTCCCCCTAATAACCTATCAACATAAATTTATAAAATAAACAAAATAACTAATTTAAGAAGGAATTCAATTTACGAAAGTCACTACTGATATATATGAGAATGTGGTGCTACTTTAATTAGGATTTTATTAAGATATGGTCCAAATAACGATCATAATAACAATGCCACGCATCCCTATCGATACAACCATTATAAACATACAATATCCACACATTGAAATCATGCTATATATAATAGAGTTGATATAAAAATAATTTACAGAACAATGCTAAAGTAATACTTTAAATTTTGGGAGGTCTTACATCTATTGTCAAGTAATATTTATATATTAGCTAAGGCCCTACATGATATAAATACCATATAACACATATTGGTTAATTGATCAAAAAATTTATAATAAAAATAGTTATATATATATATTAAATATTTATATACTATTATTTATGAAGTGTCACAACTTTGACTTGTTTTCTAGTAGAGACACAGCTATGGCTAGACTATCCCTACCATGGCTAATACACTAGTCAAAGCACACGACTACACTATTTGTGCCATAATTTCTGGTCAACATGCATCTCAAAACTTAATCATGACTAAGGCATTATATATTAATAATAAATATTTGATAAAATATTTATGAAATTAAAAATAAATCACTATTTAAGTCAAATAAATAAATAAAAATATTTTAAAAATTTTGGGGGCTTACAACTAGGAAGGAAACCAAAATAAGGAGGATAGTGGCATCATTGAATGTTGGAAATGGTTAAATTTAAAAAAATATTTCGAGTATGGATTATTTTTATATGAAGATAGAATGTGAAAGATTTTAAAGAAGCATAATAGTGGATCATAAAATTAAAAGAAATTACATGAGAATATTCAAGGACGAATTATTTTCAAAGAAATTTAGATATTTGTGGTTATAAATTCTAGATATATTGAATTAGGGTTAAGACATTGACTTAAAGAATCTGTTATCAATATATGTGGTAATGATATAAAATTGAACAAAGAATTGGTAGAAGAATGAATAAGAACGGATATAATACATAATTCTGAAATACAAGGGTTTAAGAACCAATATTAATAATTGCGTAACTAAAGAAAAATAATTTTTAAGGTACACTGATGGATGTGTGGAGGTTGAATTTTAAATAATAGAGGAATACAAAATTTCATTGAAGTGGTGACCTTGGATTCAAGTATAATTTGAGATGTCTAAATTTAAACCATGATAAATGATTTATAGGAAAAAAATTTGATTTGAAGTTTTCAGATCCAAGATGACTAAGTTTGATCGTGGATTATAGAAACAAAAAAGTAAAAGATTGAGGATTTATAACAAGTAGTATGATTGTGGAATAGTATCATAGGAAAAATGGTCAGACATATCTTATAATAATCTGATTTTCATGAAAGAATGGATTTATGATATATCTAAATTTGTAAGATAGAAGCATAACTGAGGAATGTCAACCAGGTAAAAGAAGATGAGATGATTACCTTGTCTTTTCCCTCTACAAATCATATCTTTGAGTTTCCCATCTTTATAAAGTGCTTTGATTTCCCCTATGTTTGAAATCATCCCTTTATTTTCAATATTACTAAATTTTGATCATATTTAATCGTGACTAAATAATTTTGATTATAATCTTTATCGTGCCAAATTTTGATCCCTGATCATACTCTCTCAAATAATTTTAATTCTGACCTTGCCCAGGTTTTATGACTATATTCTTCATCAGACCGAAATTTTGATATGCCCTGATGACTTTGATTCTAACGATCATGACTATATTTTGATGTGCCTAAATTTTGATATTTGATTCTATTAACTGTGACTATACTTTGATTTCATCCTTAATCGTGCCTAAGTTTTAAACTTTGATGATGTCCATATGACTTCGATTTTGAGTTGGTATCTCCCTAAAATTATTTTCAAGGATTTATGGAATTTAGCTAGAATTTTTCCTGAAATTCTATTTTAGAAATCATGATTTCTTTTATTAATAAAATGTAATTTTTAAGTAATTAGTTATGTTTAGTTAATTTTAATTACTATAATTAATTCTATTTTAGTTAATTTTAATTACTACAAAATAATTCTGTTTTAGTTCATTTTAATTATTGATCCTTATTTTACTATTAATGATTAATTTTGATTATTATTTATGGGTTGGATTTATTTTAACTAATGGGTTTCTAATTAAGCCTACCAAGCCTTGGGTTTTGGATTATGGGCTTTAGCCTATATTTTCTAAGAAAAGAGATTAGTGTAGTTTTAATTAATTCTATAATATTCTATTTAGCAGTTAATTAATCATGTGATTAGTTAGTTAGTTGGCAGTTAGTAATTTTTCTTTACTAATAACCCTAGATCTATTATAAATTACAAGTAGTGCCACTAGGGCTTGTTTGCAAAAATAAAAATTTGATTACAAACTGAGAAAAGTATAAGAGTATAATTTGATTTCTGGAGAAGTACAACTGTAGGAATCTGATCAAAAGATGATCACTTTATCCCTTGGACGATACGATGTCGAAGAAGAAAGCCTTTGGAGAGTTTTGCAGCAAGTGCTCAGGAGATTATGATCATTAGTGATGCTTTTGAAGTGATTTGAAACTCTATTTATAGAGTTTAGAGATAACTATTAAGTAGTTATCATGATTGGCGCACACTGCATTTGGCGTGCCATTCACCCAGTCGTGCGAACGTTAACTTAAACTACATGTGATAGGTGGCATTCTGTGAGAGAGATGTGCTTGATCATAGGTAGTGTCATGTGCACGTTCTTTGAGATTAGTGGCATACGTGCCACGTCATCTAACTGCTTCTGGATGATTTGATCAGATGGCGCCAACTGTTGAATGGTGTCGGTGCCCTTCACTGTTTAATGTACGCTGCTTAATAATGATATTTGATTATCTCGCACCAACTGCAAATGGTGCGAGGCAGCTCTCAGTAATTATGACAAATCTGACATTATTTTTTCGAACTGCACGTTCGGGATTCGAAAGGATTTTTCTTGACTGACGTGCTGTCAGTAATTATGGCAACTGTTTTAGCTTCTCGAGGAAGCTTACCACGTGGTGGCCAATGCCACCTACGTCTAGCGCCAAATGATGCCGTGTGCCATCTGATGGCCTGCACCATTTGAAGATTGGTACTCTGACGCCATTTATGAGTAGAGTATGATGATAATTATACCTTTTTGGCTTCTACAAGATCCTATTCAAAGTTTTTAAATTTGAAAAGCTTCAAAATTTGAAATACTTTGAATAAGAAGCATTTTTGTGTGATTGAAGCATGACAGCATTATAACTGACCTGAGCACTTGAGCTCTACATTTTCTTCAACTTTCGAATCGAAATGGCCCCAAAGAGAACCGCAGCTGAGAAAGGGAAGAAAGTGACCGGAGCCACTTCACGCATGCCCCCGTTGATGGTGCCGTAGCACGTCATGCCGTCGGTGAGAGCCGAGGAGGCGAACCCCGCTCTTGAAGGTGAGAAAATCGATTGGAGAAGACAATAGAACGCTCGTACCAATTGTGCATAGTGCGATCAAAGGACAACATCGACTGCCTCTTTCAGAGTGTTGGTTGATGCTTTGCGCTATCTGCAATCTGTGCCACCTCTTTCGGAGTGTTGGCTAAGATCAATCATAAAAAATGACGCCCTGCGCCATTTGTCATGTCTTAAGCATGATGCGCCATTCGATGTGATGCGTAAATCATGTGCTGACTGACTGATGCGCTATTGGATTTGAAAATTGTCACTCTGCATGCACCAAATAAGGACTGTTCTTCTTATCCTGCGCCAGTCATGATTGGCGTAGGTGTTTCATTAGGAAAACAATCTTTTTCAAGATTTTAGCTCTAAATTTTCTTTTGTAGTTGATCTGAGAGAAGACCCTTTTGCTGAGGAATTGGCTTCTGCCTTTCAGGTGTCTGAATATCAAAAAAAACCTATCTCACGTCAATTTTCCACAATATGATCTTCTTGAAACTAGAAGAGCTGTGTTAATGTCTCAGGATGACAGGACTTTATTATGCCTGATGAATGGTAAACCCCTTATAAGTTTGGATCAGGTTCCCCATAAAAAGCCAGTCTTCTTGTTTGGTGAAGCTATCAAGAATGATTCTCAACCAAAATTGAAGCAAAAAAAAGTCTATCAGAGCGGAAACAGACTAATATATCTCACTGATATGACAAGACATCTGTCCCTATCCCGTTATGCCTATACCAGTTATCCTCGAAACATGGCTTGGGATCTGACTCCTTTTCAACAGGCCAGAGTTGGAAAGATATACCACCGACTAGGTCCTCAAAATAGAGACATATTCTTTAGTTTGTCGGAGAGAAATAACACATACTTGAGAGGCCTAAAACCAAGTTGCGTGCCTTCTGAGGATTCATCTCTAATTATTCCAGTTAGGATACCTTTCTTTGCGAACTTGTTTTCTAAGGCTGAAGGAAAGTATTCTGCTCAGAATATGAGATTGACGGGTTTGATGAATCCAGATATCAAACGCTGGAACCCGCTTTCAATCTAGACTTTGAACAACTTTAGAGACGAACTGCTTGATTTAGAGCTTTATGAACCCATTTGGACTACTTCCTGCAAAATTTGCACCAATTCCAATTTGTTTTTGGCCTTGGTAGAAAGATACAATAGTAGGACAGACACTTTTGTAACCCCTCGAGGAGAGATAGGCTTCGCCCTTCACGAAATGCATTACATCTCTCATCTACCAATGGGTGAAAACCAATTTGAAGAGTATGTGCCAACAAATAAAGAATTGGACGCTTTAGCTAAAAAAAAACCCAAAAATGGTGGCACTCTTCGACGAGTTGTTATGCCACTTCATGATCTGCACCATTCTATACAAGAGTCATACAAAGGGGACGTATTATTTGTCCAAATGGTTGCTGTATCTATTTTTGGGCCACATCTAGGAAGACAAGGTGCAGGAACACCTTGATTGTGAGCCTCGCTTTTTTGAACCACTTGACCGCAGTACTATCCAGAAATTGATAGAGAGGAGGCATGTTGAAAATGAGCTGAAGGAGGAATGGTGTGAGTTTACGGATGGTAGTCCCATCGAGATTATATAAAACAAGGTGGTAGACAAATGACTCGAGAGGCTACTTTGGCAGGTTTCTTCTCATTGTGGCTGCGACGGTTCTTGGCCCTAGAGCCAGTGCTATCGATAGGATCCACCGGGGTGTACTATTCGTCGCTGTGCGTTTAGTATTCGGACACAAGATGGATATTTTTTTGAGAGGACTTGCCGGTTGAACACAGGTCTTCGTTCTTTCAAATATTCCATGATGATGGATCCCAGTACTCAAGACGGGTTTCCTCGTACTGAGATGCCGTATACTTATTTGTTCAGCTGGTTGTTGCTACACAATACCATTCTGATGGCTCCTGCTCTAGGTGTCGTAGGAGGAGACTTCCTTAGAAGTTATGCGACATTTCAGTGGAAAGTAAACTCTCTTACTGACTATCGAAAAGCATTAAATATAGTTTCTGAATGGAGGTTCTATTGCGTCCCTCCACCTCCTGAAACTGAAAATCTTTCTCCTTTGCTCATAGACCTAGAGCCTATGGGTGCTCGTCCACCGCCAACTACTTTTATGTGGTTGACGATGATCAGACCCTCTCACCTGATATATCAGTTTGGGGGTGAGTGTTGTTTGGAACCGCATCTGCCTAGCCGATTTGCCCTCCAGTTCGGCTAGATCAAATGTACGTCGACAATGCAACTACCTGCCTAAAAGCCTCCGGATATCTGATCGATGGTGCTAGGGGGTGGAGATATTATAGTGCCAGGGGCACTAAGCTATATTCTCAATGCCCTCTTCTACTCCTGAAGTAGGCCACGTATGTTATATACATACGCAAACTTTTATACTTTGGCCAATACCTTCTTCTCGAAGGCTTCAATTTGTTTGATAGTTTTGTTAGTGTCAGACGGTCGAGAGCTGAGGCCAAGACCACCCTGGAGTTCAGAGAGGCTGAAGAAAATGCTCCTACTGATGAACCTCTTGAAGCTATACTTGTTGGCCTTCCTAACGAAGTGAATGATCCGCTAGAAATCTCTCTCAAGAAGCGGAAAGAGAAATCTCCTGCAAAAGAGGCTAGCAAAAGACGAAAAGATGGAGAATCAACTACCCAATCTGCCCCAACTAAATCTCCTTCTCCCCCTAGGGCTGGGAGGAAGAGAAAGAAAGAAGCAGTTGTTATTACTGAACAGCCCGTAGTGAGGACGAGATCCCAGACGCGACAGGTTGAAACGGGGATTTCTTTTAGGGAACGGGGACAACTCCTCCAATCCAAAAAAGCAAAATTCCTACCTTGGACACTAGTAGAGGGCCGGATGTGCAGGATGAACCTTCTGGATCCGAGGGATCTCCTCCAATATCGCTTAAGCACAAAATAAGGAGAAAACTGTTGGTAACCAAAGTTGTGCGGCAAGAAACTGCAGCTTTATTTACTCCCTCAGTGCTAGAGCAGACTCCTGGCCAACCAGAATCGTCATTGCCATTGCAAGACCCACTGTCCCCGAAAGGTAATACTCCTTTCCGTCCAAATATTAATTCATTAGGCTTTTATGTTGATATGTATGTTTTCTATTTGCAGAGACTCCAACAACGAATATTCTAGCTCCAAATGTTGCAGAGGATACTCCTTCGGTTCCTATTTCAAAACCAGTATTTATGAGGATCACCGTTCTTGTGACTACACTTGCTACGGCCGAAATAATGTTACCGTCCCCTAATGATGATCTTACGGAAGTCACAACTCCTGAAGAAGTGTTACCTTCAAAGGGTGTTCTGAATGTTCCAGCTCCCTCTATAGGCCAAACTCCTGTACTCTCTCGAGAAGACAAGGAGATGATAGAAGTGCTAGATGGCTGCGACTTTGATGACGATCTGATTGAAGAAGAACCAATAGATGCTTCTTCTGATCTCAATAAAGCTGAAGTAAGCCAAGGCCCAAAGGAGACCCAGAAAGATCAGGACTCGACGGCCAAGGACAACCTTATTGCGGGTGAGAATGAAGATAAGAGCCACCAGACCTTAAAAGATGACAATCAGAATCTAGATGAACCACAAGGCAATGAGAATTTCGATGTTGATATTGAGGGCGATGAAAGCCCAGATGATGAAGATGATGACGAAGGCCCTGCCAAAGGTCTTAAGGATGTCGAGGGTGACAAAAATCCTAAAAAAGTTAATGTTGAGGGGATTCAGACCCCAGCAGAATGCGTCTTTGAAACAGAAGGGGCAGAGGTGGCAGCCTTAGGTGATCAGGCTGAATCTAGAGCGGGAAGTAGCCATTTCATGTCATGTGGTTCGGAGGCTGGGAGCAGCCAAGCAGCCGTCTCTAAGAATACTAATGAGGCTCATCACCAAACGAGACACCGTGCCGCGTGAGACTCCATATGTGTTGTCGGACTCAGGTAAAATTCTGACTTTATTTACCATTACACATTAATATTGTAAGACATGATGTATAATAATTATGCTTTTGATTGCAGAGGATCACGTGGGGACTATTGCTGCAGCCCCATTGACGTCTACAGCCTTTAGTTTCAGTTCCACCATGGCTCCCCTAGACATGGGGACTCATAATGCAGAAGGAAGCTCCTCAAGGATGCCTGTACTAAAATCTCCTGGTTCACAGGCTGTGATCAATCCATCTTCTGCAGAAGGAGGAGTTATTGGTAAAGTGGCGACACCTGGCGTATCGACGATGACAAATAGCCTCATCGAGACTTATACAAGCGCCTTCTTTCTCTCTCTGAATACTCTTATTCAGATGGCCTTAGAGAAAAGCCACCCTTATGAATCAGTAAGGAGAACTGCTTCCTTTGCCATTGAAGCCATCTGCAATATCGACAATACTGAAAGAGTTAGCTTTTTAGAGCATATCTTGGATTCACTTGAAGAGCCTATCAAATCCTATTAGGATTTGATAAAAGGCAACATCCAGAGACTCGTGTATGCAGAATATGAGGCAATGGCTCGTGAATATGAAGCACGACAGACAGCTTTGAAAGATTATGTAGTTGCCTTTACAGTACGATCTGGAGAAACGGAAACGAGCATTGCCGAAACTACCTCTGTTGTTGAGCATTACAAGACTGAAGCCGCAAAGAAAGAGAAAGAAGAAGTTGAATGCCAAACTCGTCTTCAAGAGCTGGAATCTAAGATGGCCAATCCTCATGAGGCGATCACAACAGCTAAGAAGCAAAAATAAGAAGTGCTTGAACTGCATCAAGTTGCCACAAGTAGTCTGAATGATCTGAAGAGGCAGCAAGATGAATTCGTTTAAGTTCGGGGTGCAAAACTTAAACGCCAAGTTAACTCACTACAATATTTTGACCCAGAATCCAGGAGAAATTTGGCCAGACAAAGGGTGATTGACTCCAGAGTGGAGCGAGCTGAATCCTTGAAGAGGTTGATAACCGATCTTAGTACCCAGCCTTCGAAATGAAATTATCATATTGTGAAAACATTTTGTTTTGAACATTTTGATGAATGTAATAATTTTCACGTTATTGAATGAAAACTAATAATCTTTTTGTGGCTCTATTACTTATTACGTATCTATTTGAGATACAAGCAATAGATAGGAATAAGAAATATGTTCAGAGGTACTGGACATGACATATCTCTTGAAAATAACAATACTTATTATATCTATTCAGAGGTAATGTGGACATGACAAAATATAACTTGAAATATTATCATTTCTGAGATGACATCATCAGAGGTAATGTGGACGTGACGAGTTGTTAATATAGATAATAGAATTCAGAGGTAATGTGGACGTGAATTTGTATATCTATTGATTATCATTGGGCCAACTGGGACTCAAAGATAGGATATCACTTAAAACAGCTGGGTTTCAGAAGACGATGTTTGTGATAATATAGCAGATTTGGGTCATAAGATCTGGATAGACTCCGCTGGAGATTTCAAAGATTTTGAAGTATGTACAATATTCTTCAGAAAATATAGTACACACTTTCAAACATGGTACTTTTCAGGAATTTGCCATTGATAGGCATCATAACGATTCAGCCATCCATCCCTGACAGTTGATAATCTCCGTTAAAGAAAACTTTGCTTATAATGTAGGGACCTTCCCACTTTGGTTCGAACTTGCCCTTACTCATGTGTGTCATAGTCATAGGACGTCTGACGGTAAGGACTAGCTCGCCTTTTTGAAATGCTTGTAATTTGACTTTATGGTTGAAGGCTTTTGAGATTCGCGCTTGATATAGCTCGATGTGTTGTTGAGCTAATAGCCGCTTCTCATCAAGTGCTTTAAGCTCCTGAAGTCGAAGACAATTATTATTTTTTTTTGTGAGGTCACTGGCAATGGCAATCCTTAGAGAAGGGATTTGAATCTCCAATGACAGGTCCGCTTCGCATCCATACACCAAAAAGAAAAAGGTACAACTAGTCGGAGTGCGTATGGTAGTACAGTAGGCCTATAGGACATTCACCAAGCTTTTCGCTCCAGTTATGTTTATTGGTAGAAACAAACTTCTTGAGAAGCTTAATGATTGTTTTGTTGAACGCTTTAGCTAAACCGTTAGTAGCGGGATTGTATGCTGTAGAAGCAACATTATTGATCTGAGTGTCATCACAGAATCGAGTGAACTTCTGACTAATAAATTAAGGTCCATTGTCATGGATGATTCACCGAGGAACACCGAATCTATAGATCATATGATATTTAATGAAGTTGATAACACTGCTTGTCTTGACTTCAGCCAAGGGTATAGCTTCGGCCCACTTTGAGAAGTTACCGATTATAGCTAGGATAAACCGATGTCCTCGGAATGAAGGCAGATTAATGGGACCAATGACATCTATACCCCAAGCTTCAAAGGGCCATGATGCTGCAGTCGGATGCAGAAATTTTGATGGTTGACGAATAAAATCTGTATGGATTTGGCATGCTCGATATTTTCTTGAATATTCAATGACGTCTAACACCATAGTTGGCCAATAATATCCCATGTGTCGGATTCGATCTTGTAGCTTAGGACCAAGCTGATGTGCACCATAGACATCGTTGTAGGCTTCACGTAGTATCTATTTTACTTCATATCCCATAACATAGCGTAAGAGCATACCATCAAATGATCGCCTACACAGTGTTTTGGAGGTATGATTGTAGTAAAATCTGAGTGATCACCAACAGATTGTTGTGGTTTCTTTGGGATCTTCAGGTAAGATGTCATGTACCACAAAGTCGATTCGCTAGTAGTACATTCGACTGAATTACTGTATTCCTGATGCAAATTATTTTTGATATAAAATAATTCTCTGTTAGTGATGACGATCATCTGTTGTCTTTTCACAGGGATCGCTAATACTGCTGCTAGATTACCAAGTACATCAGCTTCTGTATTGCAAGCTCGACGTACATGTTCAATGAAGAAGCCTTTGAATAATGTAGCAAGTTTGACTGCTGCTACATGGTATGGAACGAGATCTTTATGCCGAACTTCGTACGTGCCTCTAGCCTGATTGACAATCAGTTTATAGTCTCCGTATACTTCCAGGTATTCGATATCCAACTGTTTAGCCAATTGGAGATCGATGAATAGAGCGTTGTATTTAGCGACATTGTTGTATTCAGCGACATTGTTAGAACATAGCTCGTCTAAGGAATAGGCTATTTGAGTGGCTAGTCCTTCGGGAGATACAAGAACAATTCCAACTCTAGCGACGATTGTGCCTTTGGGTCCGATTCTGCATGCACCATCGAAGAATAGACACCAAACAAGGATTCTTTCTGAAATCATGTTAGATTCCAAAGTTTTATCAGGAATTTTGTCATAGAATTTAGACATTTCAGGAATTGGATGAGCCGCCAAGAAATTACCCAGGGCTTGACCCTTAACAGACTTTTGTGGGACATAAACCGTATCATATTGTGCTAGCAATATAGCCCATGTAGCGAGTCTGGAATCGAGTGTAATGGGTTTCTTTATCAAGACTCCACTACACCAAAACAGTCATTTCCTAACGATTATAAGCGTTAGGAAAATTATTACTAACGGTTTTTTTGCCGTTGGTAGTACGGCGTGGGCAATTTTCCTAACGATTATAACCGTTAGGAAAATAAATTTCCTAACGGTAAAAAACTGTTAGAAAAATTAATTTCCTAACAGCAAAAAATCATTGGAAAATTCACTTTCCTAACAGTAAAAAACCGTTGGTAAATTCACTTCTCTAACAACAAATACTATTGGTAAAAATAAATCTACTCACAGTAAAAAATCGTTAGAAAACTGAACACAACCTTTGAAATTTTCAACAGTTTTTTAACTGTTACAAACGAATTTTTTTTAAAAAATTAATCAGTGGCTCTATTAAGCCGGAGCAGTCAACTTTCAATTATCAACCAATATTCATTATAAAAATATAATTTACACAAGACAATCCACCAATACACATTCAAATTAATAAACAAAACCACTATTAACATTTATAAATAAACAGATGCATAGTTACAATTATTCTTCATATAATGGTGTCTCACCATATGCATTAAATAACCTCTTAAGGTATGAAATAAAAACCATCTGATATGCTTCCTTCAACGTGAAGCTCCAAGAAACTCTGAGCCATCATGTTAACAGTCAAAACAAGCATGATAGTCTCCTAGTACCACTGTCTGTACTCACGCACTCCACATATTCAACCAGAGTACCATCAATAATACGAAGAGCTACAACGACCTCAAAAGGGAAGTCGACGTGTCCAGGGTGATGAGATTGATAAGTACTAATTTCCTGATCTTGCTTCCTTATAGGCTTTAAGATTGTCATCAGACATGTTGACTTGATTCTGATACCAGCAATGCTTCAGCAGCACAAATATCGGTCATCCTGACATCTCGAGGAAATTCCTGTGCAATGATCTCGATAGCAGACACAAAAGAGTCTGTCACTGTGGAATTCCCTGAAAATTAATGTGTCATTAGTAAACAAATATATATATAAACAAATAGCTAGACAACATGAGTAATACTGACATATTAAGAAGTATTAATGGACAAAATAAAAAATCAGTGGTATTTTTCTTAATCTGTAAGTTATATCTTTGTTTGTCCATTTAACCTCCAAGAGAAGTTTTATCTATTTGCATCACGGTCCATGATTGGTTTTTATTGATTTTGTCAATTAAATCTCTCTATGAATTTATACAGCATCAAAGGTTCATGATTCCACTGAATTCTTAACATAACTAAGTTTAGAAAGCATAAATATCAAAAGTTGTTACAAGGCACCAATAGATGAAAAATAAACTACAATAGGCCCAGGACCACTACGATTAGCACGTATAAGCTCCAGGTACTGCGCCAGCAATTATCAAGACAGCAACAAGCTAACATGAGAATTTTTAAATCGAGTTCAAGTTCAAGTGAAGAAACATATATTATGTGGGGAAAAAAAATTCTGAAGCAAGTTTTTATGTAACAAGGAGAAAAGATGATTTGTTTCTAGGGTCAAACTTTTCACAAAAAGCTCTCAAGAGTTGAATTTCAATGGATCATGAAATGGTGTATCCTGCACATATTCGTCGTAGACTGATAGTGTACATATACTGTGATCAGAAGTTCATGAAGAAATTATCAAGAAAGAAAAGGCTATCGCTAATATTATTCAAGGATTCTCAAATCAAAAATAAAATAGGCCACAAAGTACAAGTTATGAAGGCTCTTTCAAAGAACCTAGTAAATTTATATAAGCAATTGCATCTGACATCAACCGTTTATGAATTGGCAGTTGGCGCCAACTTCTTCATAAGAAATATATACAAGAAATGGGCCTGCCACTCTCACATTTGCAATAAGAAAACATCATCAACTTCCATCAGAAACAATGCCAGAAAGGATGTCTATTTGAAAATAACAACAACAACACATCTTTCATTATTATAAATAATATCTTATCTTTATTAGTCATGCAACCATGGATTGTAGCTCCTCGCAATCCGACAACAAGGAATGTATGGCCATCATCACTGGCCCCACGAAGAACTTGAGCCATTGCAAATTAAAGAATGTATAATCAAACGCAAATATAAGGGTTCTCTAACACAAGTAAGAAGCAATAACAAAATAATGCAGGTTGTGTGCTTTATTTCAGCCCTCGATGTTTATTCTTGTTTCGAAAAAATGTTCATTCCGTTGGTTCTGTTCCTGTTACCAAGAACTGAGATATAATGGACTTCTTTAGCATGTAGGAATCATGGGCTACAACTCATTTCTCAGTTAGATCTATGCCACTCGAGTAATTAAAGTAAAAATATCAATCAATGTGAAAGAAACCTTAGAAGAGGAATTTTAAGGTGGACATACCTTTATCACTGTCCAGTTCTCATATGCGCCAGGTGACCAAGGATTTGGACTGAAGAGGCGCCTAGGGATACCTTTAGGAACACTAGAGGAAGGTATATAAGAAACTCCGGTCCACACAAGAACCATGAGTGGCACCCCATAGTCTGCAATGAAGCCTCGTAGCCAGCCTGCACACAACATTGGTATTTGCTTATTAATAAAAGTGAAAACAATCACTACATCCACATCGATAAACAAGCTGAGTAGTTGTAAGAAGACAAACAGACTTATATTTCAAAAGATAAGGTTATGACTGGATGTTTCTACATAGCGTGTTTGTAATTTTCAACTCAAAATTATTAGTGTGGTTGTTGGAATGGCTTTGCAAAATGACATAATTCGGACTAGAGTTATACCACAGATAGATGAGTATTCCTGTTTAATTCATAATGTCATGGGCATATAGTTGTTTTACTAAAACTAGTTTCTTTTTCTTTATTTTTTCTTTCTAAAACTAGTAAGTGAAATCCCCAAGGCCCAAATGTTGTCTTTCGGTTGCATCTGACTACCATTGGAGAACCTTTGCTTGCATGAGTGCATGTTTATTGTTTAACAATTTATTTAATAATGATGTCATTAGTAACAAAATTAAGGTGTCAAATCATATACATACCAGCTCCGTGCGCCACGACCTTGCCTCCTAATTTTTAGTGCTGTAAGTAAAAGGCCGAACGAGAGAACCAGAGCAAACATCCCATTACCGAATCTCCAAGACGGAATGAAATCCAATGCCTTTAGGTTCTCTCTTTCAGGTATGCAAAATTCTTCCACGAGCCCCTGAAACCCTTAGCTTACTTCAGTACATACCTCAACATTATAATCATCTCAGTTCATAGCTACGGAGCAAATTTTGAACAATTTCTTATACTCGACTACATCATGATCTTAATTATCATCAATATCCTAAAACTACTCTACTAAATAAAAACACTGCACAAGACTGGCAATAAACATAACCATTAAATTGCTTACTTTGATTGCCTCTTGTTTGCCATGAAATATAAAAGAGCAGAACAGTTTTATGGGGGGACTGGACTTTTACTTCACGTTACAAACTCGCTTGTACAAGGAAAGCCTAGGGACGAAAACCTAGGTACAACAATCTAAGTACAATTGTTTATTTTTGATTCTGGGGGGTGACGATAGAGGCTCGAGAAAGCGACGGCAGCTCTGCCTTACTCCTTGGACGATCGGACGTAGCCTTGGCTCCTGTGACGAGATGGTTGGCGTTGATGAAGAAATGCTCTTCTTGCTCTCCTCGTATTGCTCTTCTGTCTTCTCTCTCTCTGGATTGATCTCTATGGATCTTTCTCTCTGATTATTGGGGGAGTGTCTCTCTGTATGTACGTATCTCTCTCCCTGTATATTTTTTAAGGGAATGGCACCCTGCTATTTATAATAGTGGGGAGCATCATTAGGGTTTGCAATGATTGCCAATTCTCAAAGTGGCGGCGGCCTGATAAGTGATCAATCAGGGCCATTAATCTTGAGCATGAAGGATCTGGGCCATTAATGAGGATTATGCCAAATCATGTCAGTCATTAATGTTGATTGTAATAAATCCTCATCATGATGATTTGCTGATATTCGCAAATCTGAATGAATCAGTTGAATTCATTCTCTTGCCACGTGTCCTAAATCATTGGGATCTGACCCAAAATTTGATTACCTTTAGGACACGTATTCTGTCATCATTGTTGAGCCGCATGAGGAGCGTTCATATTTGGACCGCATGAAGGTCGTCACGACTGAGCCGCATAAAAGGTTTCATGACCGAGCCGCATGAATAGTCTTTATACTCGAACCGCATAAAGGTTATCATGACCGAGCCGCATGGATATGTTCATGACCGAGCCGCATGGGGGTCTTCATGGCCGAGCTGTATGAGAGTCTTCATGGCCGAGCCGCATGGGTTTCTTTTACGACCGAGCCGCATGGGGGACCTTCATGATCGAACCGCATAGGTTTTTTTGCACAGGCCGCATGAACTCGTCTAGACTGGCCGCATAAACTAGCCTTGAAGTTGTGAAGATTTTCTTCAGTTTCCTAGGAAGATGTTGCTCTTGTGTCAGTCATCATGACTACTTCTCGTCAGGGCTGTCAGCTGTCAGCTGTCAGCCGTCAGAGCATTAATTGTCAGTCGTCAGGGCATTAATTGTGTTTGAATGATGCTGGGTACAGCCGTTCTAAAAAGACATGTGGCTTCCCTCTGCTGGCCGTATGGAGTCCACTCTGTGTTTGAGCCGCATGGGACTCTTTTAGCCGCATGTGGCTCCTTGGCCGCATGGATCATCATTTTTTTATTCTCTTTTTCTATGCTTCTACAAGACCCCCTTCAAAGTTTTTAATTTACAAAATTGAAATACTTTGAATAAAAAGCATGATTATGTCAGGGCCGTATGGATGTATTCTGTCTTAGCCGTATGGATTTGACCAGCCGCATGATTACCTCAACCACATGACTCTCTGAGCCGCATAGGCTTTTTTGGCCGTATGAGCTTCTTGCCACGTCTTCCTGCCACGTGTGCAAATCTTTTGTAAATTTTTTGCACTTAATGCTCTTGATTTGCTGTCAGATTTTAAGAGCCGCTTTTTGGGCCAGGATCCCAAGTGTCAGGCTATTATTAGGTCGTTTTGCCTTGATAACTGAAGAGTCGGTCATCATATTGCACGTGGATCGAGGCGTTCCTCCCTTGTCTATAAATACGAATACTTTCGTTCTGGGGAGTCTTCTTTTTCTCTCTTCGATCTTTCTAACTCCTTTCTCTCCCAAGCACCCATGGCTCCCAAGAAGGCTGCTGCGTCGAAGGCTGCGAAGGGCAAGGCGGTCGCTTCTGCAGTGACTGCGGCGACGAACGTGGCCACTCCTCCGCCGGCCGCTATTCACTCTGTTCATCCCGACGTTCATCCACCTATTGCTGGTAAGGGCATTCCTTTAGAACCCTAACTGCCATGGCTCTGCTGCATAATTTATGCACAAGCCGTATGTACAAAGTTTGTCGATATGACCGCATAAGCACTTCGCCCAGGAGGCCGCATGGGTTTGTCATACTCGATCTGAACCGCATATATATTTTCGGTTTGGGCCGCATGAGCATAGTTCACTTTTGAACCGCATAAGCTCATCTGCTTGTAGTCGCATGAGTCTGTCTGTTCATGGCCGCATGAGTCTGCGTGGACTTTGAACCGCATAGTCTCACCTGAATCTGAGCCGCATCAGCGCCTGGGTTTGTCTGTTGAATCCATGTGAACCTTGAACCGCATAGGCCCTTTCGAACCTAAACCGCAGAAGCTTCATAAGCTCATCTGACTTGATTTGTATGGACTCGTCTGACTCGGAGCCGCATAAGGCTATGATGAACCGAACCGCATGGACTCATCTGGTTCTGAGCCACATAAGGCCGTGACGAACCAAACCGCATAGACTCATCTGGTTCTGAGCCGCATGGGGCTGTGACGACCCGAGCCGCATAGACTCAAATGATCTTTCAAATGCTTCTTGTTTCGACTATCTTCTAATCTTATTTCTTTCGTCTTTCTTCAGTGAATCTGCCAGTAAATCCTGTGGGGAAACTTTTGGTTGGCTCGAATCAACTTGCTTCGGATGTACGACGGGACGATTTAGTTCGCCAAGTGTCAGAGCAGCTCCTTGTTAATGAGCCCTTGGAGCGACTAAATGTTATTAGGGTTCAATCTTTCCAATTCCTTAGCGACATGATGAGCTCCGGGGAGCCAAATGGGAAGTATCTGAGGCCGGTCCTCCTCTTTGGGGATGCATTGATCATAAAAAACTCCCGTGTGCTGGATATCTCTGAGAGTTAGGATTTTAATCTGGACGGGATGCCGATTCATAGCCCCATTATGAAGCATCATTTCCCTCTTGTGTGGTTCAACATGGTCTTATTGGACAGGCAATTGACAGACTCCCTCACTCCAACCAGACCGCGGATGTTTGTTGGTAACATCCGTTACAACAAAACTACTGGGTCAGTGCGCGCGATCAAGGATCCGGCCAGTCGATCTGTGATGGGGTTAGCTCCGGGTACCTTTATCAACACACCCGGTCCTAACTTCTCATTTTCTTAGGCTGATACCTTCCTGAGCTAGCTTGCTCGAAAAGGGTCCTATCATGTTGGCAGATTGGTACTGTCGAGCTGGTTACACCCTATTCCCCCGTAGGCTAACCTAACCTTGTGGATTCTGCAGAACTATGAGGCGTTTTTGCGAGAAGTCAATCTTTATGACGCTATCCGGGGTACCAGCCACGGATTACCCATTAATAAGCCGTTATTCATGGCCCTTCTGGAGATGTATAATCATCGGACAGGAACTTTCTTCACACCTGTAGGGGAGTTGGGGATTGTTCTTCATGAGATGTATGCTGTCTCCAAGCTTTCCTGGGGAGACGAGCCCTTCGAAGCGTACACTCCAACGAACGAGGAGTTCCAGGATCTAGATCGACGATTCCCAGGCTTCGCCGCTGTGTACCAAGAACTGTTATGTCACCATAGTACCTATCACCAAACGGCTATCAAGAAAAATGATAGCTCGGAAGGGGACACTCCCCATACCAACTCCTAGGTCTCCTATCTTTTTAAATTCAGTGCTGCTGGCCGAGTTTCTTCCCGAGGTCGTCAGACTCCTAGTGAAGTAGAAAGCTTGGTATCGACTGCTAGGAGGTCGAAGTCTAAGGGTGACAAGTTTGGGAGCCAGATTGACTCCTTCAGCTATTTTTATTGTGGTACTCGGCGGCTGTCAGAGAAGGCACTCCTGGCAGGCTTTTTAATGGTGTGGTTGCGTAATTGTGTGGTTTCGGGAGGGGCAGGTTCCATCGAGAGGATCGGCCGTCACTTTATTCTTCCCGCCGTGAAGTTGGCCTTTGGGGTCAGGCTGGCTCTTCTTCCCGCTATGGTGTGCAGCATTTATCACGGTCTCCGCGCCTTCTCGTCCAAGGTTATTGCTCGTGATGTGGTGACGAATTTTGAACGTATAGAACTGCTGGGGTGGCAGTTGTTGTATTATCGGTCTTTGATGAGGCCTGGGACGGGAGACGGTATTACGGACGACGACTCTTTTCTTTTCAGACACCGCCATCAGCCTTGGGAATATAGTACCATGCCGGTGTGTCGGAGGATGCTGGCGAGGGTGGACGAATATGATTTCTTCGTGTCCGTTCCCCGTTTTACCGACCAAGAAGTGAGGAGTGTCCATGTTGATGCGTTGGATCTCCTCATTTCTTACCTGAAAAGATGCATTTCTGGTTGCGTAACATTCGCCCGGCGCATTTAGTTTATCGCAACCGCAATACTGTGTACCTGGAGCCCTACTTGCCCAGTAGGTTTGCCCGTCAATTTGGGTATAGTCAACTATTCCTCGGGCATCCCAGTTCTAGCCTGGGATTTGAGGGTAGCATCCTTGATGGGATTAGGGCATAGAGTTACTATGACACTTGTCATACTCGAACTAGTTTCTCTGTTCCTGCAGCAAACGTGCTGGGGGAAATCTTGCATATGGCAGCCTTATACCATGTTACGGTGAACCAGCCTCCTGTTGATTTTGACCCGAGGACTAGTTTCATCGTGGGCACTCGTTTGGCGGAGAAGGCTACGGTGTCGAAGGCGAAGAAGAAAGGGGCGAATAGGGTTCCCGTGCCCGATTCTGAGTCCTTTGACATAGCTGAGGGAAGCAACGAGCGGGACGACGAGGACCATCTCTCTTCTGGTAGCGGAGCGGCGGCGGATCAACCGCCCATTATGGCGGATGAGGTGATGACGGATCAGCCGTCGGTCGTATTAGATGAGGTGGTAGATCAGTTGCCACCTGTATCAGAGGTGGTGAGGGTAGGACCACCGCCTGCCGTGCCTGGTCCCTCGCGTAAGCGAAGTAGGCATGAGTCTGCGGACGGAGGAGTAGCCTTTTCCGTAAATAGAGCTGCGGTCAGACCTCATAGGTTACTTATTACGGAGAGGGGTGAAAATGCTGACGGTGCTCCGGAGGTACGACTATGTTGGAGCTATCTCCTTGTTGTGGCTTTCTTTTTCTTGGAGATATGACCTAACCATTTTTTCTTTGTAGGCGTCTGACGAACCAGGCTCTCCTGAACCGTCTGCTGCCCCTGGAGTTGATCCGGCCCTTGCTGCTTTGATTAGCGGCATGTGTGCCGCGGTCCTTTCTGCGGGGGCCATCTCAGCGGCGGCTGGGGACTCCCACGTTGCTGAGGCCTCGGTCCGGGGTGATGAAGGTTTCCTCGGGCCTAGCTTCGAGATTGCTGAATTTCAGCAAGGCGACGCCGATCTTATTGCATCCCCTTCCGAGGGCGCCGTGGCGGAGGAGCCTATTATATTTGACTCGAAAGCTGCTGGTGGAGAGGTTGTGGTGGCCGTAGGCGAACCTCAGCCTCCACACTCTTCTGCTAGTAAGATAAGCCAAATATTGACTAGTGAGGGGGCTTATTTGCTCTATCAACATATCCTTCAGGTCAAATCGATTCATGGTTGTCTTGGCCCTATAGGTCTTGACCCTTTACTTCCTACAGCGGATGTTCTTGGGGAAGGTTCGGCCTGCTGCGATCTGGGGGAAAGGAGCGTTTCCTCGCCTTCCTCGACTCATGTCGAGGGGCCTCCCGCCAGCTCCGGGCAGACGGGAGTGGAGCTTGTTCCGGGAGCGATGGTCTCCGTCTCATCCTCTGCCGCTTATACGGCTTCAGAGACTGACTTCTCGGCCCTGCCGAGCATTCAAGTTCTGCGGGCTGCTGAAGAAGAGTTGGCCGCTGTTCAGGCATCCTTCCGTACGAAGTTTGTTTCCCTCGTGGCAGGAACGGCAAATTCTGTTGTGTCTTCTTCAGTGTTGCCAGCTACACTCCCATTGACGTCGTCTTTTTCGGAGGCTCTGGACGAGGTGTCGCAGGATGTGGTCGACAGCTTCTATCGTCATTTAAAGAGGGGCGTAGATGCTGCCGTAGAATAGGGAACCCCTTTTTCTCTGTCCCTGCGGTGCGCTCGGGATCAGATTGAAACTTTGAAAACTCTTCCTAGCGGGGTGGGATTGGCTGCGCTCCTGGAGCCCAAGTTGGCAGAGGCTGATCAGCTCGTGACCCAATTGTTGGCGATACGGTAGGCTGGCTTGCCTGCTGCGATCGAACAGGAGTGGGGCCTCCTTATCGCTACTCTGGATAAGATAAAGCTTGCTCGAGATACTGTCGGGCCAGTTGTGAAGGGGGACCTTGACGAGCTTTCCGCTTCGTACGACAGGCTGGGTCGTCGAAGTCAAGCTTGTAGGGCTCGGGAAGAGTCTGCTTCTCGTGGAATAGATTCTCGCACTTCAGAGGGAGTTGGCCTTCTTAGAGTCAGAGCTGGAGGCTGCTCGTGCGGAACATGAGTCAATCGTTCGGGAGGCCGAGAGGGTTTCCCGATCTTCTATTAACCTGGAGTGGGCCTTCAAGAAATTCGAGGACAACTGGCAAGCTTACGCTCATCTGGAGGACGAGGCGACGCTGACCCAAGAGGCAGAGCGTCGAGCTAAACAGAGGTTTGAGCGGTCGGTTGCCTTGCTGACGGACCGTCTCACGATGTTATGTGCCCCAGAGCAGTGATCAATTTTCTGTTTTCTTTTGCTCCCTCTCATTTTTTTATTTTCTTTTTTCATTTTCATTTTCATTTTGTAAGGGGTGTGATCCCAAATGATGTAGCACATTGAATTTTGAATAAATGAGCATGTTTCAACTCATCTTCTCTTTCCTGTACTTGTGATGTTTGTGGAATTGGACCCGCTGGGGGATTATTTGTGGACCTGTTACCCTGGGCGTACCTTGGTTTTAGGTACGAGTAACAAGTTTTGGAGAGGAATACCTAGAACAACTTTGTGATAAGACAGCTATAGAAGTTTTTGGTATCCGATAGAATGCCAGGGAGCAACTGGGCTTCTAGACATGGTAGAAAAGGGATGGGCGTGTACTGGAGACCCAGTACAGCATCTGTGGTCGACTGAGGACATTTATGGTCAACAGAGGACATTTGTAGTCAACAGAGGACATTTGTGGTCAACAGAGGACATTTGTGGTCAACAGAGGACATTTGTGGACCTATTATCCTTGTCGTACTCTGGTTGTGGGTACAGATAATAGGTTGAAAGGGAACCGACATACTTACTCAGAGGTAATGAGGACATGGCAAGTATGAAGGTTTCTTCTACGGAGCCTTCCCACGCAGAGGTAATGAGGACATGGCAGGAGTGGGCTCAATGAAGAGGGGGTACATAAAATGACTCAGAGGTAATGAGGACATGGAAGCTTTATGTAGGGGGTGATTTGTTTTTGGCTGAAGTGAAACGACTCAGAGGTATCATCGACATGGTCGTTTTTAAAATTTTGGTCCCGTTACCCTTTTTGTGCACTGGGAGTGCGGGTAGTGGATCATGAAGGAGGATCTCTTATAGGAAGGAAGCTCAGAGGTATGATCATACATGACTTACTATCTGAAAGAGTGACCGGGGTGTGAGTTCAGAGGCACCAGCGGATACATGACTCGATATTGTGAAAGTGTGAGTTCAGTGGCACGAGAGGATACATAACTCGGGAATCTAGAGGATGGTGAGTGTGAGTTCAGCAGTACGAGCGGGTACGTGACTCGTATGATTGGAAAATATAGGAATGAGTTCAGAGGTACCAGCGGGCACGTGACTCGAATGATTATAAAATATAGGAATAAGTTCAGAGGTACTAGCGGGTACATGACTCTATACATGGAACCAGAATGTAAGTTCAGTGGTACAGGGAGGTATATGACTCGACACTCTGAGATGTCTCAAGGATTTTGTTTCATACATAATACTTCTTCAGAAACTTGTCGTTGATGGGCAACATGAGCAAGTCTCCATTTTGTTTTACGAGGCGGTAGGTGCCGTTGGAGAATACAGCTTCGATGATGAACGGGCCTTCCCATTTTGGTTGGAATTTAACGGCAGTTTTATGCATCATAACCATCGGCCTCCGAACCGCTAGAACGAGATCGCCTACTTGGAATGTTCTGACCTTGACCTTCTTGTTGAAAGCTCCGGAGATTCTGGCCTGATATAGTTCGATTCGCTGTTGAGCTAACAGGCGTTTCTCGTCTAGGGCCTCCAATTTCTGTAGTCGGCGATGGTAGTTTTCGTCTGTTGTCAACTGATGTGTGAGAGCGACACGGAGTGAGGGGATCTGAGTCTCTAATAGGAGAACTGCCTCGCTTCCGTACACCAGGGAGAATGGTGTATTCCCGGTGGCTGTTCGAACTGTGGTGCGATACGCCCATAAGCATTCGCCGAGCTTCTTGTTCCAATCGCGCTTGTTGGATGACACAAATTTCATGAGTAGCTTGATTATGGTTTTGTTGAATGCTTCGGCCAACCCATTGGCTGCTGGGTTGTAGGGTGACGAAGCAATATTCTGAATTCGGTGCTTGTCGCAGAACCGATAAAATACGTGGCTTGCGAACTGTGGTCCATTGTCGTGAATAATCCTTCGGGGCAGTCCAAAGAGATAGATGACATGATGCTTAAGGAAGCTGATCACGTTTGAAGTTTTCACCTCAGCCAATGGGATGGCTTCCGCCCATTTGGAGAAGTAATCGGTGATCGCGAGTATGAATCGGTGTCCTCTGGATAAAGGTGGGGTAATTGGGCCGACGATGTCCATACCCCATGCTTCGAATGGCCAAGAGGCCACGGTCGGATGTAGGAATTCAGATGGCTGGTGGATGAAGTCGGCATAGATTTGGCAGGCTTTGCACTTTCGTGCATAATCTATTGCGTCTGCCACCATCGTTGGCCAGTAATAGCCCATCCGACGAAGGCGGTCTTACAGTTTCGGGCCAGGTTGATGGGCCCCGCAGACACCATCATGGGCCTCGTGCATGGCTTCCTTGGCTTCTGTATTTGATAGACACCGAAGCAGTAATCCATCATTGGATCGGCGATACAGCATTTTTGTCTCCGTATAATAGAAAAATCTGAGAGAACGTCTTCTGATAGAAGTAGCTTCCTTCGGATTCTCTGGCAAGATGTCGTATACTACGAAGTCGATGAACGGTTGTCTCCAGTCTGGTGCTTCATCGACTGAAAGGGCGGAGTAGCTTTCAATGCATCGAATGTTATCCTTAGGACAGACCAGTTCACAGCCTATTATGTCGACCTGATGACGAGCGTAATTCGGCACAGCTAGGGAAGCGGCCAAACCAGCTAGGGCATCAGTCTCAATATTCTGGAGTCTGGGAACATGTTCTATGAAGAACCCTTCCAGAGACGAGATGATATCGATTGCTATTCGATGATACGGGATCATGTCTTCGTGGCGGACCTCGTACGACCCCCCGAATCTGATTGACGATTAACTGTGAGCCGTCGTATGCTTCAAGATACTCTAACCCCAGCTCCTTTACGAGTCGAAGGCCGATGACCAAGGCATTATACTCGGCCACATTATTTGAGCAGGGCTCTGTGAGTGAGTAGGCCCGATTGATCACCAAGCCGGAGGGAGAAATCAGCACCACTCCAACTCCAGCGACGATGTTGCCTTTGGGTCCAGTTCTTGAAGCGCCGTCGAAGAACATTCGCCAGATGGCATCATGGGAGACTGTATTTGAACTGGTGACTTCGTCCGGTATTTTTTTATATACCCTAGTCGTCTCTGAACCTGGGTGTGCTGCTAGAAAGTCTGCCAGAGCCTGGCCTTTAACAGCCTTTTGCGGGACGAAGATCATGTGGTATGGTGATAGTAATATCGCCCAGGTAGCAAGGCGAGAGCTGAGTGCCCCAGGTTTGGTCTTGAGGACCCTGAGGGGGTTGATCCGTGATATCACGTGGATGGTTTGTCCCGTGACGTAGTGTCGCGTCTTCTGGATTGCGAACACGAGAGCAAGGCATTCCTTCTCTACGGCCGTGTACCAGTATTCTGGCCCAATCATCTTTCGACTGAGGTAGTATATAGCTTGGTCGTGGCCCGCATCATTGTTCTGTGCCAACAGAGCACCAAGAGAATGTTCTATCGCTCGCACATAGAGCAGAAATGGCTTCCCGGCAACAGGAGCTACCAGGACTGGGGGTTCGACAAATATTCTTTGATGCTATCGAAAGCGCGCTGGCATTCCTCATCCTATACGAAAGAGACTCCCTTCTTCATGAGATGGGTGAATGGTTGACATCGTCCGGAGAGATTAGAGATGAATCTCCTAATGTAAGCTAGCCTGCCTTGGAGGCCTCGGAGTTCGCAGAGATTTCTCGGAGGACCCATCTCCATGATTGCCTTTGTTTTTTTGGGGTCGATGTGAATGCCCAGAGAAGTGATGACGAAACCCAGGAATTTCCTACTGGAGACTCCCAAGAATGATTTCGTAGGGTTCATCTTTAAGTTGTGTGCTCGCATTAGGTCGAACACTGTCCTGAGATCTTGCAGATGATCTTCCTTCGAACGGTTTTTGACGGCGATGTCGTCGACATAGCATTCCACTGTCTTGTGCAAGTGGTCTCTAAAGATGATACTCATAGCTCTTTGATAAGTAGCGCCAGTATTCCTTAAACCGAAAGGCATGACGGTGTAGCAATATGTACCAATTGGTGTTCGGAATGATGTGTGCTTCTCGTCGTCAGGGAACATCTTGATCTGGTTGTATCCTGAGAAGCCATCTATGAAGGACATATGTTCGAAGCCGCAGGTGTTGTCGATCATAATATCTGTGATAGGAAGAAAGAATTCATCTTTAGGGCATGCCTCATTCAGATTCCGGAAGTCAATGCATATTCGGATCTTCCCGTTCTTCTTGAGAACTGGTACGATGTTGGCTACCCAGTCTGGATGCTTCTCTTTGCGAATGAAGCCGCTGGCTATCAGTTTGTTGACCTCGGCTTCGATAGCATTCATGACATCGGGACGAAACCGTCTTTGCTGTTGTTTGACATGTTTTGCATCCGGACGAATATTGAGTTTGTGGAGCGCAATCTCGAGGTCCAATCCTGGCATATCTTTATAGCTCCAGGTGAACACATCGATATACTCTTTGACGAGTTGGAGCAGTGACTCTCGCTCTTCACCTGTCAGATTCTGGCTGATGAAGATTAGTTTCGGGGAGGCTTTATCACCAAGATTAACTTGTATGACCTCATCCTCAGTGGGAGGTTCTCTTTGCTCGAAACGCTTTTCCTATTGTTCATCTAGTTGTTGGGCCTACGGCTCTAGTTCGAGAATTTTCGGAATGTCTTCATCTTCTTCAGAAGCGTCGACGAATGCCATGTTGACCGACAGGACTTGTCTGAATACGTCTCCGATGCTGGTATCCGAGTCAGAAGTTGGTGACCCGGTCGAATGTGAGTGCCAGTCGCATTCTTCATCTGAACTTTCAGGGGTTGTCGTGGGTGTTACATACCCTAATCCACATCGAGTCTTGCTATAGTAGTCCCGTGGTTTGCCAGCCGGGACCGGGGGCTTCAAAGGTAGTCGTCGTCCAGTACCGTAGTTCAAACCCGGTGTCGTTTCCAGGTTATACCCCTGTTTCTGCATAAGATATTTAGATTGGGGGCTATAAAGATACAGAGGCAGTCTCCCGGCATCCGATCCAAGGTCGACTTCTTCTATGGAAAGGGATGCGGATCGTCCTTCCGGCCGAAGATGATTGGATGGTCCCCTCCCTCGATTATTCGGTAAGCATCTTCTGCTGGAGTAAGCTGGATTGTGGTGTAGACATTTGTCACCTGTGTGTGTAGGTGAGTGCCTATACCGTGTTCTATAGCGTACATTGTACAAAGCTTATTAAGCTCGAGGTAGTTCAAAGATAGCCCTTTATTGATGAAGTAAGGTATCTTTTCTAGGGGAATTACATCATCTGCGGAGGAAACATCAATGTGGGCAGCCACATACTTGGCCAGCTCCGGTTCCTCTTCAGCTACCCCCTGTGTGAATGAAGACTGAGAGGACGACCTGGGGAGCTTGATCGTCCGTAGTTCAGTTGATGGAGTTGAGCGTGGAGTTGTTGGCAGACTAGCAACCCCCAGTTTGGTACTCGATGTGGGGCGAGGAGTGGCTGGTTCGCTAGAAGTGTCAGACCTTGCATCGGGATGACGACCCTTCTTGGAAAGGCGTATCGTCAGTGGTTTGTCGGAGGGATTGAGCTTCTCCATTTGGGGTTGACCGACTCTCGGCAGTCTGATTGTTAGTGGCCCCGTTGTGGATCTTGGCACTTGGCCAGACCTTGGTAGCCGGATTATCATCTGCTCTTCTTGTACCGAGAGGCTGATTGCGTCCTTACGCAGAGTGGCGGTAAGGGGTGCAGACCTGCCTGGTTTGTGAGCTTGGAGGTGGATCGTCAGAGGCTCTTCGGATCCAGTGGCTGTCTCGGTACTAGCTTCTCCTTCACCAAGATGCTTCTTCGACTTTTTGTACAGGCAGGAGTCTGAGTAGTAAGATTCGACCCCTTTGAAGGGATCGATATCAGCAAATTCCGTCCTCACGAAGCCGTATTTGTCGACATATTTGAAGCACTGGTGCAGTGTGGAAGGCACGATGATATAATCGTGTATCCACGGGCGCCCCAAGAGGATGTTGTAAGAAGTGTCTGCATCGATGACGTAGCAGGTGACTTCGGATTGGAGGTCGCCAATTTGACACTTCAGACGAATCTTCCCAATAGGGTAGCTCCAGCCCGAATTGAACCCGCTGATGGCGGTGCTTGTAGGCGTCAGACGATGCATTGGGATGCGGAGATGATGTAGCAGACCCTTCGGGATAATGCTTATGGAAGAGCCAGGATCAATGTGCATCCGATCCACCTTTACGTCGCCGATGTATCTAGTGTAGTATAATGGGCGATCGTGCAGATTAGTTTTGATGAGCATGTCCTGCGGAGTGAAGACGATGTTGGGCATTGCTCCCATATAGGTGCTGTCCTGGAGATCCACGGGTGAGTCCTCCCCGGTGAGGTTGGATTGAGCCAGATAGGCATCGGCATTTTGGAGTGCTTCGCTCAATGCAATACGAACGTCCTTGGAGAGCCTTAGGAGTTTGTATAGTGACAACTTGGCCGGTGTGTTAGCCAATTGCGCTAAGATGTCAAAGTTGTAGGGCCTCTCTAGCCCTTGGGCTGCCTCTTTTCGGAGGGATTTATCGAAGCGAGTCTCCCTCGGCCTAGGCTTATCAGTCGTCGAAGGCTGAGCCAGTCCCGGAGCATCAGTTGTAGTGGGTTGATGATTTTCAGCTGAATTGTCAACCACAGGTTGGGATTGCGCTCCAGACCGCGTGACGACGGCTGTAGCTTCCTCGATGTCTGCCGAGATTGTGTGGCAGGTCCTGACTTTTCCACTTTCCTTCTCGTAGGTGGAAGATGGTGTGGGCCGAGTCACTTCTGATACTAAGTCTGGATGGATCCACATGACCTCCCCTCGTGATGTGGTGAGGGGTACTAGACCAGCAGCCTGATCTCGGGGAGGTAGAAGATTGGTATTCTCCATTGTCGCCAGAGGGATGGGGACCACCCCGTCTTGAGTTTTCGTCGGAGGGAAGCTGCCGAATTACACGTACACCATATTAGCTGCCACGGTTACCTCTTCGAAATCGATAGCCAGGGCGTTCGAATCGATGAGGTTTTGGATGTACCGTTTCAGCTGGTAGCAGTCGTGTGTAGCATGATGGACATAGCGATGATAATGGCAGTACTTTGGGTTCTCTATCTTTGCCGGCTGCTGTTCCCGTCTTGGTGGAGGAAGCTGAATTCTGTCCCCTTGTATGAGCATGTCCAAGATGGTCTTGACGTGACCGTCTTCGAAGGAGTAAGTGATTTACGGCCATTGTTTGTCTGCTGGCCTTGGCTCAGGTTTTTGTGCTGTATCGGCCACCATAGCCTGCTTTCCCTTGCTGTCCCGATTGTTGGAGGGGCTACCCCTATTGTCATTATTGGGACGCTTGCCCTTGTTCTCTCCGTCCGAGATGTGCAACCCCAGCTGGCGAGCCTCTTCAATCGTTCTTCGGCGCTTGTGGTGCTGATGATGAACGTCTTCCAGTCCTTGAATTGACTTTCGCCCATCCAGAGACTGATGGTTGGGAGGAGTCTCTTTTGGCAAATTTCAATCAAGGAGGAATCTGGATTTCCAGAAGGCAGCTTCATGGCGGTTTGGCAGAACCGTTCGATGTAGTTCCTTGTGAGTTCTTTCTCCCCTTGGACGACGTCCATGAGGGTGGACATGGTGATGTCCTGCCCTACTTCGTAGAATCTCTCCAAGAACATGCTTTTGAAGCCGACGAAGGAGTGGATGCAGTTGTCCGGCAGGTTGCGATACCAGTCGAAGGCAACTCCTTCCAATGCCCCGATGAATAATCGTGTGAGAATGGCATCGTCATGGGGCAGATGGTCGGTGGTGACCTCGAAGTAAGTGATGTATCGACTTGCCGAGGTCTTGCCATCATAAGGATTGATATTGAACGGCTTATATCTTGGTGGGAATGGAACATCCCTCCATGCAGCAGGGTATGGTTGCCATATTCTGAGGTCTTGAGAGTTTTCTCGAGCGTGGAACATGGCCCGGAGCTCTTGGACCTCTCTTTTCGCTTCGCGTGCTTCATCCACGGCGGTAGGGGCCGTCATTTCTGGGGGATTGTTGCCCGAGTTTGGTGTCGCCGAATTTGAGTCTGCATTGACCACGGGACCTGTGCTTGTTTGGCCAGGCGTTCCTCCTTGCAGAGTTGGAAGGGCCGCTTTAATCTCGTCTACAGACTTGACCAAAGCAAGTAATATGGCTTCGCGACTGTCGATGCACTGGCGATCACTAGAACCACCTTGGTTGCTGTCTGTCATGAATACCGTCTTCTCATGAGGAGAGATAGACGGGGCGGTGGAGGAAGCGCCCTCCGACTCGTACCCCTGTAGTGAGAAGTCATCGGGGTATGTGGGTATGTTCCTTTATGATTCAGACTCGAAAGGAACAGTACCCCCAGCCTCCGAGTTCGCCTCGTCTTGGGAGTTATGGATGTCGTCGGGGACGTCGAGGTTTGTTGTATCCAATGGAAGAGTTGTCTCCCCTGGCTCGTCTTCTTTGAACATCGGATTGCTGTGGAGGCTCGGAGGGGTGCTACCCCCAGCCCCAGCAACCCCCTGCGTTATGGACGACGAGTTTCCCACTGTAGCAGATTTCGTCTTAGAACGGGTACCTTGGAAAACTCCGGTGGTGGGCACCCGCTTAGACGACAGTCTTTTTGTCGCAGTGGTTGAGATCTTCGGGCTGGGAACATTCGTCTTCTTCCCCCTTCCATCAGCAGGGACTTTCCGAGCAGAGTGGCAGGAGACGACGGGTAGTGCCTCGTCTTCTGAAGATGGCTGTTGCAGTCTTTGAAAGACAGACTGTCGGTCTTTTTGCATCGTCGTGCTATTGCAGCAGCAGTTGACGATGACTTGGGTACAGTGACGTCCGTGGGAGGACTCTTTGCACCCCGATGCATCTTTTCTTTCCTTGCGTTTGTGGAGGATGGCCTCACGTAAGTCACATGCTTTACTGGCTCGGGAATTCCGGGCATGCGAGTGTGTAGGCCTCCCGTCTGCTCCCTGATTCGAAGGTAGCTCGTACACTTGCCTACGCTCGTTACTGGAAGATGCTTGATGACTTTCCCGCCCATTGGCCACAGGGGGCAGGGTACGAGTAGCCTTATACAACTTCCCATTAGAGGCCCGCATGACAATCAGCGGGACGCTCCGATAGTCAGAGGTTGGGGCAGCTGACTGGGCTTGGCGAGCCCGTGCTGCCCTAGACTTCTTCCTTTTAGCACTTACGGGTGCGTAATAGGAAGAGTCCAAGTTGGATACCACAGAGTCTGGCTTATTGTAAAACCCCTCAAATTAAATTTTTGTTTTTTTTATTTTATTTTTATTAAATTGTTATTTTAACTAGTAATTAATTAATGTTGATGATATATAGTAACATATATATATAAATATATATGTATATAAATATGTGGCTATATTCAACTGTGGATGTGTGGTAATGTGTAAACCTAATTAAAACTCTAGATAACTTAACCTTTAACCCAAGTTTAGTCCTAACCATAATCTATTTTTAGTCTCTATTTTAATTAAGAAATAAATTCACATGTTTATATATATAATGCTTGATTTACTTAACCAACCCTTAACCCATTCCCTACCCATTGATTTTCGGTTACCACAAAGTGTGGATCTCATGAAACCGAATGATAACCTCTCCTTCCCTTCCATTTTTTCGGCCACACCACAACTTCTTCCCCCTCCATTTTTCCGGCTACCCGAGAACTCCCCTTCCCTCCTATCCCGGCCGGCATGCATTCAGCGAGGAGATCACCTCGTCCTCGGCGTTCAGGCCATCTCCGGCAGCGCCATCGCCTCCGTAGCGTAGCCCCAACTCCCTGCAGTCGGCAGGTACGATCTCGAGCCTCCACGTGGCTTTGTCACGAGGATATCCCCCTACAAAACCTAGAGCATTAATTTCTATATTCTCTTTTCCTGCAAATAATCATTGATTAATAATTTGTGTAAGAAAGAAATAATGATTTTAATTATTATTATTAATGTTTAATGATTGTTAATTTAGCGTAGAATCAGAAATAAATTGTAGAGAAATTGTTGTGAATTATTATGATTTTATCCATATTAATTCGTGAATGTGAAGTAATTATTTGGTGTGATTATGACTGTGTAATTAATTAAGTAAGGATAAATTGATAGTAATTTGTACCTAAATTATTAGCCTATTGATTAGAGACATTAGTATAGATTCTATATTAATTGTATCAGATTTTTATACAAATTATTCGTATTTATTAAGTATTTTAACTGATGTCAATAATGCAGTTTTTGTGTAAAGTTCCACAGAATTATATATGCTGTTTTTGATTTTTAGAATTTAATCAATTAGGAATCACTCGTTATGATCTATACATAAATTGTAGGTAATTATGTAATATAATTACTGTTAAATTTTCAAGATTTATTAAATAGTTTAGATATTTTATTTATATTTTAAACTGTGAATTACTGATTCTAAATGACTGTTTATTTACACTGTTTTGGATTTTTATTAATTAATTCATTAAGAATTAATTAATGAGTTTTATACAAAACTGAGAGATAATAATTATACCTATTTACTGTAAAATTTTCAAAATAGAATAATTATGTTCGGTATTTATTTGGCATTAAACCAGAGTTAAATATATTTGATTATGTAATTAGTTCAATACTAGTTTTAATTATTAATAAATATAAATTATTATTGGTAATTCTCATAAATGTAAAGTCACTGTTGGAAATGTTATTTTCTGTGATTTATGATTTTTCCCAATTTATTAGTAAATTTTTAACATTTAATTCTAATTGCAATAGCTAAAATAGTGATTTTTATATATTAGTAGTTAAATATTTTATTTACTTATAAATTAGGTAAATAATATTAAAAATATTATTTACAGTAGAATTTCATGGAAAAGTGTTTTTTTTTTACCAAATTTAGACTTGTCATTATTTATTAACTAGTATTTATCATTAATGGGAATTTGTGAATGCATGTGTTTCCTAATTGTTTAACTAATTAGTTATAAGTAATTTATTAATTATTCAATTATTAATTGTATTAATAATTTCAGAATATAAAGTATAATAATAAGTGCTTCATACTTATTATTGTATGATATTATTCATATTTATTAGTAATGATTAGTTAGTAGTAATGGTTTGATATTAATTATCAATTAAATGTATAGTTAATTTGGGTAAATAGTAATGAATTAGGGTTAATGTTATTGTAGGATTATTCATTTCTCGGAACTTGGACTCGATACCAGACTCGGATTTTCAGCTATTGGACACAGGCAAGTACACCTTGCTTGACTTTACTATGCAGTATTACATTTGACCAGTTATTACAGTTGTGTGCACTCGTCACCATTTATGACTACCATGTGAATAGTTAGTATAACTTGACACGTCTCAGACACGCATCACAAATGAGTGAGTTGAGTGCAGAGATTTTGTGGTGATTGGCCATTAACATGTGATCTTGAGTTGTAACAGTGGTTAGTTACATTATATGTATATTGCCATCTTGCATATTATTTGTACCGTGTATACGGTACAGGTATTCATTGGGTGGGGAGAGTCTACTAGTGGTGTATGAGAATTCTGTTTCCAATGTACGCTGGATGCTCGTAGCCCCTCGTTCTCAAACCGTAGAACGCTTGGTGGACGTTTCTTCTTCTTCTCCCCCTCTCATGTGCCACTAGAGATGTCTCAAAATGCATTTACACTTAGATGGTTAGAACACCTTAAATTGTGTACTACGTATTTCATGTCCTTGTTTGGTTAAGGAATTACTTAGTAACATATTTATTTAGTTACTTTTACTTTACTGCTCAGTATTATCTTGCATGTCATTTTTCCTGTGTATTTGTTATGTCCCTCTGAGGACCTGGTATTTTTCCAGAGCTTGACGAGGATTCCTACCCGACTGATTATGGAGTAGCTGGATTAGACGACGACCTTGAGGTGGAGCCACAGCCTTGATCCTTTGGAGGCTAGCTTTATCTTCTGATGTGGGTTCATTTCCTGTATTCAGTTATTTTCTACATTCCATTTCATTTCATTCCAGATGTACTGTGCAGTGTTTGGTCTTTCTTTTGACATTTATTGTGACTCTGGAGACTCTTTTTGCAGTTGTCTATTATTTGTTTCATGGATGAGACTAGATATTACCTGCCTGTGTTGTTATTATTATTAGTTTTACTTCAGCGTACTACGACTAGTCATAGTCCATTAAATTGGGTTAACTATGTCTGATCGTACAACTGGCATGCCACGTGTTCCCGATCCGATTATTTGGAACTGGGGCGTGACATGTTTTAGTGGTGGTCCATGCAGGTCTCCAAATTTGTTTGGTTACGTTACTGTACCAGACAAGCCTGTAAATTAGGTTTAGAATATAGGGTCTCATCCATACTTGATTATATCATTCTTGATTATCCTTGAACAAAATCCTTTGCATCTCGTTTGTTTCTGTCCTATTCTCAATTCCTTCTATCTTATCTCTGCAGAATCATGAATTTGAGGAGTGGACGTACTGCTGTCGGTAGAGACAACCAGTCATCTGGTACGGATGAACAGTCCGTAAGGGTAGTTCCAACTCACCCTTTGCTTCCAGGGCAGACGTCTCAGCCAGTTGGTGCACAACCGACTGGGGTACCACCTCCTCCCCCGCAGAACCCTCAGATACCATTTGGAGTGCCCCCGGCTGTGCCATAAGACAGTCAGGCATAGATGTTTCAGTTCATGCACATGATGATGCAAGAACAGAGGCAAGAAGTAGATGAGCAGAGGCGGGAAGCTGCTGAGATGAGGCAGGGATTCCTGGCAGCTATGGAGAGGATGACAGCACCAGCACCTGCACCAGCTCCGACACAAGCTCCCGCGAGACCAGCGCGGGTAGGTTCAGTGAAGGACTACGTGCAGATTGACCCCAAACCTTACAAAGGGAATGAGACTCCGGAGGAGACCACTAATTGGATCGCCAGCACCAAGAAGAAATTGCAGGCATCTCAGTTGCCAGAAGATTTATGGATGACTGGCGTAAGAACTCAGCTGGAGGGGAATGCCCATCACTGGTGGGATTCTATGGAGCGTCAGTTGAGTACCCGTCAGTCGTGGGAACAGTTTCTGGAGTTCTTCGATAAGAAGTACTTTCCTACTACTGTAAAGAATGCTTTATACAACCAGTTCCTGCACCTGGAGCAGGGAAACAAGACAGTAGATGAGTATGACTCGGAGTTTAGTCGTCTCAGCAAATATGGGGAGGTGCTGATCCTCACCGATCTGGAGAAAGCTAAGAGGTTGCACAACGGACTGAGACAGAGTTACAACAATTTACCAGCACTCAGTCCCGAGTCTCTTATTCTGAGGTGCTGACGGAGGCCAGAATCCAAGAGTCAATTGTCAAGGGAAGGCAGCACCAGCAGAGGAGCCAGCAAGTACAGCAGAAGACGCAGAAGGAGGTCCTATTCGGCGACCTATGGGACATCAGCAGCATCAGAGGACTGGACCCTACCAGTCGAAGGAGCTTCCAACTTGCCATTACTGTGGCAAGAAGGGACACTTGGAGAGAGAGTGCAGAAGGAGACTGGGTACTTGTTTAGCCTGTGGATCGGGCCAGCATCAGGCTCGAGATTGCCCGGTTCGGGGAGCTATTGTGCCAGCAGGAGGACAGAAGCCACCAGCATCAGGAGGTCAGCAGAGAGGACCTATACTCCCTTCCCAGTCAGCACAGTTTGAGAAGGCCAAGCAGCAGGCAGGAAATAAGAAGCAGGGTCAGATCTTTGCTCTCACTCAGGGAGAGGAAGAAGCAGTAGGAGAGGCTATCACAGGTACTATCTTAGTAGGTTCATTGCCTGCTACAGTATTATTTGATTCTGGTGCTACCCTGTCTTTCATATCATCTAGATTTGTAGCTGTGCATAGGATAGCTACTTCTACTATGCCTAAGAGTTGGAATATTATTACTGGTGGAGGTTTAGTACCTGTAAATAGTTCATGTAGAGCATGTTCGGTAGTTATTTGTGGCAGGGAGATGAGAGCTCGACTTTTGGTATTTCCTATGCCAACTTATGACGTAGTGCTGGGTATGGATTGGCTTAGTCAATATCATGCGATATTGGACTGCCACAAGGGTTGTGCTATATTTAGACCGCCAGGCCAGCTGGAGTTTGAATTTCAGAGAGGAAGCATTGAGAAGGGAGTCTCTCAGTATCAGGGAGCCTGCATGGCGATGGAGGTGGCCCCGCCACCGATCATTGATGAGTTTTCTGATGTCTTTCCTGATGATCTGCCGGGACTACCACCCGACAGAGAGGTTGAGTTCACCATTGAGCTCATACCAGGAGCGGCACCAATCTCTTCAAATGTCTATCGATTGGCGAAGAAGGAGCTGGATGAAATGAAGGTACAGTTGCAGGAGTTGCAAGATAAAGGATTTATCAGACCAAGTGCATCACCATGGGGAGCCCAGTCTTGTTTGTGCCAAAGAAAGATGGAACAGTTCGCATGTGCATTAATTATAGGGCTCTTAATGCTGTGACAATCAAGAACAAGTATCCCCTGCCCAGAATTGATGATCTATTTGACCAGCTGACAGGAGCACAGGTATTCTCGAAGATTGATCTGAGGTCGGGATACCATCAAGTGAAGGTTCGGAAAGAAGACATCCAGAAGACGGCATTCAGGACTCGGTATGGTCATTACGAGTTCTTAGTAATGTCCTTTGGTTTGACTAATGCACCTGCTGTGTTCATGAATTTAATGAACAGAGTATTCCATGAATATCTTGACAAATTTGTCGTAGTATTTATCGACGACATTTTGGTGTATTCAAAGAACCATGAAGAGCATGAGGATCACTTGAGGAAGGTGCTGGAGGTCTTGAGGCATCAGAAGTTATATGCGAAGCTGAGTAAGTGTGAATTTTTGCTAGATCATGTTCAATTTCTTGGACATGTTATCTCAGGGAAAGGCATAGAAGTGGATCCGACGAAGATATCAGCGGTGGAGTCGTGGCCAACTCCAACCGATGTTTCAGAGATACGAAGTTTTCTGGGGCTTGCCGGATATTAACGGAGGTTCGTAGAGAATTTTGCAAGGATTGCGGAGCCCATGACCAAGTTGACCCGAAAGGATCAGAAGTTCGAATGGACAGAAGAATGCCAAGCTGCCTTTGATGAATTGAAGAGGCGCCTTACTACTGCACCAGTTTTGACCATTCCATCAGGACCAGGAGGTTTTGTCATCTATAGCGATGCATCCGGGAAGGGATTAGGATGCGTCTTGATGCAACATGGGAAGGTAGTGGCATATGGTTCTCGGCAGTTGAGGACCCATGAGAAGAATTATCCTACGCATGACTTAGAGCTTGCGGCGGTGATATTTGCCCTGAAGCTTTGGAGACATTATCTATATGGAGAAACGGTGGAGGTATATACAGATCATAAGAGCCTCAAGTATGTCTTTACTCAGAAAGATTAAATTTGAGGCAGAGGCGTTGGCTTGAGTTGATGGCAGATTTTGATATAGAGTTACAGTACCATCCAGGGAAGGCTAATTCAGTAGCAGATGCATTGAGCCGAAAACCTATGGCGCACTTCTTGACATCACAAAGGAGTTGCTATACGATTTGGAGAAGATAGGCATTGAAGTTGTTAGACCAGGAGGAGTTGCACAGATGATGAATATTCAGGTTCAGTCTTCATTAGTAGAGAGGATCAAGGCGACTTTGCCCACAGATGCCAGATATCAGAAGCTTCGACAGAGGACAGAGCAGGGACTGCAGACTGGATTGAGGATTCACGAAGACGGGACCTTGAGGTGTGGAGATCGCCTCTATGTTCCTAATGGTGAGATCAGGCAGGAGCTGATGGCAGAGGCTCATAGCTCGATTTATTATATTCATCCAGGAGGTACGAAGATGTACAGGGACCTGAGACAGCACTACTGGTGGCATGGAATGAAACGTGAGATAGCACGTTTCGTGGCAAAGTGTTTGGTGTGTCAGCAAGTCAAAGCTGAACATCAGAGATCCGCAGGATTGTTGCAACCGCTTCCGATACCTGAGTGGAAGTGGGAGCACATCACTATGGATTTCGTTACGGGATTTTCGAGGAGCCCAGCTGGACGAGATGCAGTTTGGGTGATTGTGGACAGATTATCGAAGTCTGCTCATTTCATACCATTTTGAGTGGGGCAATCTACAGAGGTATTGGCAGACTTATATATGAAGGAGATAGTGCGATTACATGGAGTACCAGTCAGTATAGTCTTTGATCGAGATACAAGATTCACATCGCACTTCTGGAAGAGCATGCAGGAAAGTCTGGGCACAAGACTGAAGTTCAGCACAGCTTATCACCCTCAGACGGACGGGCAGTCAGAGCGTACCATTCAGACGTTGGAGGACATGTTGAGAGCTTGCATGTTGGATTTTGGTGGATCCTGGAAGGATCACTTGTACTTGGTAGAATTCTCTTACAACAATAGCTACCAGGCAAGTATCCAGATGGCTCCCTTTGAAGCATTGTACGGAAGGAAGTGTCGATCGCCAGCATGTTGGGGTGATGTAGGCGAGAGACAGATATTTGGACCAGAGTTAGTGACTCGTACAGTAGATACAGTCAAGAAGATTCAGGGACATCTTCGAGCAGCACAGGACCGACAGAAGCAGTCGGCAGACACTCATAGGCGACCTCCTGAGTTCAAGGAAGGAGATCATGTGTTCTTGAGAATCTCTTCGACTAGAGGTACAGTCAGATTTGGAGTCAGAGGAAAGCTCAGCCCAAGGTACATCGGACCATTCGATGTGTTGGAGAAAGTTGGCGAGGTTGCATACAGATTGGCACTTTTGCAGTCATTGGAAGGCGTCCATGACGTATTTCATGTCTCCCAGTTGAGGAAGTATGTGGCAGATCCTAACCACGTACTAGATTATTCAGAGATCACCGTGGGACCGACCTTGTCCTACGAGGAGCAGCCTGTGGAGATCCTAGACCGCAGAGAGAAGGTGTTGAAGGGGAAGACCATTCGACTAGTCCGAGTTACGTGGAAACACCATTCTTCGGACGAATCGACTTGGGAGCGGGAGGATTCTATTCTGGAGCGTTTTCCATACCTTCGTGAGGCGTCTGGTATGATTTAATTCTGCAAGTAATCATTCTCTAGAATACGCTTATTTTAGTCTGTAAAAATTTCTTAGGTTTAGAATTGTGTTTTTGTGTGCCAATGTTGTGTGTTAGAACAATTTCCTAGCATTCTATGATTCCAAATTGTTTTAATTTCGAGGACGAAATTTTAATAAGTTGGGTTGAATGTAAAACCCCTCAAATTAAATTTTTGTTTTTTTTATTTTATTATTTTATTTTATTAAATTGTTATTTTAACTAGTAATTAATTAATGTTGATGATATATAGTAACATATATATATAAATATATATGTATATAAATATGTGGCTATATTCAACTGTGGATGTGTGGTAATGTGTAAACCTAATTAAAACTCTAGATAACTTAACCTTTAACCCAAGTTTAGTCCTAACCCTAATCTATTTTTAGTCTCTATTTTAATTAAGAAATAAATTCACATGTTTATATATATAATGCTTGATTTACTTAACCAACCCTTAACCCATTCCCTACCCATTGATTTTCGGTTACCACAAAGTGTGGATCTCATGAAACCGAATGATAACCTCTCCTTCCCTTCCATTTTTTTGGCCACACCACAACTTCTTCCCCCTCCATTTTTCCGGCTACCCGAGAACTCCCCTTCCCTCCTATCCCGGCCGGCGTGCATTCAGCGAGGAGATCACCTCGTCCTCGGCGTTCAGGCCATCTCCGGCAGCGCCATCGCCTCTGTAGCATAGCCCCGACTCCCTGCAGTCGGCAGGTACGATCTCGAGCCTCCACGTGGCTTTGTCACGAGGATATCCCCCTACAAAACCTAGAGCATTAATTTCTATATTCTCTTTTCCTGCAAATAATCATTGATTAATAATTTGTGTAAGGAAGAAATAATGATTTTAATTAGTATTATTAATGTTTAATGATTGTTAATTTAGCGTAGAATCAGAAATAAATTGTAGAGAAATTGTTGTGAATTATTATGATTTTATCCATATTAATTCGTGAATGTGAAGTAATTATTTGGTGTGATTATGGCTGTGTAATTAATTAAGTAAGGATAAATTGATAGTAATTTGTACCTAAATTATTAGCCTATTGATTAGAGACATTAGTATAGATTCTATATTAATTTTATCAGATTTTTATACAAATTATTCGTATTTATTAAGTATTTTAACTGATGTCAATAATGCAGTTTTTGTGTAAAGTTCCACAGAATTATATATGATGTTTTTGATTTTTAGAATTTAATCCATTAGGAATCACTCGTTATGATCTATACATAAATTGTAGGTAATTATGTAATCTAATTACTGTTAAATTTTCAAGATTTAATAAATAGTTTAGATATTTTATTTATATTTTAAACTGTGAATTACTGATTCTAAATGACTGTTTATTTACACTGTTTTGGATTTTTATTAATTAATTCATTAAGAATTAATTAATGAGTTTTATACAAAACTGAGAGATAATAATTATACCTATTTACTGTAAAATTTTCAAAATAGAATAATTATGTTCGGTATTTATTTGGCATTAAACCAGAGTTAAATATATTTGATTATGTAATTAGTTCAATACTAGTTTTAATTATTAATAAATATAAATTATTATTGGTAATGCTCATAAATGTAAAGTCACTGTTGGAAATGTTATTTTCTGTGATTTATGATTTTTCCCAATTTATTAGTGAATTTTTAACATTTAATTCTAATTGCAATAGCTAAAATAGTGATTTTTATATATTAGTAGTTAAATATTTTATTTACTGATAAATTAGGTAAATAATATTAAAAATATTATTTACATTAGAATTTCATGGAAAAGTGTTTTTTTTTTACCAAATTTAGACTTGTCATTATTTATTAACTAGTATTTATCATTAATGGGAATTTGTGAATGCATGTGTTTCCTAATTGTTTAACTAATTAGTTATAAGTAATTTATTAATTATTAAATTATTAATTGTATTAATAATTTCAGAATATAAAGTATAATAATAAGTGCTTCATACTTATTATTGTATGATATTATTCATATTTATTAGTAATGATTAGTTAGTAGTAATGGTTTGATATTAATTATCAATTAAATGTATAGTTAATTTGGGTAAATAGTAATGAATTAGGGTTAATGTTATTGTAGGATTATTCATTTCTCGGAACTTGGACTCGATACCAGACTCGGATTTTCAGCTATTGGACACAGGCAAGTACACCTTGCTTGACTTTACTATGCAGTATTACATTTGACCAGTTATTACAGTTGTGTGCACTCGTCACCATTTATGACTACCCTGTGAATAGTTAGTATAACTTGACACGTCTCAGACACGCATCACAAATGAGTGAGTTGAGTGCAGAGATTTTGTGTTGATTGGCCATTAACATGTGATCTTGAGTTGTAGCAGTGGTTAGTTACATTATATGTATATTGCCGTCTTGCATATTATTTGTACCGTGTATACGGTACAGGTATTCATTGGGTGGGGAGAGTCTACTAGTGGTGTATGAGAATTCTGTTTCCAATGTACGCTGGATGCTCGTAGCCCCTCGTTCTCAAACCGTAGAACGCTTGGTGGACGTTTCTTCTTCTTCTCCCCCTCTCATGTGCCACTAGAGATGTCTCAAAATGCATTTACACTTAGATGGTTAGAACACCTTAAATTGTGTACTACGTATTTCCTGTCCTTGTTTGGTTAAGGAATTACTTAGTAACATATTTATTTAGTTACTTTTACTTTACTGCTCAGTATTATCTTGTATGTCATTTTTCCTGTGTATTTGTTATGTCCCTCTAAGGACCTGGTATTTTTCCAGAGCTTGACGAGGATTCCTACCCGACTGATTACGGAGTAGCTGGATTAGACGACGACCTTGAGGTGGAGCCACAGCCTTGATCCTTTGGAGGCTAGCTTTATCTTCTGATGTGGGTTCATTTCCTGTATTCAGTTATTTTCTACATTCCATTTCATTTCATTCCAGATATACTGTGCAGTGTTTGGTCTTTCTTTTGACATTTATTGTGACTCTGGAGACTCTCTTTGCAGTTGTCTATTATTTGTTTCATGGATGAGACTAGATATTACCTGCCTGTGTTGTTATTATTATTAGTTTTACTTCAGCGTACTACGACTAGTCATAGTCCATTAAATTGGGTTAACTATGTCTGATCGTACAGCTGGCATGCCACGTGTTCCCGATCCGATTATTTGGAACTGGGACGTGACACTTATCATCCAGAGAACCATCATGGTCAGGACCGCATGAGAGACGGTCGAAGACTGATTGAGAGAAGCATGGAACAGACGCTATACGACTAAGATTGGGAACCGTGCAGGCTGTCTGCATGCGGCTGTCTTTAGCTGTCGGATGGCTTGTCCTTGTGCGACTAGGAGTCACGACCGTGCAGGCTGGTCGCATGCGGTTGGCAATTGTGGCCGCATGGGTTCTCTGCAAGCGATTGACTTGAGTAGCCGCATAAGCTTCGTCCATGCGGTTGGCAACTGTAGCCGCATAAGCTATGCGGCTGACAGATGTGGCCACGTGAGTTTTCTTCCTGCGGCTGGCGGATACAACCGCATAGGCTTTCTCCATGCGGCTAGAACCCTTATGCGGCTCGGATCGCATAGAGTTCCTCTTTGCCCCTGCAAGTCCAGCATCATAATATTTTCTTCTGCCGGACTTGGGAACAACAGAGTTGTCTACGGTCTGAAGTGGGGCCGCAGGAGAGTCTTCTCTGCCGTTTTGAGCGACAGAGGGTATCTCTGCAAGAGCTTCAATAGGAACGAAGGATCGGGGTCTCCACTCCTTGCGGACCTTCTTTGTGCGGGCTCGCTTCTGGACCGGGCCAGCGCTCTTATAGGAGAGCATTTCTTCGAACGCCTGTTGGTCGAACCGGGCGACCATCTTCTGTTGCGTGGAGCCAAGCTTGGCTGCATCCGATTGCGTCACCAACTCCTCAGCCGTGGAGAAGTTTGTCCCTAGCAGAGTCGCCATCGTGTTTGCCATGAAATATAAAAGAGCAGAACAGTTTTATGGGAGGACTTGACTTTTACTTCACGTTACAAACTCGCTTGTACAAGGAAAGCGTAGGAACGAAAACCTAGGTACAGCAATCTAAGTACACTTGTTTATTTTTTATGCTGGAGGGTGACGATAGAGGCTTGGGAAAGCGACGGTAGCTCTGCCTTACTCCTTGGACGATCGGACGTAGCCTTGGCTCCTGTGACGAGATGGTTGGCGTTGATGAAGAAATGCTCTTCTTGCTCTCCTCGTATTGCTCTTCTGGCTTCTTTCTCTCTCTGGATTGATCTCTATGGATCTTTCTCTCTGATTATTGGGGGAGTGTCTTTCTGTATGTGCGTATCTCTCTCCCTGTATATTTTTCAAGGAAATGGCACCCTACTATTTATAATAGTGGGGAGCATCATTAGGGTTTGCAATGATTGCCCATTCTCAAAGTGGCGGCGGCCTGATAAGTGATCAATCTGGGCCATTAATCTTGAGCATGAAGGATCTGGGCCATTAATGAGGACTATGCCAAATCATGTCAGTCATTAATGTTGATTGAAATAAATCTCCATCATGATGATTTGCTGATATCCGTAAATCTGAATGAATCAGTTTAATTCATTCTCTTGCCACGTGTCCTAAATCATTGGGATCTGACCCAAAATTTGATTACCTTTAGGACACGTATTCTGTCATTATTGTTGAGCCGCATGAGGAGCATTCATATTTGGGCCGCATGAAGGTCGTTACGACAGAGCCGCATGAAATGTTTCATGATCGAGCCGCATGAATAGTCTTTATACTCGAATCGCATGAAGGTTATCATGACCGAGCCGCATGGATATGTTCATGACCGAGCCTCATGGGGTTCTTCATGGCCGAGCTATATGAGAGTCTTCATGGTCGAGCCGCATGGGTTTCTTTCACGACCGAGCCGCATGGGGGACCTTCATGATCGAACCGCATAGTTTTTTCTGCACAGGCCGCATGAACTCGTCCAGACTGGCCGCATAAACTAGCCTCGAAGTTGTGAAGATTTTCTTCAGTTCCCTAGGAAGATGTTGCTCTTGTGTCAGTCATCATGACTTCTTCTCGTCAGGGCTGTCAGCTGTCAGCCGTCAGAGCATTAATTGTCAGCCGTCAGGGCATTAATTGTGTTTGAACGATGCTGGGTACAGCCGTTCTAAAAAGACACGTGGCTTCCCTCTGCTGGCCGCATAGAGTCCACTCTGTGTTTGAGCCGCATGGGACTCTTTTAGCCGCATGTGGCTCCTTGGCCGCATGGATCATTATTTTTTATTCTCTTTTTCCATGCTTCTACACCTCTTGCATGAAGAGCATCACAATCAGTAGACCAAATAGTTCATAGGCAACACGAGTAAATCTATTAATAATGGAACACGCACCAAGAATCGCCAACAAGAATAGCAAGAAGGCAGTCCACATACATACCCTGCCAACCAAAACAACATTAGTTTATATGTGTCATATTAATAGCCCAAAAATGAATTTTTACAGGATTCAAAGAAACAATGGTCAGGTAACTCACCATCCAGTTCATGCTAGCAACAACTTAGGGCCCATATTCGATCTATATTTAGCAAAGTTAAACATGAATGTATACATGAGCAGAGACTGACCTCCTATGATCGAATGTATGATTCCACACAGCACGGTCGATGCTAATGTTTGGACCGCTATTATAAGACTACCTGCACAAAATAGAACTTTCTTTTCATATTCTTAGTAATTTTCAACTTTAATTAAAAGTATAATGATTTATATATACGAACACATATATATTAGCCTATGATTGAACAACATAAGCCTATATTCCACATCATGCAGAAGGTGTTCAGGCACTCACCTTTTAAAGTTCGATATCTAATAATCATATTCAAGGATCTAAGGGTGTAAAAACTAAAGAGAGGACCACAAACATAACCATTGAAAAAACAAAGAATGAACTAAAGTAACTACAAAAAAGAAACAAAGCTGATACATACAATTTTGATGTGATTCTGATAGTCAAACCATCTCTTAATTTGGAGACAACTGCATGTCAAGAAACAAAAGCGTACACCACATGAAAAGAGCAGCAAAATGATATAAAATAAATAACTTTTGGTATTGGCACATACTGCTTTGATCCATCTCTATCATTTTCTGTGAGTTGATTAACTACATCAATTTCAATCTTTGCAGCCACATGCTCCAAACTTTCCAAAACATGACCTAAAGTACATGCAGAATCAAGTCCTAACAATGACATAATGTTATATGCAATAATGGAGGAAGAAACATGTGCTGGGCTCAAATTCCTGAAAAAGCAAGTGGGCAAGTATGGCCCAAGCCCAGCCCCCCACCAAACTGAGTAATGTGTCCTTACTTGCATGAAGAGACAAATACCAACTTATGGTTACATAGCGCAAAAAAATAGTTCTGAAGAGGACATAAAAGTTTTATATTCTACCGGAATTCCAAATGCTCTTTGGCATGAATAGTCCTAAAGTCCTCCCTAACAATCACTGGCCCTCTATTACAAATATCTCAATCTAAAAGGAAAATAATTTTGAAAGAACTTGTTATTACACACTGTATACTTCGACTACAATTTAAGACACCATCTCCTAACAAGAAAACATGACAATTGGAAAGGCAAGGTACTCAAGGAGATATAAAATCAATAATGTGAGGAGCTAAGAATTGGTATTTGGAGATTAGAAGACATCCTATGTTCCTGTGGTTCATGTCTATCAAGTTTTGTCATGGACAGGATGGCATTTCCTCTAATCCCTTCTGAATCACCAAATGTGGTCTGTCATAAACATTCCAAGGGAGAAACCGATAATATTTTTCAATCCCCAGATAAATATAAGTACCTTATATGCCCCTCTTGAGCCTTGATTCTCAACTCTTTTTATGCAATAACACTACACACCCAGCCCACAAACCTCTGATACTATACATTTTCTCTCTTTTTTCTTATTTGGTTCATCAAAAGAATAGGGCTGATTCGGGACCTCAATATTTATTCAGGCCAGATCTTGTTTCTTACTAGTAAAGCCTGTCCGAAATATACTCTTAATTCTTACGCTTAGTAAAATTTCTAAATTCCTTGAGCTTTACGAATCCCATTGGATTTTTTTTACCCCTAAAATCTTATTTGCCCTAAAACTGTGAGGGGCGAAGAGGAGGTGAGAACGAAGGAGGGGAAGAGAGAGAGATTACCCCTAAAATCTTCTTCCTTTTCCTGACGCTCCTTGTCTGCAACCGCCTCCTTTATCTCCTCTGCTCTCTTCCTTTACGCACACCCTTCCTCCTCCATTATCAGCCTCAGGGCCTTCTCCACCTCCTTCCTCGTGAAGGACCCATCCTCATTGTCCCTCTCCAGCTCAACTCTGACCCCCATCTCCTCCAGCATCCGGGCGTTGAGCCCCTGGTCTCCGAACACCGGCAACAGAATGAGCGGGTGCCCAAACTCCAAGCTCTCTATGATCGAACCCAACCCGTAGTGCGTCAGGAACCCCCCCCACGGACGGGCGGGCCAGGATCCTCAGCTGGGGGGGCCACCCTGCCACCACCTTCCCGCGGGCTCTCGTGTGCTCCTCGAACACCCGCGACAGCATCTCCACGTTCTCTGTCGCACTGGAGGGCCTCTGCAACGCCCACAAGAAAGGAAGCCCGGAGGCCTCGAGGCCGAGGGCCAGCTTGTACAGCAGCATGACGCCGACCGTCACCTCGCTCCCTAGAGCAACGTATACTACCGACTTATTCGCCCGCTCCTCCAGCCATCCTATGATCTCTTCCTCCGACTCGTCGCCGCCGTCGCAGGATCTATCGGCTACCAACGGAGGGAGGAGCCTGACGGCGACGACCGAGTTCGGGTAGACCCGTTCGAGGTGCAAAATCCACTCGGGCTCTAGCTCGGCGCAGGTGCGCACCGCGATGACCTCGCTCGGGCTCCAGCTCGGCGCAGCCTGTGTAGAGAAGAGAGGAGGAGAGAAACCTCTCTTAGGGCTCGAGAGAAAAGAAAAATGGGAAATGAAGGATTTGAAAAGTGTAACCCTCAATAACACTTAATCTCTCACGTGAAACTCACATGCTTGGTAGATTTTTATCTTATTAATCTTCCTAACGGTTTTAATTATTACCAAATAATTAGTATGTGTTACTAATATAAAATTTTATTTATTTTTATTTATACCAACATTTTTTTATGTTCCTAACGGTTTTTTATTGTTGGTAATTAGTAACGGTAAAAAACCGTTAGTAAACTCAAAAATAGTGTGTTAGAAAATCTATCTTTTGGTGTAGTGCTCGGAAAGGTTTGACTCTGGAGATGACACGAATGGTTTGGCCTGTGATATAGTGTCGCATTTTCTGGATAGCAAGCATCAAGACTAAACACACTTTTTCCACTGGACTATATCGATGTTCAGCACCGATCATCATGCGACTGAGATAATAGATGGCTTGCTCATGACCTTTCTTGTTCTTTTAGGATAGTAAGGCACCCAGAGAATGATCTATTGCTCGAATATACATCAGGAAGGGTATTTCTGTGACTGGAGGCACTAGGACTGGAGGGTTCATCAAGTACCGCTTTATGTCTTCAAATGCTTGCTGCCATTCTTCGGTCCAAATGAAAGAAACACCTTTTTTCATTAATTGTGTAACACCCCAGTCCCAAAATATGTAGGACTAGGAACGTAGACATACAGCTGTACTCATACAAAGTACATAGGCCTCGTATGGATACATAAGCTGTAAATGCAGTAAAATCATGACTAATCTCATCCACACAAAATAAAAGAATGAAAGATTTCAAATAATAATTATGAATTATCTTGATACCATATGTTGGGCAGAGATAAATCCACTACCAACAAGTAAGGAAAGAAATACATGGAAATGAAATAAGTTTGGCGAGCGAAGCGAAGACGATCGAAGTACAATCATCCTCGAAGAAATAGCGATGATCACGGCTAGAGCTAGAACACCTGCGAAAGACAATAGCACACACCTAGCGACATAACCAGGTCCTCAGAGGGACGTAAAAAGACACATAATATCATGCCAATAACTGAATAAATAAAGCTCAACAGAAAAGTATATGTGACTACACAATTAAAGGTCCTTAACCATTCTATGTGAAAATGCAATTTGAAGACAACGTTCCACACAAGGGCTCCCGAGACTAGAAATACGGCGTATTAGCGTTTCAACCAAGGCACTAGTGGCGTCTAGAGAAAAGTAAATGCACGGCCCATTAGCACTCGAGTGAGATCTAAGGGGCATCTAGAGAAAAATAAATGCACGGCCACTAGCTCTTGGTTGAGTCACTAACGGCAGCTAGACGAGGGTAAATGCACGGCACATTTGTGTTTCAACCGAGACACTAGTGGCATCTAGAGAAAAGTAAATAATTGCACGGCACACTAGCTCTCGGCTGAGTCACAAATGGCAGCTAGAGAAAAGTAAATGTGTGAAAGCCCCTGCGCCTAATAACTGTCTTCACCCTCCCCATGCACTACTCGTTCTGAATCCACACCACGATATTTCTAATAACCGCTAAGTCTTCTAGACAACTATATTATTTAGCAGTTATTGCCTATCGCACGGCATGTGCGTACCGATGGCCAGTCGATACGTACGTCAGAGATCTATATGAGACTCGTGACTCATGATATACAAGTGTCAGGGCCAATGAATGCGGCACAAACAAAGGTAGTCCCTTAACTCTAGGCCAAATGTATAAATAAAACTAAAGTATAATAATTTGCAACTACATATGGTTTTGAAAGAACAACTTATAAGAAATAAAACATGCATGATATTGAGCAAGAATTTAAACAGTAAAGGCAAGGTGTCTTGCCTGGTAGGACGCTTGGTGTGCTACGATGATCAAGATGGTACGAACTACGACTTCGGTTCAACAACTATACATGGTGACCTCGGGTGGTGACACGGACGGTTCCATCGTGTCCAGGACGGTCAAATTAGTTAGGGCAGACATAAGGTAGTACATAATTGGTGAGGGAACGAAAATAATGGAGTTCGTCATGGACGGAAGGAAAAATCAAAGAAATTTGATAAATAAGGAAATATATGATTTAGAAATACTTATAGTCTTTGAAAAAGAAATATATTTTATCATCCAAAAATTATTATTTTTTTAGGTAGTTAGTAAAATTGTTTTAGGTCAAACTATACTTCATAAAATATTTTAAATAAATCCTTGAAAACATTAATAACTCATTTAGGTCAAAATTATATTTAAAATTAGTAGGAAAAATAATAATAAAAAAATAAATTTAGGATTTATAAATTGATGTTGAAAATGGGCATGGACTACACACATTATTATAAATCAAAATATTTTAAAAAATATTTTGGAAGTCTACAATTTATTTGGGCTAAAAATCTTACTTTTATCAAAATAAATTAGTTTGGACAAAAAAACTCTTTGAAAATAGCTATAACTATTATTAAATACATTTTGTTTGATTATAAAATAATTATATAATAAAACTATTGCCAATACAGTATCAATAAATATAACAAGAAGATAATACTACTACTATTAAGAACAATAAAAATGTTAGTAATAATAACAATAATAAAAATTGAAATGAAAACAAATAGAACAAAACCAAAACAAAATAACACCTATTAAACAAAATAATTTAAAACCATGTATATCTTTTTATAATGATGATACTAATAGTAAAAATTATAAGAATAATAATAATAATAATAATAATAATAATAATAATAATAATAATAACTATAAATAATAGTAACAATAAAAATATTAATGATAATAATATTAATGATGATTAGGATAATAATAATAATAATGATAATAATAATAATAATAATAATAATAATAATAATAATAATAATAATAATAATAATAATAATAATTAGGCTACTATACCCTCACTGTAGTTCTCTTCGAAAAATCAGTCACAACAAAAAAATGTAACGGAAAAAAAGGAGGCTGAGAGAGGAGGAAAATAGGTGAGAGGAGAGAGAGAGTTGAGGGGCGATCAGAAGAGGAAGCAGGGAGAGGAAGAGAGTAGGGGAAAAGGGGAGAAGCGGAGCTCGCGGGGGTAACGGTGGAGCTCGGAGGCTGGGAGCGGCTGGGGGCGCGGTGCAGACGCGTTGAGTGGCGGAGGGTTTGGGGAGGCACGGTCGGAGAGAAGGGTTTCCGGCGATGGCTATGGCGGAGGAAGGCGGTCGGAGGCTGCGGAAGTGGGAGGAGGAAGACGGAGCTGGTGGTTTGGCCATGGCAGTCGCGCGGGGTCACCGACGGGCGTGCGACGGATGCATACGGTCCGGCCGGGTGGCTCCGGCGCTGACGCCGGCGGAAGGCGCTGTGTGCGACGGAGAAGAGGAAGAGGGCTCGGCGGGGGTTAGAAGTGGAGTTGTGAACCTTCAGCACGAAGCCGTGCGACAACGACGGTCACCGGGTGGAGATCCTGTCTGATTTGGTGGTGCGACGGGGGTTTGCTCATACGAAAGGCTCTCTCGGGGAAGGTACTGCTGTGCCCACCGAAGACCGGCGAACGGCGAGGCTCCACCAGGATCAACGGCAGACATGTACAGGAGTTTGGGTTTTTTTAGTATCTTCCTCTTTTGTTTTTCTGGTGTTCGATGGTGGGACAAATTTTTGGTGGTGGTGATGGTGATGGCCGTGAGTTGGCCAGAGTTTAGGTCGGGTTTGTCGGTGACAGTAGAGGTGGAAGAGGAGATGGTGGTGGATGGCCGGGTAGACTGTGGCGGTGGGGTTTGGATTGGCCGCCTGTGGCCTGGTGCGATGGCTGGCCAGGATTTTGTGCGGGCGACGGAGGTGATCTTGTCGGTGGAGATTTTGGTGGTTGATGAGGGTTTGGTCAGGATGTTTGGTCGGGAGGAGTTAGGTCGAATGGGACAGTAGGAGGCAAGGTGGTAATGGCTGGGTTAGGTTAGGGATTTGAAATTGATTGTATCGGGGGTCGTGTCCTGCGCGACACATAATAGGGTTGTGGAGGATGGATGTCCGGTGTGTCGGACACGGGAGAGATTGTATATGTAAAAGAAAAATAGTGGAAGTAACTAGGTTGACACGGACACGATGCACGTATATTTGTGGAAAAATAATGTGTGATAGAATTTATGGAGGAGTACCTGCCTATTTATAGGATGTGGGAATTCCCAGTTGGATAAAGATTAGGAGTAGTTTAAACCCAAAAATAGATAGTTCGCAATTTAATTTAAAATCAATCCAAATCCAAATACAATTCCAATTTAAATTTAATTAAATTCTTTTAGTTTAAAATCAAATAGGATAAATCAATTTTCCAAACATAGATATCATTTTAGCTATTTAAATATATCCATAAAATTAATTCAAGATTTAAATTGCCACAAAAATTTCAAAATATGTTTCCAAAAATACAAATAATAATAATTTCAAAAATTATATTATATTTTAAATAAACTAATAAATAATTATGAAATATATATGTATGTACAATTAATATTTATATAAATATACTTTTCTAATATACCATTTGATAGAAAAATTATTTATTATTATAACTGTATAATGAAAGGCTTTTCGTAATTAAGATCATAAACTTGAAAATGATAGCTAGAAATAATTATTATTTATATTACTTTGAAACTATAGAAAAAAATATTTTTCAAAAATATGTACGCTCGCACATTTTCGCACTCGTCGAGCAAATTCAAAAAAGAAATTTCGCTCACGACGTACAATACGACTACGCGACGTACAATACAAAATTTTAAATCAGTACCAAATTTAATAATAAAAAAATAGTAGAAATTTAGGGGTTTTACATTCTACCCAACTTAAAAAAAATTGTCCTCGAAATTAAGAATTAGTAGGGGGTGAGAAGGCACAAATGGGTAGCGATGAGAAAAATTAATTCACAACGTTCAACCAAAAGATACATTAGGAAATAATGATTGCAATAATGGCGAGGATAATCATAGGTTAGCACAAGAAAAAAATGAGTAAAGGTTAAAGTTAAAACAGGATGACAAGCAATAAGGATATTATGGTAACAAGAGAAATCATTTAGGGCTTGAGAGTAGGTTGATGACACGATTAAAAGAACGAATTAAGTTCACTCCTAAATTGAGCGATTAGAAGGTCATGATAGCGAATATAGGGCCGAGGAAAAGAATGAGCAGTTTAGGATGAAGATATAGCAACATTGAGTCATAATAGTCATAATCGATAGGAAGGCTAGAGGAAGTTCTAGTATAACGCCTTCGTTCTTCTAAAATAGGTGAAGGCGAAAGAAATATAGAGTTCGAAGGAGGTGTTATCGAATACGAATACGCGGTTCAAAGGCGATCGAATAATTCAAAAGGAGTTGCCAAGGCAGTCACGAATGGGATTCTAGAGGACAAGTTTAGCTATGTCCCCATCCTCGTAGAACGATAGATAAAAGCGAACCAAAGTGCACTAGGTTAATCAGACCATCATGTACCGGTTCTGAGTAGACAATACGTTAGTGGTTGCATCCAATAACATATGTCATGGACAAGCTTGATAAAGAATTTAGCTTGCAAAAACTAAGCTACATTAGCATCATTAGTTTAGATAGTAAAAATATAGGCACGATGGTAGATGAAAAAAAAACAAAATGAATAGTCTAAAAGTCATAAGGAGCTAAGTCTTGTTTATTCCTATACCATCATTCTACGGTTTTATTGACCAAGGCTTGGTTGACCAAATTGGTCAAATTCCTCTTAGTCTCTATGGTCTAGATAATACTATTTGTATTCCCTTAATGGTCAAGGGTGTGTCAGGTCGTGGGGTATTCTACCCAACTTAAAGAATTAAGCTAAGGGTGTTTGGGACATATAACTAGTAGGGTCAATCTCTAGCAAACACGAAAGGAAGATAAGAATAATGATAAGAGGAATCAAGCAAGATGCAATCGATGAGTCGAACGGTAAATAAAATCTAGGAAAGAGGTCAAGTATGTGGATGAGATCCTAGACTCTAATCCTATACGCAGGCTTGCTTGGTACGGTAAAGTAACCAAACAATTTATCAACGACCTGCATGGGCCACCACAAAAACATGTAACGCCCCAGTCCCAAAATACGTAGGACTAGGAACGTAGACATGCCAGCTGTACTCATACGATGTACATAGGCCTCGTATGGATACATAAGCTGTAAATGCAGTAAAACTATGACTAATCTCATCCATACAAAATAAAAGAATGAAAAATTTCAAATAATAATTATGAATTGTCTTGATACAATATGTTAGGCGGAGACAAATCTACTACCAACAAGTAAGGAAAGAAATACGTGGAAATGAAATGAGTTTGGCGAGCGAAGCAAAGATGATCGAAGTGCAATCATCCTCAAAGAAATAGTGATGATCACGGCTAGAGCTAGAACACCTGCGAAAGACAAGAGCACACACCTGGCGAGATAACCAGGTCCTAAGAGGGACGTAACAAGACACATAATATCATGCCAATAACTGAATAAATAAAGATCAACAGAAAAGTATATATGACTACACAATTAAAGGTCCTTAACCATTCTATGTGAAAATACAATTTGAAGACAACGTTCCACATAAGGGCTTCCCGAGACTAGAAATACGGCACGTTAGCGATTCAACCAAGGCACTAGTGGCGTCTAGAGAAAAGTAAATGCACGGCACATTAGCACTCGAATGAGAAATAAGGGACATCTAGAGAAAAATAAATGTACGGCCACTAGCTCTTGGATGAGTCACTAACGGCAGCTAGACGAGGGTAAATCCATGGCACATTTGTGTTTCAACCGAGGCACTAGTGGCATCTAGAGAAAAGTAAATAAGTGCACGGTGCACTAGCTCTCGGCTGAGTCACAAATGGCAGCTAGAGAAAAGTAAATGTGTGAAAGCCCCTACGCCTAATAACTGTCTTCACCCTCCCCATGTACTACTCATGCTGAATCCACACCACGATATTTCTAATAACCGCTAAGTCTTTTAGACAACTATATTATTTAGCAGTTATTGCCTAGTACGGCATGTGCGCATCGATGGCCAGTCGATACGTACGTCCGAGATCTATATGAGACTCGTGACTCGTGATACACAAGTGTCAGGGCCAATGAATACGACACAAACAAAGGTAGTCCCTTAACTCTAGGCCAAATGTATAAATAAAACTAAAGTATAATATTTGCAACTACATATGGTTTTGAAAGAATAACTTATAAGAAATAAACATGCATGATATTGAGCAATAATTTAAACAGTAAAGACAAGGTGTCTTGCCTGGTAGGACGCCTGGTGTGCTGCGATGATCAAGATAGTACAAACTGCGACTTCGGTTCAACAACTATACATGGTGATCTCGGGTGGTGACACAGACGGTTCCATGGTGTCCAGGACGGTCAAATTAGTTAGAGACATAAGGTAGTACATAATTGGTGAGGGAACGAAAATAATGGAGTTGGTCATGGACGGAAGGAAAAATCAAAGAAATTTGATAAATAAGGAAATATATGATTTAGAAATACTTATAGTCTTTGAAAAAGAAATTATTTTATCATCCAAAAATTATTATTTTTTAGGTAGTTAGTAAAATTGTTTTAGGTCAAAAACTATACTTCATAAAATATTTTAAATAAATCCTTGAAAACATTAATAACTCATTTAGGTAAAAATTATATTTAAAATTAGTAGGAAAAATAATAATATAAAAATAAATTTAGGATTTATAAATTGATGTTGAAAATGGGCATGGACTACACACATTATTATAAATCAAAATATTTTAAAAAATATTTTGGAAGTCTACAATTTATTTGGGCTAAAAATCTTACTTTTATCAAAATAAATTAGTTTGGACAAAAAAACTCTTTGAAAATAGCTATAACAATTATTAAATACATTTTGTTTGATTATAAAATAATTATATAATAAACTATTGCCAATAACAGTATCAATAAATATAACAAGAAGATAATACTGCTACTATTAAGAATAATAAAAATGTTAGTAATAATAACAATAATAAAAATTGAAATGAAAACAAATAGAACAAAACCAAAACAAAATAACACCTATTAAACAAAATAATTTAAAACCATGTATATATTTTTATAATGATGATACTAATAATAATAATAATGATAATGAATAATAATAATAATAATAATAACAATAATATAATAATAACTGTAAATAACAGTAACAATAAAAATATTAATGCTAATATATTAATGATGATTAGGATAATAATAATGATAATATTACTAATAATAATAATAAATAATCAGGCCACTGTACCCTCACTGTAGTTCTCTTCGAAAAATCAGTCACAACAAAAAATGTAACAAAAAAAATGAGGTTGAGAGAGGAGAAATAGGTGAGAGGAGAGAGAGAGAGTTGAGGGGCGATCGAAAGAGGAAGCAGGAAGAGGAAGAGAGGGGGGGAAAGGGGAGAAGCGGAGCTCGCGCGCAGGGGTGACGGTGGAGCTCAGATGCTGGGAGCGGCTGCGGGGAGCGGTACAGACGCGTCGAGTGGCGGAGGGTTTGGGGAGGGGCAGTCGAAGAGAAGGGTTTCCGGCGATGGCTGTGGCAGAGGATGGCGGTCGGAGGCTACGGAAGTGGAAGGAGGAAGACGGAGCTGGGGTTTGGCCATAGCGGTCGCGCGGGGCTCACCGACGGGCGTACGACGGATGCATGCGGTCCGACCGGAGTGGCTCCAGCACAGACGCCGGCGGAGGGTGCTGTCTGCGGCGAAGAAGAGGGTGAGGCTCGTCGGCGGGTTAGAAGAGGGGTTGTGAACCTTCAGCACGAAGTCGTGCGGCAACGACGGTCACCGTCTGCAGATCCGATCTGATTTGGTGGTGCCGCCGAGGGGTTTGCTCGTACGAAAGGCTCTCGCCGGGGAAGGTGCTGCTGTGTCCACCGAAGACCGGCGAACGGCGAGGCTCCAGCAGGATCAACGGTAGACAGGTACAGGAGTTTGGGTTTTTGTAGTATCTTCCTCTTTTATTTTTCTGGTGTTCGATGGTGGGACGAATTTTTGGTGGTGGTGATGGTGATAGCAGTGAGTTGGTCGGAGTTTAGGCCGGGTTTGTCGATGACAGTGGAGGGGGAAGAGGAGACGGTGGTGGATGGCCGGGTAGACTGTGGCGGTGGGGTTTGGATTGGCCGCCTGTGGCCAGGTGTATTGCTGGCCAGGATTTTGTGTGGGCGACGTAGGTGATCTTGTCGGTGGGGATTTTGGTGGTTGATGAGGGTTTGGTCAGGATGTTTGGTCGGGAGGAGTTGGGTCGAATGGGACAGTGGGAGGCGAGGTGGCGATAGCTGGGTTAGGTTAGGGATTTGGAATTGATTGTATCTGGGTCGTGTCCTGCGCGACACATAATAAGTTTGTGGGGGATGGATGTCCGGTGTGTCGGACACGGAAGAGATTGTATATGTAAAAGAAAAATAGTTGAAGTAACTAGGTTGACACGGACACGATGTACGTATATTTATGGAAAAATAATGTGTGATAGAATTTATGGAGGAGTACATGCCTATTTATAGGATGTGAGAATTCCCAGTTGGATAAAGATTAGGAGTATTTTAAACCCAAAATAGATAGTTCGCAATTTAATTTAAAATCAATCCAAATCCAAATACAATTCCAATTTAAATTTAATTAAATTCTTTTAGTTTAAAATCAAATAGGATAAATCAATTTTAAAAACATAGATATCATTTTAGCTATTTAAATATATCCATAAAATTAATTCAAGATTTAAATTGCCACAAAAATTTCAAAATGTTTTCCAAAAATACAAATAATAAAATTTCAAAAATTATATTATTATTTAAAATAACTAATAAAATAATTATGAAATATATATGTATGATAATTAATATTTATATAAATATACTTTTCTAATATAACATTTGACATAAAAATTATTTATTATTATAACTGTATAAATGAAAGGCTTTTCGTAATTAAGATCATAAACTTGAAAATGATAGCAAGAAATAATTATTATCTATATTACTTTGAAACTATAGGAAAAAATGTTTTTTCAAAAGTATGTACGCTCACACATTTTCGCACTCGTCGAGCAAATTCAAAAAATAAATTTCGCTCACGACGTACAATACGACTACGCAACGTACAATACAAAATTTTAAATCAGTACCAAATTTAATAATAAAAAAATAGTAAAAATTTAGGAGTTTTACATCCTACCCAACTTAAAAAAATTTGTCCTCGAAATTAAGAATTAGTAGGGGGTGAGAAGGCACAAATGGGTAGCTATGAGAAAAATTAATTCACAACGTTCAACTAAAAGATACATTAGGAAATCATGATTTCAATAATGGCGAGGATAATCATAGGTTAGCGCAAGAAAAAAATGAGTAAAGGTTAAAGTCAAAATAGGATGAAAAGCAATAAGGATATTTTGGTAACAAGAGAAATCATTTAGGGCTTGAGAGTAGGTTGATGACACGATTAAAAGAACGAATTAAGTTCACTCCTAAATTGAGCGATTAGAAGGTCCTGATAGCGAATATAGGGCCGAGGTAAAGAACGAGCAGTCTGGATGAAGATATAGCAACATTGAGTGATAATGGTCATAATCGATAGGAAGGCTAGAGGAAGTTCTAGTATAACGCCTTCTTCTTCTAAAATAGGTGAAGGCGAAAGCAATATAGAGTTCGAAGGAGGTGTTATCGAATACGAATATGCGGTTCAAAGGCGATCGAATAATTGAAAAGGAGTTGCCAAGGCAGTCACGAATGGGTTCTAGAGGACAAGTTTAGCTATGTCCCCATCCTCGTAGAACGATAGATAAAAGCGAACCAAAGTGCACTAGGTTGATCAGACCATCATGCACCGGTTCTGAGTAGACAATACGTTAGTGGATGCATCAAATAACATATGTCATGAACAAGCTTGATAAAGAATTTAGCTTGCAAAAACTAAGCTACATTAGCAACATTAGTTTTGATAGTAAAAATATAGGCACGATGGTAGATGAATAAAAACAAATAAATAGTCTAAAAGTCATAAGGAGCTAAGTCTTGTTTATTCCTATACCATCATTCTACGGTTTTATTGACAAAGGCTTGGTTGACCAAATTGGTTAAATTCCTCTTAGTCTCTATGGTCTAGATAATACTATTTGTATTCCCTTAATGGTCAAGTGTGTCTGGTCGTGGGGTATTCTACCCAACTTAAAGAATTAAGCTAAGGGTGTTTGGGACATCTAACAAGTAGGGTCAATCTCTAGCAAACACGAAAGGAAGATAAGATAACGATAAGAGGAATCAAGCAAGATGCAATCGATGAGTCGAACGGTAGATAAAATCTAGGAAGGAGGTCAAGTATGTGGATGAGATCCTAGACTCTAATCCAATACGCAGGCTTGCTTGGTACGGTAAAGTAACCAAATAACTTATCAACGACCTGCATGGGCCCCCACAAAATTATGTAATGCCCCAGTCCCAAAATACGTAGGACTAGGAACGTAGACATGCAGCTGTACTCATACAATGTACATAGGCCTCGTATGGATACATAAGCTGTAAATGCAGTAAAACTATGACTAATCTCATCCACACAAAATAAAAGAATGAAATATTTCAAATAATAATTATGAATTGTCTTGATACAATATGTTAGACGGAGACAAATCTACTACCAACAAGTAAGGAAAGAAATACGTGGAAATGAAATAAGTTTGGCGAGCGAAGCGAAGACGATCGAAGTGTAATCATCCTCAAAGAAATAGTGATGATCACGGGTAGAGCTAGAACACCTGCGAAAGATAAAAGCACACACTGGCGAGATAACCAGGTCCTCAGAGGGACGTAACAAGACACATAATATCATGTCAATAACTGAATAAATAAAGATCAACAGAAAAGTATATGTGACTACACAATTAAAGGTCCTTAACCATTCGATGTGAAAATGCAATTTGAAGACAACGTTCCACACAAGGGCTCCCGAGAATAGAAACACGGTGTGTTAGCGTTTCAACCAAGGCACTAGTGGCGTCTAGAGAAAAGTAAATACACGACATATTAGCACTCGAGTAAGAAATTAGGGGCATCTAGAAAAAAATAAATGTACGGCCACTAGCTCTTGGATGAGTCACTAACGGCAGCTAGACGAGGGTAAATGCACGGCACATTTGTGTTTTAACCGAGGCACTAGTGGCATCTAGAGAAAAGTAAATAAGTGCACGGTGCACTAGCTCTCGGCTGAGTCACAAATGGTAGCTAGAGAAAAGTAAATATGTGAAAGCCCCTGCGCCTAATAACTGTCTTCACCCTCCCCATGTACTACTCGTGCTAAATCCACACCACAATATTTCTAATAACCGCTAAGTCTTCTAGACAACTATATTATTTAGCAGTTATTGCCTATCGCACGGCATGTACGCACCGATGGCCAGTCGATACGTACGTCCGAGATCTATATGAGACTCGTGACTCGTGATACACAAGTGTCAGGGCCAATGAATACGGCACAAACAAAGGTAGTCCCTTAACTCTAGGCCAAATATATCAAAACTAAAGTATAATAATTTGCAACTACATATGGTTTTGAAAGAACAACTTATAAGAAATAAAACATGCATGATATTGAGCAAGAATTTAAACAGTAAAGGCAAGGTGTCTTGCCTGGTAGGACGCCTGGTGTGCTGCGATGATCAAGATGGTACAAACTGCAACTTTGGTTCAACAACTATACATGGTGACCTCGGGTGGTGACACGGACGGTTCCATCGTGTCCAGGACGGTCAAATTAGTTAGAGCGGACATAAGATAGTACATAATTGGTGAGGGAACGAAAATAATGGAGTTGGTCATGGACGGCAGGAAAAATTAAATAAATTTGATAAATAAGGAAATATATGATTTAGAAATACTTATAGTCTTTGAAAAGAAATATATTTTATCATCCAAAAATTTTTTTTTTTAGGTAGTTAGTAAAATTGTTTTAGGTAAAAAACTATACTTCATAAAATATTTTAAATAAATCCTTGAAAACATTAATAACTCATTTAGGTCAAAATTATATTTAAAATTAGTAGGAAAAATAATAATATAAAAATAAATTTAGGATTTATAAATTGATGTTGAAAATGGGCATGGACTACACACATTATTATATATCAAAATATTTTAAAAAAATATTTTGGAAGTCTACAATTTATTTGGGCTAAAAATCTTACTTTTATCAAAATAAATCAGTTTGGACAAAAAAACTCTTTAAAAATAGCTATAACTATTATTAAATACATTTTGTTTGATTATAAAGTAATTATATAATAAAAATATTACCAATAACAGTATCAATAAATATAACAAGAAGATAATACTGCTACTATTAAGAATAATAAAAATGTTAGTAATAATAACAATAATAAAATTGAAATGAAAACAAATGGAACAAAACCAAAACAAATAACACCTATTAAAGAAAATAATTTAAAACCATGTATATATTTTTATAATAATAATACTAATAATAATAATAATAATGATAATAATAATAATAATAATAATAATAATAACTGTAAATAATAGTAACAATAAAATATTAATGCTAATAATATTAATGATGATTAGGATAATAATAATGATAATATTAATACTAATAATAATAATAATAATAATAATCAGGCTACTGTACCCTCACTGTAGTCCTCTTCGAAAAATCAGTCACAACAAAAAATGTAACAAAAAAAAAGAGGTTGAGAGAGGAGGGAAATAGGTGAGAGGAGAGAGAGAGTTGAGGGGCGATCGGAAGAGGAAGCAGGAAGAGGAAGAGAGGAGGGGTAAAGGGGAGAAGCGGAGCTCGCGCGCGGGGGTGACGGTGGAGCTCAGAGGCTGGGAGCGGTTGCGGGGCACGGTACAGACGCGTCGAGTGGCGGAGGGTTTGGGGAGGCGCGGTCGGAGAGAAGGGTTTCCGGAGATGGCTGTGGCGGAGGAAGGCGGTCGGAGGCTGCGGAAGTGGGAGGAGGAAGACGGAGCTGGGGGTTTGGCCATGGCGGTCGTGCGGGGCTCACCGGCGGCGTGCGACGGATGCATGCGGTCCGGCCGGAGTGGCTCCGGCGCTGACGCCGACGGAGGGCGCTGTGTGCGGCGGAGAAGAGGGTGAGGCTCGTCGGCGGGTTAGAAGAGGAGTTATGAACCTTCAGCACGAAGCCATGCGACAACGACGGTCACCGGCTGCAAATCTGGTCTGATTTGGTGGTGCCGCCGAGGGGTTTGCTCGTACGAAAGGCTCTCGCTGGGGAAGGTGCTGCTGTGTCCACCGAAGACCGACGAACGGCGAGGCTCTAGCAGGATCAACGGTATACAGGTACAGGAGTTTAGGTTTTTGTAGTATCTTCCTCTTTTGTTTTTCTGGTGTTCAATGGTGGGACAAATTTTGGTGGTGGTGATGGTGATGGCCGTGAGTTGGCCGAAGTTTAGGCCGGGTTTATCGGTGACAGTGGAGGTGGAAGAGGAGACGGTGGTGGATGGCCGGGTAGACTGTGGCGGTGGGGTTTGGATTGGCCGCCTGTGGCCTGGTGCGATGGCTGGCCAGGATTTTGTGGGGACGACGGAGGTGTTCTTGTCGGTAGGGATTTTGGTGGTTGATGAGGGTTTGGTCAGGATGTTTGGTCGGGAGGAGTTGGGTCGAACGGGACAGTGGGAGGCGAGGTGGCGATGGCTGGGTTAGGTTAGGGATTTGGAATTGATTGTATAGGGGTCGTGTCCTGTGCGACACATAATAGGGTTGTGGGGGATGGATGTCCGGTGTGTCGGACACGGAAGAGATTGTATATGTAAAAGAAAAATAGTGGAAGTAACTAGGTTGACACGGACACGATGCACGTATATTTGTGGAAAATAATGTGTGATAGAATTTATGGAGGAGTACATGCCTATTTATAGGATGTGGGAATTCCCAGTTGGATAAAGATTAGGAGTAGTTTAAACCCAAAAATAGATAGTTCACAATTTAATTTAAAATCAATCCAAATCCAAATACAATTCCAATTTAAATTTAATTAAATTCTTTTAGTTTAAAATCTAATAGGATAAATCAATTTTCTAAACATAGATATCATTTTAGCTATTTAAATATATCCATAAAATTAATTCAAGATTTAAATTGCCACAAAAATTTCAAAATATATTTTCCAAAAATACAAATAATAATAATTTCAAAAATTATTATTATTTAAAATAAACTAATAAATAATTATGAAATATATATATGTACAATTAATATTTACATAAATATACTTTTCTAATATACCATTTGATAGAAAAATTATTTTTATTATAACTGTATAAATGAAAGGCTTTTCGTAATTAAGATCATAAACTTGAAAATGATAGCTAAAAATAATTATTATCTATATTACTTTGAAACTATAGAAAAAAATGTTTTTTCAAAAATATGTACGCTCGCACATTTTTGCACTCGTCGAGCAAATTCAAAAAAGAAATTTCGCGCACGACGTACAATACGACTACGCGACGTACAATACAAAATTTTAAATCAGTACCAAATTTAATAATAAAAAAATAGTAGAAATTTAGGGGTTTTACAAATTGAGTGAACGGTCTGCAGCGTCCAGAGAGATTTGAGATGAATCTCCTGATGTACGCAAGCTGTCCCTGAAATCCTCGTAGCTCTTTTAGGTTGCATGGAGGACACATCTCTTGAATGGCTTTGACTTTCTCGGGGTCAACGTGTATACCCTTAGAGGTAATTACGAATTCGAGGAATTTGCCACTAGAGACTCCCAGGAATGACTTGGTGGAATCCATCTTAAGTGATGCTGGCGCATTAGATTGAAGATAGTTCTTAAGTCTTGGATGGGATCTTCTTTTAGACGACTTTTGACAGCAATATCGTCAATATAGCATTCGACTGTCTTCCGTAAATATTATCGGAAGATGGTGCTCATTGCCCACTGATAGGTTGCACTAGCATTCTTGAGACCAAAATGCATGACTGTGTAGCAGTAGACTCCCAGAGGAGTATGGAAGGATGTATATTTTTCATCTTTAGGTTAATCCTGATCTGATTGTATCCGGAGAATCCGTCCATAAAAGACATCCGCTCGAACCTGCAAGTATTATCGATCATGAAATTAGTGATCGGAAGAGGAAACTCATCCTTGGGATAAGCTTCATTAAGGTCTCTAAAGTTGATGCAGACTCGGACCTTTCTTATTTTCTTCATAACTGGGACAATGTTAGCCACCCAGTCCGGATGTTGCTCTTCTCTGACAAAGCCGCAAGCGATGAGCTTCTTGACTCCAGCTTCTATAGCGTCTATCATATCAGGTTAAAATCGACGCTGTTGTTGTTTGACTGGCCTTACATTTGGCAGAATGTTGAGCTTGTGGGTAGCGACTTGAGGATCTAATCCTGACATATCTTTATAGCTCCAAGCGAATACGTCAATGTATTCCCGAATGAGCTAGATCAGTTTTTGTTTATCTGTTTCAGGAAGAATTTTGCTGATGAAGATTGGCCTTGGAGATGTTTCATCTCCAACATCGACCTAGACTAATTGATCTTCAGTAGGTGGTTCACGTTGCTCGAAGCAAAGTTCCCATTAGGTATCCATCCTTTGGGCCCAAGGACCGGATTCAGGGACTTCAGTGAAGTTGTCATCTTTTGAGAACTCAGCGGTCACCGTATTAGAAGATAGGGCCACTCGATAGACGTCCTATGCTGGTGTCTGAATCCTATGAGGCAGAGTAAGAAGAGTTAGATCGCTCTTTTTTGTCAGACTCAAAGGCATATGGGGTCACGTTCGGCGAAGTGTAGCCTAATCCATGCTTTGTTTTGTTATAATATTGTAGTGACTTCCCTTTTGGAGTAGGTATACGAATAGGAGTTTGCCTTCCCCTACCACCGTTGAGGCTATATTTGAAGTTGTAGCCCATCTTTTGGATGATGTTCTTCGATTGTTGACTATAACAACATAGCTAAAATCATCCATTATCGTCATTTTCAACATCGCTATCGGATGTAGCCTTTTGATTCAATCCTTTGTTGAAGAGAATAGGATGTTCGTCTTTCTTGCTGGAGGGAACCAGAGAGAATGAATTTTGTACTGATTTAAGTGATACTTCATCATGAAGGGGTTGAACTGCTCCTAAGGTAAGGGGTTCAAAGTTATCCAGAATTTTTAGATAACATCGAGTGTAATAATTGACATCAATATACTGCAAAGGAGATGCTACTTTATTGATATTTACATCATCATTTACAACAATGCTCTTGATCTTAGCCGGTGGCTTACTAAGATTGATAATAAGAGGAGAAGAAGGAGAAGGTTTATTACAATGAAGGTCGATAACAAGGGGCTCAGAAGAGGTGAGCTCCCTATGCTCCATCTTTTCAGCAGGAAAATGCTTGATAGAAGGAAAGAGATTGATGGTCAACGTCTGAGACGATGAAGGATGAGAAGTGCGTCCTTTGATCAGAATCACCAGAACGTCATCCGGACTTTATTTCCGATCTTCTTCAGTGTCCATAGCTAATACGACTTTCATGAACTCCTATTTGTATATTCTGGAGTCAATAAAATATGCCACGATGCCTCAGAAGGGATTAAGATCAAGCACTTCTTTTCGGACTTCTCCATTGTCATCGAAATACTTGAAGCATTGATGGAGAGTGGATGGCACGATGTTATGTTCATGCAACCATGGTCTTTCCAATAAAACGTTGTAGGAGACGTGATTGTCAATCACATAGAAGGTGACCTTCATATGGAGATTGCCAATTTGGAATTTTAGGCGGATCTTTTCCAATGGTTCGCTTCTCCCGGAATTGAACCCCAGAATAGTCGTGATTGTTGTAGAGAGATTATGAACTGAGATCTTCAGCACATCCAATAAAGTCTTTGGCATAATGCTGAGCGCAGATCCTGGGTCGACTAGAATGCGATCGACCTTCATGGTATTGATATATCCCGTATAATAGAGAGGTCGGTTATGTCAATTGTCCTCCAAAAGCATATCATCTTGAGTGAAGGTGATATTGGGGATCAGCTCCATCATAATATGACAGTGAGAACATGCCACTGGTTCTTCGTCCGGTCTCTTAAGATGGGCCAGACAAGCGTCCACTTGCATTAAAGCTTCACTTAATATTTTTCGAGTTTCCTTCGAGAGACGTAGGAGTTCAGAAAACGATAACCTTGCCGGAGTATTGGCTAGTTGAGCCAATATGTCAAAGTTATACGACTTTTCAAGTCCAAGAGGTGGAGTTTTCTTCAATATTTTATCAAAGCGAGCTGGCTATTGCCTTTGTCAGTTGCTGTTGGTTTGGAAGGAACTGGTTTCGCTTGAGGCGATGACGCTGAAGGAACATTGACGGCAGAAGAAGATGCTGGAGGGGCATCAAAGACTGGAGGAGGAGTGACTGTATTCTCTTGTCCCTCTGGATAGTCTCTGAGATAGAGCTTCCCAGATCGAGTACCAGTCATAGCTTCTTCCTCTGGAACTGGTACGAAGAAAACCATGTTATAGTTCTTTATTCGAGTCTTGCTTCTAGAAGACTTCTTTTCGAGAGATGAAGGATCTGTCCAGAATCCCAGACCAACACAGGACTGATTGTATTAAAGACGTAGGGACAGAGTTATAGGAGACCCTTTCCCGTTATTCAAGCTAAGGGCTTTATGTAGATCATATCCTATCTTTGTCATCAGTTCATGGGACTGTTGACTGTATAGATGGAATGCTGGCCGGTAATTGATTTTTGGCTTCGGTACTACCGTTTTAGCAGAAGAAAGTGAAGCCGCTGCTGGGATGAAGATAGCATCCAAAGGTGGGAGATGACCACCCAGTGATGTCATATGACATGACTTGTATTTGATTACCTTTCTTGACTTTGTAGAGGAAGCAGATGTCTTTGATTCAAAGTCAGCCAGTAAATCGGGGTGAATCCACATGATCTTCCCTTTGTCGGTTGATAGGAGTATAAGACCGTCACTTCGTGCTGGCAGAAGATTGACAATCTCCAGAGTAGCTTTTGGAATGGGGGTGACTCCATCCTATACATGTTAAGCAAGAAAGTCGCCAAACTGTAGAGAGAACATTGGCAGTCACGGTCTTCTTATCTTGCTGAAAAGTGATTGCCTTGGCATTGATCAGTTCCTGGATCTTCCATTTGAGTATGTAACACACCCTGGTTGGATGTCCCAAGAACCTGTAAAACATGCAGCCGTTTTGCTTCGGATAGTTGAAGTTTGTTGCTCTTGATCAGACAATCAAATATGCTCATGATGTCGTCCTCGTCAAAGGAATATTCCTCTTTAGGATGCGGTGCTCTTTGTGGGGGTGCCGTCGTGGAAGGTGTTGACTGACCCATAATGACGGCTAAAGCTTCTTTGCCTTTCACGTTGATGGCTAAAGCTTCTTTGCATTTATGGTTGTTCTGACGACTGCCACTATTGGTTGTAGAATGTTTATCTTTATCAAGATTAGGTATCTGGATGCCTAACTGTTTAAATTTATCAGCGCTGTCCTCAGTTGCCCTGGCACATACTATGAAGGAGGCCCAGTCTTGGAATTGCGTAGGTCTGGTCCACATGCTGACTATAAGTAACAAGTTTGATTTGCATGTATCTATAGTCGATACATCTGGAGTACCTAGAGGCATTTTGAGTGCCTCACAATGGAAGTGCTCGATGAAATGTTCAGCAGTTTCATTAGGTCATTGTTTGTTTTAATGAGGACCGACATAGTCATGTCATTTGTTTCCTCAAAGAATTATTCCAGGAATATTTGCTTGAATCCTACAAAAGATGTTATGCAACCATCTGGCAAGCTATGATACCAGTCATAGAATGCACCTGTCAAGCACCCGACAAATACTCTAGTGAGTGAGCATTGTTTGGTTAGAGCTGATAAGTCATTACCTTGAAATGGTTGAGATACTGACTCGGGGATGAGCTGCCGTCAAATAGCATGATGGTTGGTGGCTTGTACTTAGGTGGAAATGGGACTTCCTTTCACTCTATAGGGTAATGTTGTTTGATTCCCAACTTCTGCAAACCATCCTTCTGCTTGAAGGCTTCGAACTAGTTACGCAGAAGCTTCACCTCTTCAAGGGGATCTCCTGAGACTTGGGGAGCAGTAGACCGATTCGATGTGTTAGGAGGCATAACCACATGATATGGACCACCCCCAGCACCAGACTGACTTGGAGTAGCCTGAGCTGGCATGGTAGCATTGTGAGGAGATTGCACCCCAGACTAGTGTCGATAAGGGCAGATGCTGCTATGTGTTCCTGGTTTGAAATTGGATTTGCAACCGGTGGACAGTATGTTGTGCTATGATCACAGCATGCATACTTGCAACCATTTCAGCCATGGTTTTCAAGTTAGCCTCTAACGTAGCAATCCTCTGCTCCTGGCTGCCGGAGCTGGATGCATCTTGTTCTTCATTAGTGACATAAGCAGTCACTTCACTGGCTACCGATGATAAACTGGTAGAAAAGATAGTATGCTCAGAGCTCTCGCTATCGGCATCGAAGTCATGTAGGGAACTACCCCCAAAATGAGGAGTGGGAAGATTCTTTTGGTTGATTGTTTCTTGGTCGGAAGAAAGATTCCTTTGACCGATTTTTTCTTGGTCGGAAGGAAGATTTCTTTGACCGATTGAGACTTGGTCGAAATCAAGAGGATTTCTTTGACTAAGGATATCACCAAGCCTAGGAGAGGGAAGATTCCTTTGACCGAGTAGGTCTCGGCCTCTTAATCTTGTATTCTGGCAGACCCCTTCATCGGAGTCACGAATACGATCAAGGTATTATTGACTGGGAGTGTGAAATACATTACGTCTTGGACGTTTTCCACCCCTAGTACTTCGGGATGTCATATTGATCGAAGAATATAGCAATTCATCTTCATCCACCATAATGAGTTTAGGAGTCCGAGTATAGTTTAAATGGTCGAAGACAGACCGTTTAGCTGATTGACAGCAACATTTGATCACTACTTCATGGTGATGATTACAATATTGTTCCTGATGTGGAGTTACAGGTGGATGCGACGGCCCTACGATCTTCTATTTTTGTATAAAAAGTTCGCAAAGATCAGGTACAGTGACAGGATAATGAGAAGTCAGAGGCACGTATTCCTTGATGATGTTAGGAACATGATTCCGGTTCTTGAGATGCCTTGTTCCCTATGTATATAGAGAAGTACTGAGTGTCACTACCACTTTTCTAGCTTGGAGGGTATTTTGGTTATTTTTGAAATTTTGTTACTTATTTGGAATTATTAGTTATTATTTGGGTTTATTATAACTAATATGATTTTTGGTGATTTTTAGTGATTTTTAGTAGAATTGATTTTGGGCCTATAGTTGACTTTGACTTGTGTTGACTAGAAGACTAACCTAGAGACTAACCTAGGTTATACCACTTAGTTAAGTTAAGTAACCTTGGTTCGACCTAATTTAGTGAGGTTTAGGTTATTAGAACTTGTTAGGAGTGATTTGGAGTTGATTAGGCTAAAATGGCTTATGACTTCATAAGTCATGACTAATGACTTGAGGCTAATTAGCCCATAGGCCCACACCATGTACCAACCCTAACCCTAATCAGCCCATGGATGGACACTTAGCCTCCCCCATCCTATTTAATACCCTCCCAAAGTTAGGGCTAGCCTCCATTAGGTGTTCTTGCCAAGTTTTAGAAAGAGGTGAGTCCCCATGTTCAAAAATCCCTAGAAAATCCATTTTTCCTTCTTTTTAATCCAAACAAATTGCAATAGGTTATAATTATTGTTTTCTTGCTGTTGGAATTGGTTATTCTCAGTTTTTTATCAATTTGGAGGAGTTTCACCATCAAAGAGAACATCACTCATTAGAGCTTTTTGAGGGTTTTGATACATTGAGGTAACTCTCTATCTACACCATAGAATCCTGAGATTTTTGCATCAATAGGGAGCCCTAGACCTAATATTACAGTAGGAATAGGAAACCCTAGGTTTTCGTGTCCTTTCGTGTCCAAACAGGACACGTATCTGTGCACCAATCAACGTGTTTGTGAAAATGCCTCAGTGAAACTTTTTGTATTATTTTCGAGATATTTTTGAATGAAAATTTGTGTTTTGATGTTGCTTACTCATTTCCATTGCTCTGAGCTTGATTCGAGTCTGTGTCGAGTCGATTGGACACGTGTGCACACGCTCTCGCGCGCGCGCGCGTACAGCTACAGTAATCCCCTGCCTATCGGGCTACCTACTGGATACGACACGAACTTGTTGGACACGAGTTTTTGTGGACACTTAGGGGCACCCACTGTCATCACACTCCCCAAGTTTTACGAGATTTCGTGGACTGGATTGGGAGAAATCGACTGTGCACGGGGAAGCACTGTTCTGCACACAGTGTGTACTATAGCCACTGATACAGCTCTGGTTCACGGACACGGCGACACGAGGACACGATACAGGCACTTAGACACAAGCACCTAGACCTAGCCTAGGTGGAGACACGAGCACGAGGCTTGGGATGGCCTGTGTCGGGTGCACGACACGCGTGCACACCCGCACGAGACTGCCCAGTTTTCTGTGTCCAGTTTGCCCAATTTTAGTTTGGGTTGAATTGGACACGTTTGTGTCCACTTGGGTGGACACAAACTCGACACAAAACACGTATGTAATGTATAGACTCAATACCAATCACTGTTTGGGCATTTTAACTTAGTTTTGTTGATTAAATTCTCTTTTTCCTATTGTTTTCTGATACCTACATGATATGCCATTGCTGTTTTTTTCAGATTTTGTAAATGGGTTTTGTCATCAATTTTAACCCAATTAACACTGATCTTTGCATAGTATTAAGACTCTAATATGTGTACCTAGGTGTTTACTTGTGGTGTGTCAATTTTGGATCGAATGGGATGAGTTGTGGGGCTTAAAACTGAAAACTGGGTTAGTGTACTGTTTACACTATTTTTTGTGTTCTTGTGTATAAATTTTGGGTCCTTCAATATTATACCTGACCTGGGTTAATGTGGGGTCTGTTTCAAATTGGTTTTGGGTTTAAATTGAGCATTGGAATGATTCCATGATTGTATAAATCTGTGAAATGTAGGTTGGACTGTTTAGGTTAATGTTCAATATCTGAGATTGTTTTGTAGATAATATAAAAACTGAATTTGGGTTTGAGTGTTGTTGTACACTGTTTTGGTTGAGGGGTGAGTTAATATCTGAATTTCCCCTCCTCTTCTCACTATTTTGCATGTTTTACCAACACACACAGCTCGGGCACTTTTACAGATCACTAAATTCACTACACTCACACACATTCACTCTCATGTGACACTCTCCACATTCTTTCACACACACACATACACATATGCACATGAACATTTGATTGCCCCTCTCTATGTATTTGTATATTTTTATGTATTAACATATATGATAGTATGGTATACATATAGCCTATAGCGTGTTTTCTAGTTATATTACTTAAGGGATCTATATGTGTACTATATATTTATATATATATATGTGTTGTGTATAGATGTTTTGTAGGTTGTATAGACTTGGCCTAGCCTATTGGCCCATGGCCTAGTCTTCTAGCCTATGGCAAGGTATGCCTAGTGGGCCTAGAATTGACTTGTATAGTCTAGTTAGACTTAGAAATGGCTTGTTAGACCTAGATTATACTAGTTAGACTAGTTTGACTTCTAGGGTTGACCAAAGGTGACCAAGAGTTGACTTTGGTCTAGATTGACCTAGATTCATGTAGTATGCATGGTAGTGCTTCATTTTACCATTCTGGACTTGTTGTGATTCGTGCTGTTCTAAATAGGAGCCAGACACCACTCCTCGGACAGTACCTTTCAGTTGGACACTCAGATACCAGGAGAGTACATTCTCTGATCATTTCATATCCTGCTTAGAACTATTTCCTGCAGTAGATTACTTTACTTGTACTGTCACGTTGGTCACACGGATTGGTACTATATGGATCCCTTCTTGAGATGTTATCCATAGGGAGCATCGGATACTCTATGTTCTGTGTGTTTCACTTACATAGCGTATCACTATGCTTCGTTGATTCTTCGATCACTTGTGACATATACTCTTATGATCACAGAGTCTTCCTGGAATCCTTATCACATTTATGGGTCTACTATGTATCACCCTTCGGGGGCTTATCACCTTTCGGAGGCTTATCACCTTTCGGAGGATTATCACCTTTCGGAGGCTTATCACCCTTCGGGGGTATTACATAGTTTCATAACATAACCTGGTTGGATCCTTGTGTACTGATTGGGGGTACGGAGGAGTAGAAATAGACATGTGAATACTATCCAAGTAGTATAGTATCAGAATCTATTCCATAGTGTAGCATCAGAATCTTCTATGCCATTTATATGTCTATATTGTACTCTGACTCACTAGCCACATGTTAGTTCTCTATTTATTGTAGATATTTCTATTACAGCTTTCTCTCTCTGTTTACATACTGTACTTCTTTCAGTACCTGTATCTTACTTTACTGCAAGATTATATCTTCTAACCTGCTATGAACTGTTGAGATGTACTGTACTCGCTCCTATTCTGACTGGACCTGTTGAAATTATTACAGAGGACGAGGAGGAGGCTGGTGTGGATACCTATTACGGTGCCACCTTAGATGAGATGTTGGACCTGGACCATCAGCAGGCCCCACTAGCTGTGGATGACACACCCTTAGACTAGGATGCTTTCATTTCAGTATTTCATGGATGATTGTACTTATTGATACTTGGGATCTGGGATTTGTATTATCTTAGACACTTAGACTTTCTGATGTACTTGGGATTTCCTTTCATTTCAGCAGTTTCTTTTATCTATCTATCAGCTATGCTACCATCTGTTTTTCCTTGAGTTTTATATCATATCGTGTTTCTTCTTCCTTAGTTGTGATTGAGTCTACTTTTATCATGTCACCCCCATTCGGGGAGTATAAACTGTTTAAGATTTATATTGCTAGATGTTGTGACCTAGGACTGCGTTCTACCGCCGACTCTGCGGCGTAGGCTGGACGTACCCACGTCTCGTACCCTAACTCTAGGGTGCGGGTCGTGACACGTTTTTAGTGGTGGCCCATACAGGTCTAGACTAGAAGTGTAGTGGTATTCGAATTAGAGTATCACTACAGCCTGCAGTAGGATATAGGACAATAATTTTTTTTAGGTACTCGATCACATTAGGAAAAATTCTTTTGTTGCCATCTAAATCCTTATTTTCAGCTGATCCTTTTGAATTTTAATTGTCTGCCTTTATTATATCACTTCTTTCTCAAAAATTGATACTCTTGTTTGTCTATCTTCAGGATGGTAGAGACTCGTTCGCAGCGTACCATTCATAAGGATGCTATGGAGGGGACTGCTACCTCCCAGCCAGTACAGCAGGGCCAGGGGACTGCAGCTCCTACCACCTTTGCTCGTATTGAGGCCCCGACAGCAGCAGCAGGGGGTATACTTCCACCGGCAGGGAGACAGGACCCAGTTCTCCTAGAGGATCCTTACCAGCAGCCACCTCCAGGGACAGTGGATGCAGTACAGCTACTGGCCTTCTTTCGGCAGTACATGGAGGGTCAGCAGACACAGCAGCAGAGGCACACGGCAGAGCTCAGCAAAGGCATTGAGCTGGCAGTGACCGCAGTGGAGAGAGTCATAGCTCAGCCAGCAGCAGCAGCCCCGCAGCCATACCAGCCACGGGAGAAGGGCATCTAGGACTTCCAGAAGATGCACCCGAGGGACTTCCGAGGGATAGAGGGGATCCTGTATGCCGATGAGTGGATCGAGCATATGGAGGAGATCTTTAGGCTGGCTGAGATTCCGACGAGGCTCCAGATAGAGGTAGCGGCCAGCATGATGCAGGATCTGGCCCGTACCTGGTACCAGACCGACCCGAGGGTCGGCACAGCAGGACAGACTTGGGCAGCATTCAAGAAGCTGTTCAAGGAGAAGTTCTTTCCAAACGCAGCACTGGGGGCCCTCGAGACCCAGTTCGAGGCCCTAGTCCGGGGGAGCCAGTCCGTGGAGGAGTACGCAGGAGAGTTCTGCCGCCTGAGCAGATTTATGGAGGACTTGTCCAAGACGACGAAGGCTCGGAGGTTTCGGAAGGGCTTGGTAAAGGAGGTCAAGTCCTACACCAAGAACGCCCGCAGTGCTACATTTGAGGAGATCCTGCTGGACGCCCTAGCTGCAGAGGATGATCTTGAGCTTAGGCTCAAGAGGGGGCGAGACTCCCAGGGAGGCAGCAGTAGCGGAGGACCTGCCAAGAGGCCGCACTTTCAGCAGCAGCACCACCAGCAGCAGAGGTTCCAGCCGCAGCAGTTTCAGCAGTCGATTCAGCAGAGGCCAGTCCATCAGCAGCAGCAGCCGAGGCAGCACCAGCAGGGTCAGAGATAGGGTGGTACTTATGGCTACTGCAAGAAGCCTGGGCACGTCTTCAATGAGTGCCAGAAGAGGCTGGGCCAGTACCTAGTATGTGGTTCAGCAGACCCCCAGATGAGGGAGTGCCGCATGGGACGAGCAGCTCCAGGAGGTGGAGCCAGGGCTCCAGTAGGCCAGCAGAGGGGACCAGCCCTGCCGACGTAGCAGCAGAGGTTCGTCCAGCAACAGCAGCAGGCCAGGGGAGGCCAGCAGAGGCGAGCTTTCGCCATGGCAGCTGGAGATGCAAAGGTGATAGTAGAGATGATTACAGGTTCGATTCTTCTCGACTCCAGTCCAGCATTTGTATTATTCGATTCCGGTGCTTCGTATAGCTTCATATCAGTATCTTTTGCGATTAGACATGGTATCATAGCTGAATCGTTGCCTAGGACTTACAAGATCACGACCGGGGGTGGCATTATCCTCGTGAGTGATGTTTGTAAGGGTCAGAGAGTAGTTTTGGAAGGCTGTGAGTTGGAGGTGAGCCTGCTCGTAATGCCATTGCCGAACTACGATATAGTACTAGGCATAGATTGGTTGAGTAGGCACCATGCCAGCATTGATTGCAGAGGGGGTAGAGTCCTCTTTAGAGCACCGGGGGAGCCAGAGTTCGAGTACTCCAGACGTCAGGTAGAGCAGAGCAGCGGAGTCTTCTGTGGAGTCTCGGTCGAGGAGCAGACGATTCCATACTCCTTGATAGCAGAGTATATGGATGTTTTCCCAGAGGAGTTGTCGGGACTGCCACCAGACAGAGACATAGAGTTCTCGATAGACTTGGTTCCAGGAGCGGAGCCTATCTCTCAGCATGTCTATCGGGTGAACAACAGCGAGCTGGTGGAGCTGAAGAAGCAAGTGGATGAGCTACAGGACAAGGGCTTCATCCGCTCGAGTTCGTCGCTATGGGATGCACCAGTATTGTTTGTGCCGAAGAAGGATGGCTCAATACGCATGTATATTGACTATAGGGCACTCAACAACCTCACGATCAAGAACAAATACCTACTGCCGCGGATCGACGATCTATTTGACCTGTTGAGCGGAGCTCAGGTATTTTCCAAGATTGATCTGAGGTCGGGATATCACCAGGTGAAGGTGAAGAGGGAGGATATTCCCAAGACCGCTTCCAGGATGCGGTACGGGCAGTTCGAGTTTTTGGTTATGCCGTTTGGGTTAACCAATGCACCAGCAGTGTTTATGAACCTTATGAACAAGGTGTTCCACCAGTATTTGGATCAGTTTATGGTGGTGTTCATAGACGATATCTTGATATATTCCAAGACTGAGGAGGAGCACGAGAAGCATCTGCGGATAGTGCTGGAGATTCTCAAGAAGGAGCAGCTTTATGGAAAACTCTCCAAGTGTGAGTTTTTCTTGGACCGGGTGGACTTCTTGGGGCACGTTATGACTGGATATGGTATCTCAGTTGACCCCAAGAAGATTGTAGCAGTCGAGGCATGGGCAGCACCGACTTCAGTTGCAGAGATCAGGAGTTTCCTGGGGCTGGCAGGATATTATCGGAGATTTGTGCAAGATTTCTCCCGGGTTGCAGAGCCGTTGACACGGTTGACCCAGAAGGATGCTGAGTATGTTTGGTCAGAGGAGTGTCAGGCAGCTTTTGATGAGTTGAGGAAGTGGCTTACGACAGCTCTGATTCTGACATTGCCTTCAGGATCAGGTAGTTTCACTATTTATAGTGACGCTTCAGGGAAGGGGCTGGGTTGCATCTTGCAGCAGCATGGGAAGGTGATTGCCTATGCTTCCAGGCAATTACGTCCCTATGAGAAGAACTACCCTACCCACGACCTGGAGCTGGCGGCAGTGATTTTTGCTTTAAAGTTGTGGAAGCATTATCTGTATGAAGAGAGGGTGGAGATCTTCACAGATCACAAGAGCTTAAAGTATGTGTTCATTCTGAAGGAGTTGAACATGAGGCAGCGCAGATGGCTAGAGTTGATGAAGGTCTTTGACATCCTACTTCAGTACCACCCAGGGAAGGACAACGTGGTTGCCGATGCCTTGAGTAGGTATCTGACAGCCATATGTTTGACCATGGATCGGCACTTGCTTGCCGACTTGGAGAGCCTTGGGATTGAGGTGATCGTGCCCGGGGTACAGATGCAGTTATGGGGGATGCAGATTCAGTCGGACTTGGTGGAGAGGATCAAGTCGGCACAGTTTGAGGATGTTGCTCTGCGGTGTCTTCGAGAGCAGGTTCGAGCAGGATTGCTGGAGGGCGAGTTTTCTCTTGTTGATGATGGTGCCTTGAGGCACGGTTCCAGATTATGTGTGTCCAGCAGAGAGCTTAGGGAGCAGGTTATGCAGGAGGACCACAGATCTCAGTACTCCATACACCCTGGTGCCAACAAGATGTACCGAAATCTGAGAGAGCATGTTTGGTGGTCCGGAATGAAGCGGGAGGTGGCTAGCTTCGTAGCTAGGTGCTTGATCTGTCAGCAGGTCAAGGCGGAGAGGCAGAGGCCCGGTGGGTTATTACAGCCGCTGCCAATTCTCGAGTGGAAATGGGAGCATATTACTATAGACTTCGTATCAGGATTGCCGCGTACACCAGGAGAAAAAGATGCGATTTGGGTCATCGTTGACAGGTTGACCAAATCGGCCCCCTTCTTGCCATTCAAGGTGGGTACGTCTACAGAGAGGCTTGCAAAAATATATATGCGGCAGATAGTCAGGATTCACGGAGTTTCGATTAGCATCGTCTCAGATCGGGATAGTCGCTTCACTTCCCATTTCTGGAGGAGTCTGCAGACTAGCTTGGGCACTCAGCTCAAGTTTAGTACCGCATACCACCCCCAGACGGATGGACAGTCGGAGAGGACTATTCAGACCCTTGAGGATATGCTGCAGACGTGCGTCTTGGACTTTGGAGGTTCCTGGAAGGATTATCTTCATTTGGTGGAGTTTTCTTACAACAACAGTTTCCAGGCCAGCATAGAGATGTCACCTTTCGAGGCTCTGTACGGGCGTAGGTGCCGTACACCCTTATCTTGGGATGATGTTGGTGAGCGAGCTTTATTGGGGCCAGAGATGGTTGTTGACGCAGCTGAGAAGGTGAAGCTCATCAGGGACAGACTTCGCGTGGCGCAGGACAGACATCGGCACTGGGCCGATAGCCACCGGAGGCCCTTGGAGTTTGAGGTACAGATTAGAGTAGGATTAGATTAGGTTGATTGTTTGTGTTTTCTAATCATATTTGTTTATTATAATTAATTGAGACCTTATTTGTGATTAGGTCGGAGACCAGGTTTTCTTGAGGATATCTCCGACTCGTGGTACGATACGTTTTGGTGGAGGCGGGAAGCTTAGCCCACGATTCATCGGCCCTTTCGTTATCAGCGGGAGAGTCGGGACGTGTCATACAAGCTAGACTTACCGCCTGCACTTGTGGGGGTCCACAACGTATTTCACGTATCACAGTTGAGATGGTACGTGGCTGACCCTAGCCATGTGCTTGATCATTCAGAGATTGAGGTCGGACCTACTCTCAGTTATCCAGAGCAGCCTGTGAAGATTCTGGATCGCCAGGAGAAGGTTCTGAGGAACCAGGTGATACCTTTGGTACGCGTCGCATGGATGCATCATTCTCTAGGAGAGTCTACCTGGGAGCGGGAGGATGAGATACGCGAGCGGTACCCCTATTTTTTTGGACCTTGAGGTATACTTTTCTATCATTCTCAGCAGTTTAGTTTCGCCTTTAATTTCGAGGACGAAATTATTTTAAGGGGGGTAGATTTGTCACTACCACTTTTCTAGCTTGGAGGTATTTTGGTCATTTTTGAATGTTTGTGAATTATTTGGAATTATTAGTTATTATTTGGGTTTATTATAACTAATATGATTTTTGGTAATTTTTAGTGATTTTTAGTAGAATTGATTTTGGGCCTATAGTTGACTTTGACTTGTGTTCACTAGAAGACTAACCTAGAGACTAACCTAGGTTATAGCCACTTAGTTAAGTTAAGTAACCTTGGTTCGACCAAATTTAGTGAGGTTTAGGTCATTAGAACTTGTTAGGAGTGATTTGGAGTTGATTAGGCTAAAATGGCTTATGACTTCATAAGTCATGACTAATGACTTGAGGCTAATTAGCCTATAGGCCCACACCATAAACCAACCCTAACCCTAATCAGCCCATGGCTGGACACTTAGCCTCCCCCATCCTATTTAATACCCTCCCAAAGTTAGGGCTAGCCTCCATTAGGTGTTCTTGCCAAGTTTTAGAAAGAGGTGAGTCCCCAAGTTCAAAAATCCCTAGAAAATCCATTTGTCCTCCTTTTTAATCCAAACAAATTGCAATAGGTTCTAATTATTGTTTTCTTGCTTTTGGAATTAGTTGTTCTCAGTTTTCTATCAATTTGGAGGAGTTTCACCATCAAGGAGAACATCACTCATTAGAGCTTTTTGAGGGTTTTGATACATTAAGGTAACTCTCTATCTACACCATAGAATCCTGAGATTTTTGCATTAATAGGGAGCCCTAGACCTAATATTACAGTAGGAATAGGAAACCCTAGGTTTTCGTGTCCTTTTGTATCCAAACAGGACACGTATCAGTGCACCAGTCAATGTGTTTGTGAAAATGCCTCAGTGAAACTTTTTGTATTATTTTCGAGATATTTTTGAATAAAAATTTGTGTTTTGATGTCGCTTACTCATTTCCATTGCTCTGAGCTTAATTCAAGTCTGTGTCGAGTCGATTGGACACGCGTGCACACGCTCTCACGCACGCGCGCGCACAGCTACAGTAATCCCCTGCCTATCGGGCTACCTACTGGACACGACACGAACTTGTTAGACACGAGTTTTTGTGGACACTTAGGGGCACCGACTGTCATCATACTCCCCAAGTTTTACGAGATTTCGTGGCCTGGATTGGAAGAAATCGACTGTGTACGGGGATGCACTGTTCTGCGCACAGTGTGCACTATAGCCACAGATACGGCTCAGGTTCACGGATACGGCGACACGAGGACACGATGCAGGCACTTAGACACAAGCACCTAGACCTAGCCTAGGTGGAGACACGAGCAGGAGGCTTGGGATGGCCTGTGTCGGGTGCACGACACGCGTGCACACGCGCACGAGACTGCCCAGTTTTCTGTATCCAGTTTGCCCGATTTTAGTTTGGGTTGAATTGGACACGTTTGTGTCCACTTGGGTGGACACAAACTCGACACAAAACACGTATGTAATGTGTAGACTCAATACCAATCACTGTTTGGGCATTTTAACTTAGTTTTGTTGATTAAATTCTCTTTTCCCTATTGTTTTCTGATACCTACATGATATGCCATTGCTGTTTTTTTTCCAGATTTTGTAAATGGGTTTTGTCATCAATTTTAACCTAATTAACACTGATCTTTGCATAGTATTAAGACTCTAATATGTGTACCTAGGTGTTTACTTGTCGTGTGTCAATTTTGGATCGAATTTGATGAGTTGTGGGGCTTAAAACTGAAAACTGGGTTAGTGTACTGTTTACACTTTTTTTTTGTTCTTGTGTATAAATTTGGGGTCCTTCAATATTATACCTGACCTGGGTTTATGTGGGGACTGTTTCAAATTGGTTTTGGGTTTAAATTGAGCATTGGAATGATTCCATAATTGTATAAATCTGTGAAATGTAGGTTGGACTGTTTAGGTTAATGTTCAATATCTGAGATTGTTTTGTAGATAATATAAAAACTGAATTTGGGTTTGAGTGTTGTTGTACACTGTTTTGGTTGAGGGGTGAGTTAATATCTGAATTTCCCCTCCTCTTCTCACTGTTTTGCGTGTTTCACCAGCACACACAGCTTGGGCACTTTCACAGATCACTAAATTCACTACACTCACACACATTCACTCTCATGTGACACTCTCCACATTCTTTCACACACACATACACATATGCACATGAACATTTGATTGCCCCTCTCTATGCATTTGCCCCTCTCTATGCATTTGTATATTTTTATGTATTAACATATATGATAGTATGGTATACATATAGCCTATAGGGTGTTTTCTAGTTATATTACTTAAGGGATCTATATGTGTACTATATATTTAGATATACATATATATATGTGTTGTGTATAGATGTTTTGTAGGTTGTATAGACTTGGCCTAGCCTATTGGCCCATGGCCTAGTCTTCTAGCCTATGGCATAGTATGCCTAGTGGGCCTAGAATTGACTTGTATAGTCTAGTTAGACTTAGAAATGGCTTGTTAGAACTAGATAGACAAGTTAGACTAGTTTGACTTCTAGGGTTGACCAAAGTTGACAAAGAGTTGACTTTGGTCTAGATTGACCTAGATTCATGTAGTATGCATGGTAGTGCTTCATTTTACCATTCTGGACTCGTTGTGACTTGTGCTGTTCTAAATAGGAGCCAGACACCACTCCTCGGACAGTACCTTTCAGTTGGACACTTAGATACCAGACGAGTACATTCTCTGATCATTTCATATCCTGCTTAGAACTATTTCCTGCAGTAGATTACTTTACTTGTACTGTCACGTTGGTCACACGGATTGGTACTATATGGATCCCTTCTTGAGATGTTATCCTTAGGGAGCATCGGGTACTCTATGTTCTGTGCGTTTCATTTACATAGCGTATCACTATGCTTCGTTGATTCTTCGATCACTTATGACATATACTCTTATGATCACAGAGTCTTCCTGGAATCCTTATCCCATTTATGGGTCTACTATGTATCACCCTTCGGGGGCTTATCACCTTTCAGAGGCTTATCACCTTTCGGAGGCTTATCACCCTTCGGGGGCATTACATAGTATCATAACATAACCTGGTTGGATCCTTGTGTACTGATTGGGGGTACGGGGGAGTAGAAATAGACATGTGAATACTATCCAAGTAGTGTAGTATCAGAATCTCTTCCATAGTGTAGCATCAGAATCTCCTATGCCATTTACATGTCTATGTTGTACTCTGACTCACTAGCCACATGTTCGTTCTCTATTTATTGTAGATATTTCTATTACAGCTTTCTCTCTCTGTTTACATACTGCACTTCTTTCAGTACATGTATCATACTTTACTGCAAGATTATATCTTCTAACCTGCTATGAACTGTTGAGATGTACTGTACTCGCTCCTGTCCTGACTGGACCTGTTGAAATTATTACAGAGGACGAGGAGGAGGCTGGTGTGGATACCTATTACGGTGCCACCTTAGATGAGATGTTGGACCTGGACCATCAGCAGGCCCCACTAGCTGTGGATGACACACACTTAGACTAGGATGCTTTTATTTCAGTATTTCATGGATGATTGTACTTATTGATACTTGGGATCTGGGATTTGTATTATCTTAGACACTTAGACTTTCTGATGTACTTGGGATTTCCTTTCATTTCAGCAGTTTCTTTTATCTATCTATCAGCTATGCTACCATCTGTTTTTTCTTGAGTTTTATATCATATCGTGCTTCTTCTTCCTTAGTTGTGATTGAGTCTACTTTTATCATGTCACCCCCATTCGGGGTGTATAAACTGTTTAAGCTTTATATTGCTAGATGTTGTGACCTAGGACAGCGTTCTACCGCCGACACTGCGGCGTAGGCTGGACGTACCCACGTCTCGTGCCCTAACTCTAAGGTGCGGGTCGTGACACTGAGTTCTTTGGAATATGTGAGAGGATTCTTGATTTGAGAATGTCACGCACCAGAACCAGAATACTGGAGAGCGTTCAAGGTTATTCAAGTTACTAGCTCAAGACTATTAAGTGTCAAGTCGGGTCGCCGCGATTTAGGTCAAGTATATAAAATATGCAAAGAAGACCGAGAACACACATATGGAAGTAAAACCGTAAGTCACATATAAACCATGATTAATGTGAGACAAGAAGATTCTTAAAGCTGAGACAAAGATCTACAACTTTTATGTTCTGAGTTTTTTGACATTCTAGCTACAAAATAGCTTAAACGGACAAAAACAACAAAACCATGCAATTTTGGCGCATGGAAATTCCTTCACATCCACGCATCAGAATTTCTGCACATCCGTGCATCAAAATTTTGTGTATCCGCATATCAGCACATCCGTGCATCAGCACATCCGGGCTTCAGAATTCTTGCGCATCCGTACATTAGCACATCTGGGCATCAGAATTCCTGCGCATAAAAATTCACACTGCGTCTTCAATACATGCGTATAGGAAGACTACGCGCATGACCCGCTCGGAGTCAAAGAATGCATTGCTGGGACACGGTGCATGGCCTCCCGGGCACATGGGGGGTCATCGTTCCCAACAGCATGTTCAGCCATGAATGTTCCGAAAACTTGCCATGGCCATAACTTCCTCATCCAAAGTCGAAATCAAGCGAAACAAAAGCCAAAACTGTATGAAATTGAATTCTCTACAACATAGGACCATTAGTTTTTTGAAATACCTAGTTTTTAGAGGTCAAAACCAATAAAAACAAGAAAAACATTAAGTCTAAATCTACAAGAATCTATCCATGGAAACTAAAAACTCCAAGTTCTAAAGAGGCTTAGAATCAAGTAAAGAAGAGAATGGAACAATAAAACTTGAGATCCATCATGAAGCAAGTTGAACTTTCCTAGAACTTGGTAGATGGGAGGAGTAAATGAAGAAGATGAAGAAGTAAATGAAAAAGTGAATAAGGGGAGAGAGAAGGAGTTGGGTTATATATCAACCCTCTCCATCTCAAACCAAACCAAGACAAACCAAGTCAAATTGAACCAAATCAAATAAACCAAGTCAAGATTAAAACAAGAGTAGGCTAAGCAAGACGAGCCTACTACGATCTACCTGATATATGTCAAAAATCTGTACACGTATACTAAAAATACGTATAACGGGAAACAAAAGTGACAACTCTACCCACCTTTAAACAATTATGTCCTCAGAAATTAATCAAGAGGCTAGAGGTGTCAGGACAAGTTGTACTAATACTGGAAATCTACGACTAACAGTCAATCAAATAATCATTCATGCAAGCAAGGAAGTAAAAGCATAAGGCATCAGGAAGGCATTATACCTTTTGAGACAAACATGTGTGGATATCGCGATCGAATATCATCCTCACGTTCCCACATTGACTTACCAAAAGAGTGATGAACCCAAACAACACAGACTAACTTAATAGTCTTATTCTTGAGTACCTTCTCTCTTCGGTGCAATATGGATACGGGTATTTCCTGATACGAAAGGTTGGTACCAACAACCAATTCTGAATGATCAAGGACATGACTCGGATCCAGGATATATCGTCGCAATTGGGATACATGGAAGACATCATGTACCTCACGTAACGACGGTAGAAGAGCGAGACGATAGGACATATCACCTACCCGCTCAAGAATGTCGAACGACCCTATATACCTAGGACTAAGCTTTCTCCGTACGCCAAAACGAATGACGCCACAGGTAGGCGAGATCCTAAGGAATACGTGGTCGCCGATAGAAAACTCAAGTGGACACCGATGAGAATCGGCCGAATGATGCTGGCGATCTTGCGTAACTCGAAGATGATCTCTAATTTGTCTGACTACCACAATAGTTTGCGTAATCATCTCTGGACCAAGCATCTATCTCTCGCCGACATCATCCCATGCTAACGGGGATCTGCACTTTCTGTCGTACAAGACCTCAAAGGGTACCATCTGGATACTGGCCTAGAAACTGTTGTCATAGGAGAACTCCACGAGATGCAGGTGATCTTTCCACGAACCCCCGAAGTCCAGTGTACATGATCGTAACATATCTTCAAGAGTCTAGATCGTGCAATCTGACTGACCATCTGTCTGTGGATGATAAGCTGAACTAAACTTGAGACGAGTCCCCAAACTCTTCTGAAGAATCTGCCAAAAGTGCGATATAAATCTTGAATCTCTGTCAGACACAAAAATGACTGACACTCCATACAATCTGACTATCTGCCTAAAGTACATCTCTGCTAGCTGATCCGTTGACTGACCAGTTCCGAAAGGGATAAAATGAGCTACCTTGGTGAGTCTGTCAACTATAACCCAGATAACATCTCTCTCGACTGGGGATTTAGGTAACCCAGTTATAAAATCCATGGTGATATGCTCCCACTTTCATTCTGGGATCAGTAAAGGTTGAAGAAATCCAGCTGGTCTCTGATGTTCAGCCTTAACTTGTTGACAAACTAAACAACGAGAGATAAATCGGGCTATCTCCCTCTTCATGCCATTCCACCAAAAATGCTAACGGATATCACTATACATCTTCGTGCCGTCGGGATGAATCGAATACTGTGAACTGTGAGCCTCTGCGATGATCTCTTGCCTGATGTCGCCGTTGGGCACACAAAGATGTCTCCCATGTCGAAGTGTACTGTCCTCATGAATACATAACTCTTCTCTCCGTCCTGCTACACATTCTGTCCTAAGCTGCTGAAGCTTAGAATCCGTTGACTGCACTAACTTAATCCTTTTATTATACTGGACTAAACTTATATATTGGCTATCAATGCCACATTGGTAAGAAGAACAACTTCAATACCCATCTTCTGAAGATCTACTAACAACTCTAGCTGTGCTATAAGAAAATAAACTCTGGCTCTTCTACTCAATGCATCTGCAATAACGTTGGCCTTCCCAGGATGATACTGCTGGTTGATGTCATAATCTACCAGTAACTCTAGCAATCTTCTCTGACGCATATTGAGATCCTTCTGGGTAAACACATACTTAAGACTCATGTGGTCGGTGAAAATCTCCACCCAATCTCCATACAAATAATGCCTCCACAACTTAAGTACGAAAACCACCGCTGCTAACTCCAAGTCATGGGTTGGGTAATTCCTCTCATGATCAGGAAGCTGACGTGACGCATAAGCTACTACCTTACCATGCTGCATCAAGCCGCATCCTAATCCTCTGTCGGAAGCGTCACAATAAACTAAAAATCCTCCAGTCCCATCTGGAAGCGTGAGAATGGGTGTCGTCATCAATCCTTGCTTCAACTTCTTAAATGAACTCTGCACTCTGTTGTCCAAGCAAACTATACATCCTTGCGGATCAACTGCGTCAATGATGCTGAAATCCGAGCAAAGTCTGATACAAACCGCCGGTAATAGCCGGCCATTCCTAGGAAACTTTGAACTTCTACGATGGTACTAGGTACTGGCCATGTCTCTATGGCCACTATCTTCGGGGGGTCCACTTTCACTCTACCTCTGGTGATGATGTGACCCAAGTACGAAATACGATCCAGCCAGAATTCACACTTACTGAACTTCGCGTACAACTGGTGCTCCCTTAGAATCTGAAGAACTACACGAAGATGTTACTCATGCTCTTCCTCATTCTTACTATAGACTAAGATGTTATCTATAAATACTATCACGAACTAGTCCAAATAGGGCATGAAGATACGATTCATGAGGTCCATAAATACGGCTGGTGCATTGGTCGCTCCAAATGGCATAACAAGAAACTCCTAATATCCATATCTAGTTCTAAATGTTGTCTTCGGGATGTCCTGATCTCTGACTCTGATCTGATGGTACCCTGATCGTAAGTCAATCTTTGAGAATATTGTCGCTCCTCTAAGTTGATCAAATAAATCATCTATCCTTGGTAGAGGATAACTATTCTTGATTGTTACATATGTTGGCCCATTGGTCATGGACAAACCTGATTTTAATAATTGATCAAAACTCTGTCTCGATATACAAATCAATTCAGATGTTTACTTACAACATTTTGGACACTGATCAAAGATGGATATCTACTCAGTTCAAGACCGAAGATTTGTTTGCCACTCAAGAATGTATTTTCTTAAAGCAATGTAATTTTCTTTTTTATTGAGTCTAGGAATACTTTAGACACCAAGTCGTACTGGCAAATAAGCTATCCAAAAATATTTTTCAAAACAGACCTATCTGTCTAAAATGACCTATGTTTTTGAAAAACATCTATTTTACAAAAAGCTTCTGAAGGATTTTTAAAAAGCCAAAAATTATTTTTCAAAAAATCAACTGACCAAACCCTGACAGAACTCGGCCAGAGTTCGACCAGAGTTCGGCCAAGTTGAACGTTATGAGAACGTTTGATTTTGAATTTGGTCTCCCTTCAGTTGTGGTTGGTTACAAAGAGTTTTGTCCGAATTCTGCCTAAATTCTGTCAGAGTTCTGCTTTTGGAAAAACTATAAATAGAGAAGGATTTCGATCATTTCAAACACACCAATTCACTTTTATCTCTTCTCTTCTAAAGCTTATATTTCTTCCAAAGAGTTCTAAAAAGCTTCCATTTTCAAATCCCAAGCCAGTTACAATCCACTAATCGATTTGCCAGTGCGGTACGGTCTAGAAGTTTCAGAACGATTGTAATTAGAGGCTTCATTGAAGATACACTCTTCACAATTGAAGTTGGTCGAGTTCTTCATATCAAAGCTCGCGTCTGTAGAAGTTGCAAGAACTTCGTATGAAAACTTGCAGGATTTTCCAATAGTGGATTCAACTGGAAGCTAGAGTTCTTCCGACTGGACTAGTCATCACAAGAGGGAAACCAGTATAAATCTTGGTATTTGTATTTGCCTTCTGATCACTCTTTTCATTACTGTTATTTATTTTGTGATTATTATTATATCTGTGATCTAACTGTTAACGAGTTTTTAATTAGCAACATTTCGCTGCCTACTCTATTAACCCCCCTCTAGAGTATTCTGCTTTACGATTTTGTTCCTACAATTGGTATCAAAACAGGTTATACAGGTAAAGCAAGGTAAAATTGTAGATATATTCAGTTATTTTTTAATTGTTATATAGATCACAGCATTACACGTGGTAACTGTGAAATTCACAAGTGAAGGCCAAGCCACAAACTGACCTCCACTGTTTGACGGCACAAACTATACTTATTAGAAAACACGTATGAGTTTCTTCCTAAAATCTCTTGATTTTGACTTATGGTCTGTAGTTATTGATGGCTACAAAAATCCTCGTATTAATGTTGATGGAATTTTAATTGAAAAACCCCATGACAAATATACAGAGGATAAAAAGAAAAAGGCCAGTCTTGACGCACGTGCTATTAATGCTTCATTTTATGCTTTAGATAGAACTAAATTCAACAGGGCGTCGACTTGCACAACATTAAATGATGTATAGAAACTTTTCGAAGTAACCCACGAAGGAACAACACAAGTCAAAGAGTCAAAGGTCAGCAGACTTACTCAGGAGTATGAGGCGTTCAAAATGAAGCCAAGTGAATCAGTCACTCAGATGTTTACAAGATTTTTGGATATTGTAAATCCTTTGTCTTCATTAGGCAAGGAATACAGTAACCATGAAAAGATTCGCAAACTTCTACAAGCTCTCACAAAGAACTAGATTCCAAAGGCTACAACAATCATTGAAGGAAATGACCTCTCAACAATGTCTCTGGAAACACTCATGGGTAAGCTACTCACTCACGAGTTAGAACTTCAAGACTTTCAAGATGCTACACCAAAGGAGAAGTCAGAAAAGTCGATCGCTCTCAAGGCTCAACATAGAAGAACTGTCGAAGATGATTATGACGACAGCGACTCTGACTCTAAAGATCAAGCTCTTCTGGTAAGAAAATTCAAGAAGTTCATGAGATTTAACAGAAGAACAAAAGATAGCAACAGCAACAACAACGAGGAAGATCCTATTTGCTATAGATGCAAGAAGAAAGGACATATGAAGAAAGATTGTCCAACAACATCATCATCAATAAGAAAAAGCAACAAATATGATAAAGGCTACCTGAAGAAGTCTACATCAAGGAAGTACGCTAACACAAGCATATGGCATGAAAGCGAAGCCAGTGATTCAGAAGACGAACAATCAGATAACATTGCAAATGTATGCTTGATGGCTTGCGATCAAGTAATCACTAATCCTCTGTTTGATCCTTATGACGATTTCACCTTTGAGCAACTATGAGAGGCTTTCAGTGACCTGTTAAATGATTATAGGAAACTGCATAGCAAATATGAAACCTCTAAGAAGGTACTCAAAGAGTACAAAGGTAAAATAGAAAGACTTACCGACCAACTAGATCATGTTAGAAATAATGACTCTTCAATTGAGTCTGGTGAGCTTTCATCTATTAAGTTGTTGTTACACGAGACAATTAAGTTATCCAAAGAAAAAGACCAAACTATAATCCATCTAAAGGAAGACCTATCTAAGGAGAGAAAGAGTCTCCAGTTTGCACAAGTCAGAATAGAAACACTTACATCTGACTACACTAGATTATATGACGCTTCCAAAAAGTTAGGAATTAGTTTAGGAAAATAGCCTGAAGTTGCTGCCTCATATTCTAACATTTGTCAATTATCGAATCATCGGAACACGCCAAAACCAAACACTGTCAGACCAAACCATACAAAACTTATACCCAAGGAGACTAATATACATGCATTCTTCTATACTAGAAAACCAAAACCTACCAATCATGCACCTTACACAACTTTCAACACTCAACATACAAAATGTCATTATTATGGCCTCATTGGTCATATATCCTCTGCATATAGAATCAGAAAGTTAGTAGATTTAAATGTTTATGCATGGATACCAAAAACTAGCCAGTCAGGACCCTACAAGAAATGGGTACCAAGAGTTTCATCTGTAAATTATTTTGTAGGTGGGACACCCTTCACATGCTAGGAGCAAATGGATCCTCGACAGCGGTTGCTCACGGCACATGACCGGTGATGCTTCATTATTCGCAACACTATCGAAGAAGAATAAAGAATGATACATCTCCTTTGGTAATAATTTAAGAGGGTACATAATCGGTATCGATGACATTGGTAAGGCTCCATATCCTGTGATTAAAGATGTCTGTCTAGTTACCGAGTTAAAACATAATCTGCTCAGCATAAGCCATTTAGTTGATCACGGTTATGGCATTAACTTTGTCAAAGACAAATGTACTATAGTTGATAGTTCAACTGGTAGTACTATCTTTGAAGGTATCAGAGAAGACAGCATATATGTTTTCTATTTGTTAGAAGATGCTAACAAAGCAGGCAGATGTTTGATGGCCAAAAGCATTGAGAGTCAACTATGGCATATGAGACTCGGTCATACAAACTTGGACACAATTTCAAAACTATCTACAAAGAAGTTGGTACGCGACTTACCGGACATATCTTTCAAGAAGGATACGGTATGTAGTGAATGTGAAAAGAACAAAAATACCCGATTTTAAAAATGTTGTAAGTACCACTAGACCTCTACAATTGTTGCATATGGACTTATTTAGACCAGGTAGAATCGCTAGCCTAGGTGGTAAGTTATATGCATTTGTCATTGTAGATGATTTTTCTAGATATATATGGGTATATTTTCTTGCACGCAAGAACGATGCATTATCAGAATTTATCACCTTTTACAAGAAAGTACAGAATGAAAAAGGGTTCATGATTACTCGCATTCGTAGTGATCATGGCGACGAATTTGAGAATGCAAAATTCAAGCAATTTTGTGACATACACGGCTATTTGCATGAATTCTCTGGCCCTAGGACTCCACAACAAAATGGAGTTGTAGAACGTAAGAACATGACTCTATCTGAAATAGCTAGAGTAATGTTAAACCAGTTTAGTCTACCCAGATACTTTTAGGCTGAAGCTGTCAATACAGCGTGCTATATTCTCAATAGGGTTCTAATTCGACCTATATCGAAGAAGACTCCCTATGAACTATGGTTTGATAGAACACCTACTGTTTCTTATTTCAAGATTTTTGGTTGTAAATGCTTTATTCTTAATACTAAAGACAGTCTGAGTAAATTTAATGAAAAGGCCGATGAAGGTATATTTTTAGGTTATGTAGCAAAGAGCAAAGGGTACAAAGTCTTCAACAAAAGAACCATGATCATCGATGAATTAATTAATGTCAAGTTTGATGAGCTAAATCAACACTTAGACGATGACGACAATGAAGACGTAATCACACCAAGTACAGCTACTACAAAACCTTCACACAAAGATGCAGAACCTTCACACCAAGCACCAGCTGAGTCTTCAAGCAAAAAAGTCGGAACTAGCAATCCTGAGGATACGCCAAAAGTGATGAGATTCTTTGCAGATCATCCAAAGGACTTGGTAATTGGTAAGATTACCTAGGGTGTAAGTACTTGTTCCTCTAATAAAGATATAGCTTCTTGTGTTGCTTTTGTTTCACAGCTTGAACCCAAAAATATTGAAGAAGTATGTAGTGATAATTTTTGGTTAGATGCTATACAAAAGGAATTAAACCAATTCGAACAGAATCAAGTTTGGGAACTTGTTCCCAAGCCCATTGATTATCCTGACATTGGCACCCGTTAGGTATTCTAAAACAAACTGAACGAGAATGATTTAGTGACTCGTAATAAGACTCGACTCGTAGCTCAAGGATACAATCAAGAAGAAGGTATCGACTACGATGAGACTTATGCTCCAGTTGCGAGATTAGAATCCATTCGCATGTTATGTGCATTTACATATTTTCATAATTTCAAGTTATTTCAAATGGATGTCAAAAGCGCATTTTTAAATGGTTTTAAAAAAGAAGAAGTTTATGTAGCTCAACCTTCCGGTTTTACTGATTTCAAAAATCCTAATTATGTTTTCAAGATGAAGAAAGCCTTATACGGTTTGAAACAAGCCCCTCGTGCTTGGTACGATCATCTAAGCTCTTTTCTACTTGACAACAATTTTTCAAAGGGAAAGGTTGACACTACATTATTTATAAAATCTTTGAATAAAAACATTCTTTTGATTCAACTCTATGTAGATGATATTATTTTTGGATCTACTGATGAATCTCTTTGTCAAGAATTTTTAAAATGTATGCAGAATGAGTTTGAGATGAGCATGATGGGAGAACTGAAATTCTTTCTCGGACTGCAAATCAAACAAACCAACAATGGATGTTCATAAATCAAGCAAAGTACACAAAGGATCTATTAAAGAAGTTAGACCTGGAAGCAGTCAAGCCACTTAGCACTCCAATGGCAACTTCAACAAAGCTTGATATTGATGAACAAGGCAAACCCGTCGACATACGTAAGTATCGAGGTATTATCGGTAGCTTACTATATTTAACTGCTAGTCGACCAGACATTATGTTTAGTGTTTGCTTGTGTGCACGTTTTCAAGCCAATCCTAAGGAATCCCATCTGTGCGCAGTTAAGCGTATCTTCCGATACCTTAAAGGTACTTCTTCTGTCGGCTTATGGTATCCCAAAACCATGTCATTTGATCTAATCAGTTATTCTAATGCTGATTTTGCCGGATGCAAATAGATAGAAAAAGTGCCAGCAGCATATGTCATTTTCTAGGAAAAGCTCTAGTCTCTTGCTTTAGCAAAAAGTAAAATTCTATTGCATTATCAACAACCGAGGCTGAGTATATCGCCGCAGGAATTGTTGTGCATAAATTTTGTGGGTGAAACAAACTTTAGAATACTATAGATTGCATTTTACACACATACCCATTTTCTGTGATAACACTAGTTCTATTAATTTAACTAAGAATCCAGTATGTCATTCTCGTACTAAATATATCGAGATTCGACATCACTTTCTTAGAGATCATCAACAAAATGGAGATATAGACCTTGTATACATAGACACACAGAATCAATTGGCTGATATACTCAAAAAAACTCTAGCGAAAGATCGTTTCAATTATTTACGTCGAGAGTTAGGAATTTTAGATATAAATAATATTAATTAATTTTGCTTTATTAATTAATTTATTCAATACACAAAAACTATTTTTGAGACAAGCCTAAAAAGAGTCTGTCTGTCACCACGACTACGGTCGAAGTGAAGCGGTATTTAAGAGTTTCCCGGTGAATCTCCGTTAGCTGGGACAGTACTCCTACAGTTAATCTGAAATAGACGCTGTGTAAAGAATATTAATTTCTAAAATAATATTAATTATAATATTTGAAATTTAAATTTACTAAACTTTGAATTAAATATTTGAAATGTACTGATGAAAAAGATGTGGCCCTCAAATTTTTTTTTATATAGCCAGGAGAACCCTTAGCGAATTCGACCCGAGTTCGGTCCAAATTCGGCCAGAGTTCGGCTGGGTATAAGTATATATCAGTCAGAACCCGAGGCCCCCATCTTCTTTAACTCTTCCAAAACCACATCAACAGTAGCAGCAACGCCCGAAAACCTTAGTTATTCTCTACCTTCCTTCTTCCAATCTACGTGGAGATCTTCGTCCAAAATTTGGATTCGTACGGAGAATCACGTCCTCTACAGCATACTTGATTCTCAGAAGTTATAATTCCTTCTCTCCTCCACTTTCATATTATTAGGATTTCTAGTTTTTGGGAAAGAATGCCTAAGGGATTCAATCCTTTCAAGAGGAAGAAGACCCATGCCAGTGAAGAGGCATCGTCTTCTGATCCAAACACGACTTCCCTCTTTTCTTCGGTCCAATCGGATGACGGTGCATCGGATGAGTTTTATTTCAAAACTCCCTACCAAGCATTACTTTGGTATGCCGACTTTATTATGCATACTATATGTACCGGATCTCCGATCAAATGGACTGTATTTTCAGATCACCGTCCTTACTTTGAGGCAATATGGTTACAACACTTTGCTTTTTTACAATTTTCTATAGCTACTAATGCCATTAAATTATTTTACTGTAATTTCGTGTTAGACACTTTTACCGCGAGAACTCGTGTCGACGGGATTGATATCGAGTTCAATGATGAATCGTTAGCGGAAATCCTTGGTCTTGCAAACGAAGGTGGCCCGCTCGATGACATCACTGACTTTGATTTCCCCGAGGGTATGACTCTCATTAGTTTCAAGAATGAGCTTTGTGTGCCCGTACGTGCTCGTCCTGGAAAGTTCAAGGCCAATAACTTGAACTTGTTTAACGATGAATTACATCACATCATCTATTCCACTCTACTTCTAAAATCCACTTAAAAAGTTGATGTCACTGCACTCGAGCTTTCTGCTTTATATCACATTCTTAAGAGAATTCCTTTTTCTGCCCCTAAGACTATCATTTAGATAATGGGTAGATGTCGCGAAAGAGACCGCAACCTCTCTTATGTGATGATCATCCCACGCATCTTTCAGCGATTTGATATTGACCTATCCGCTTGTGCTCTGGACCCTGAGCCTAAGTTCCTCAAGCTTTCTTGTCGCAGCATTGCCACTACTCCTCCACCTCTTGTACCTGCTCCTACTGTACCTGCTCCTACTGCACCTGGTCCTCCTCAGTCTTACCCTAGGACCTTTGAGGGTATTCACCAGCATCTGTCAGATCTGTAGACATTATTTGTTGACACTTCTCGGGAACATGAGTTCCGTGACGTGACACGGTTCCAGGCTATTGCCAACTCTTTTTCCGATCTTCGATTTGCACCGACGGGTCACTCTGCTAGCTCTCTTCCTAGAGACCCTTCTGTATCTGGCTACCGTATTGATGATGAGGCGGTCCACTCTCTGTTCCAACCAGGGAATGCATACAATTGGTATCGTACTTCTGGTGCTACTCCACATACTTTTGCAGCTGGCACTTCTGGAGCTGGTCCATCAGGACATGCTGGCACTGCAGCCGACGATGATAAGGATGAGGATGATTTTTGAGATGTTACTTTTTGAGATTGATGACTTTGTCTTATATTTACTTGAAAATGCTCCGACATTCCAAGATATTATCAGTACTCTTTTATTTTGGATATGATTTGTGACATTTTGATAGACATATGTTTTTATGGCTCAGTTTGGCGTATGACTCAGTTTAGTTTATTATTCAGCACTTTATTTGTTTCAGCTCTATTATAGCATTATCTTTTTTATGCTTCCATATAAAATTCTTGTGATAAATACCATGCCTGCGTTGTTTATTTTTCTGTTAATGTTTATACCATGTCTGTGTTGAATATCTTTATTCTATTTTTTTGTGTTTTTTCACTGATTGTTACTTATACATTTATTGCGGGGGAGCTTTCTTCTTGCAATTATTTTGCTAAGTGACAACGGGGGAGAAATAAGATCTAACATCTTCATGGATACAGGTTATGAACAATTTTTATTTTTTGGTATACTTTTGAATTGATCAAGACCAAAGATGTTATATCGGTCAAGGTTTGTCAATTATCAAAATGGAAGAGATTGTTGGCCCATTGGTCATGGTTAAACCTGATTTTAATAATTGATCAAAACTCTATCTCGATATACGAATCAATTCAGATGTTTACTTACGACGTTTTGGACACTGATCAAAGATGGATATCTACTCAGTTCAAGATCGAAGATCTGTTTGCCACTCAAGAATGTATTTCCTTAAAGCAATGTAATTTTTATTTTTATTGAGTCTAGGAATACTTTGTACACCAAGTCGTACTGGAAAATAGGCTATCCGAAAACGTTTTCCAAAATAGACCTATCTCTCTAACATGACCTATGTTTTTGAAAATATCTATTTTACAAAAAGCTTCTAAAGGATTTTCAAAAAGCCAAAAATTATTTTTTACAAAATCAAGTGATCAAACCTTGGTAGAACTCGGCCAGAGTTCGGCCAAGTTGAACGTTATGTGAACATTTGATTTTGAACTTGATCTCCCTTCAGTTGCGGTTGGTTCCAAAGAGTTCTGTCCGAATTCTGTCAGAGTTCTACCTTTGGAAAAACTATAAAAAGAGAATGATTTCGATTATTTCAAACACATCAATTCACTTTCATCTCTTCTCTTCTAAAGCTTATATTTCTTCCAAAGAGTTATAAAAAGCTTCCATTTTCAAATCCCATGCCAGTTACAATCCTCTAGTCGATTTGCCAGTGCGGTACGGTCTAGAAGTTTTAGAGCGATTATAATCAGAGGTTTGATTGAAGATACACTATTCACAATTAAAGTTGGTCGACTTCTTCGTATCAAAGCTCGCATCTGTAAAAGTTTCAAGGACTTCGGATGAAAACTTGCAGAATTTTCCAATAGTGGATTCAACTGGAAGCTAGAGTTCTTCCGACTGGACTAGTCCTCACAAGAGGAAAACTATTATAAATCTCTGTGTTTGCGTTTACCTTCTGATCACTCTTTTCATTACTGTTATTTATTTTATGATTATTATTATATCTGTGATCTAACTGCTAACGAGTTTTTAATTAGCAATATTCTGCTGCCTATTCTATTCACCCCCCTCTAGAGTATTCTGCTTTATGATTTCATTCCTACAACAGAGTTCAAGGTACGATATGTAACGCCCCAGTCCCAAAATATGTAGGACCAAGTACGTGAATATGCCAGCTGCACATATACAAAAAATACTCCAATATATAGAATCCTCATATATGCACATAAGCTGTACGTAAAATAATCACAAGCTAGAATAATATAATCTAATCTCATCATAGCTTGACACAGAAGATAATAGAGTCCAAATAAATAAATAAGAGTATCAAAAGATAGCCGGGTGAACATGCTCACTCCAAACAGCTATGAAAAATAGTCTCACAAGATCGGAGTCCAACCTCCGCAAAATATAAAGAAAAAAGATGTAAAAATAATGTCCACTAATGTCTCAAATAAAGAATAGACTAGAAATCAGTAGGGACTGCCTCGTCATCAATGTCGGATAGCTCCAACGCCGCTCCGTACTCTTGTAGAAAATCTTCTAACCCTGGAGAGATAACCAGGTCCTCAGAGGGACGTAGCAAGATACAAGAAAACACCATGCCATATAAACTGTGATAATACAATAAGAGAAACATGTATGTATGCAATCGGGTTCCTGACCATTCTACTGTGGATATGCAGTTGAGATACAATCCTTCGACGCATGAGCCCTGACTGTAAATGGGATCGGCAATGTTTTCGTTGAGGGCACCAGGGGCCTACGTCCATAACGCTCTGGAAGCGTCAGAGGGTACCATGTACAAGGGCTACGTCCATAACGCTCTGGGAAACGTCAGAGGGCGCCTGGAGCCTGCGTCTCCAGAGGAGCGCACAGGTAATCAGGGAAGTGCAAAGAAGCCCATACGTCAGGTATTGTTCTCTCTACCCAATTCCTAGTATCATCATCTCCATGACTGATATGAACCTCTAGTAACCGCCAAGTCTTCTAACAAGCAATTCGATTGGCAGTTACTCCTATCTGTCGCACGCTCCGTACGTCGGTGGCCAGCTGACTACGCGGGTATGTGTCCTACATGTGACTCACAACACATGGTAAAGCAAGTTTCAAGGTCGTATGAGATATACCAATATCTCGTCATCAATGGGAGGTCACTAGACTAGGTCAATGTAAGAGAAATAAATAAAAGCATAAAAAACGACTGATAGAGTCGCTTGCACCCAAGTGTAACTTGGATGCACAGTTTAAATATCAAAAAATAAAAAATGCTGAAAGTAACAACTAAAAAAAGAATATAATAATCACAGAGTAGGATGGCAAGGTATCTTGCCTGATGGTGCAAGTGGCAAGTCCAGGTAATCACAATGTCAGCCAAGAAATGTCACAATCTCCAAACAACTCCGGATGCTGAAACAAACATCAAAAACATACTCGGTGTAAAAGATATACCTAGAAAATACCTGTCCAAAGGTCTAATTCTGGAACAGGGGCAAAATCATAATTTCGATTTAAAACGATGTCCGCCGTTGGACCCGCTTTGCACCGAAATACGTGCCAAAGTCTATGGTCTCTAAATTCGTCAAACTACATGTCTATGAATTTAGTTTGAGGAGAGGAACCCAACGGTATGTCCAGTTTTGGATTTCGATGAGCCGTGTACAAAATCGCCCGTTTGAGTGGGTTGTCGGCCTGGCAAAAAGGTGTTCTGATTCTACCTTCTCAGAATCGAACCAAACTTGACACACAGGACCAAAATTTCGATTCGGACCTGTTGGCACAATTTTCTTTTCAAATCGATGACTGTACATGAAGTTAGGGCAAAGTTTGCAAATTGGTGATACGTACGTATCTCGACGGATACGGACTGATTTCGTCACGCACACACGACGAAACTAAGTTCCGTCAGTTCCCACACATCGACAACATCGATACGTGCCCTTTGATGTGTATAGCACGTGACCACGTCGCCCAGTTTGTCGGCGCGCACGCCGTATCGAGAAAATATCAGAAATTTTATATGAATTAACACAGGTTTTTTTCCTCAACTTCAACATCGATTTACTTTTTACACGTTAATCGAAACGACGATCCAAAAGATGCATTGCGATCTCGATTATGTTGTCTTTTACTGTTTCCAATTAGTTACTACAATTCTTTAATGCACAGCAAGAAAATTGGCCAACAAGTTGTCATTTTACAGTAGTTTTTAGTATTACAGAAAATAGGTTTTTCTTCAACTTCGTCTCAATTTTTCGAGCAAGTCGATGGGTTGTTTCGAAATCCACCTGACAGATCTCGAAGAGGGTCAAGTCTACTTTCCAAAAAATCTTACGGATCAAAAATCGGTGCTACGAGTAAAAAGTTACGTTGTAGGAAAGTATGGTACCTTGAGTGGGAAAACTGCTCCGTGGGTGACGAAGGGCTGACTTCCGATACTCCGTTCGTCGTGCACAAAACTCCGTCGCTAGTGAAACGAACTCGTAGGCAAAGAGGGTATGATCAGTCGCAACTTTCCTTTTGGAAGTTTAGGGTTTTGAGGTTTGTGAAAAAAGTAATATATATAACAAGTTGCAGCCAAACCTAATACTAATGGGTTTCGAATTTCTCAAATTCCCACAATCTTACTGACTCGCGGGGGGGGGAGGGGTTGTTCCGCTGCTGATGCAGGGGTGGGCCCACCCATTTAAGTGGGCGACTGCAGCTCTTTTTTTCTTTATCTTTATCTTTTTCTTTTCTTTTCTTTATTACCGAAAAGTTAAGTATATATATATATATTTATTTATAGATAAATATATATAAAAAATTTTAGCTAGCAAAATTTCTCAAAAAATTACAAATAAATTCCTAAAAATCCTAGATTTTATTATATTCCTTATTTAATAGAAATATGAACATGCACACATATAATAATATATATACACACATATATTAATTATATTAATAAACTAGTAGTAAATAAATCCATAAATAATGAAATGCATAACGAAAATTAATTAAATTATAAAAATCAATTATAAACTATGGGAGTTTACACGATAATCAACACATAATTTTGACATAACCTCCTTCTTTTTCACAAGAAGTATCGGGGCTCCCCAAGATGATCCACTAGCACAAATGAATTCCTTAGTTCTAAGTTCTTCAATCATCTTGTACAAGATCTCTAACTCTGAAGGTGCCATCCTATAGACTTCCCTTGACACTAGTGCCGTCCCTGGAAGCAAATCAATGGAGAACTCTATCTCTCTTTCAGGGGCCTGCCTGGAAGCTCTTCGGAAAACACATCAGCGAACTCTTCTGCTACTCTGGAAAACTGAACTACTTCTGCTACTGCGATCCGCAAGACTGGTGGAGAAGGTTCTACTTCGCCTTTGAAAAATAAAAACTCTGGTTCGCCAGGAATACCAAAAATAATCTTACCAATATGGCAGTCTATTCTTGCGTATTGATCCTTCAACCAATTCATTCCTAGGACCACATTATAGTCGGCCATCAGAAATTCTATCAATCTAGTGGGAAACTCTTTACCGCCTAACTACGATTCGACATGAGAAAAAGACTCTATCTATCCCCACAAGACCGTTATTAGTAAGTATATTGAGCCTTATTGATAATGACTTGGGCTTCAGTCCTATCCGTGTTGCGAATCGTACAAACATAAATGAATGTGATGTACCCAAATCATATAATACTGATGCTGGAAAAGAGTTGACGAGAATGGTACCTGCCACCACCTTACCTGATGCCAATTCTTCTGCCACGGTCAGAGCCATAGCTTGTCATTGTCCTCTTAGTGCTGGTCTCCTCTGCTGGAAATATCTCTACCAGTTCTGAATCTGAACTTGGGCATACTGTTGAGCCTGAGGTGGCAATGGCCTCGGAGGCTGGTACTGCTGCTGCACTGGTGCTGTACCCCTAACCGACAGACTGGTTAGGTTTGATGATGATGAACTAGCTCTATTCAGACAGGACCCTATCTTGTGATCATGTGCCCCACAAGCTAAGAACAATCCCTATGCTCTACGATATTCTGATACTACATGTCCTGACTTCCCACAATGAGAGCAGCCCATTGCGGAAGACTTCTTCTGCTTCTACTGCTGAGGATAAGTTGGTGTCAAGTGCTGAACCGACGAAATTGTGGTCGTCCTCCTCGGAGCTCCAATAGTCAAAGCCCTAACTGCCGGAGCTGGTGCTGATGATTTAAACATCTGCCCATGAGACCTCTTTCGTCCTCCACTTCTATCTACAATCCTCTGCGAAGTATACTCATGCCACTTTGTTGTTCGTAAGACGACATCAAATGTTTGGTGCTCAAACTGCTCCACTGATATAATAATCTCTAGGTGGAGCCCCTGCTGGAATCACTCGGCTCGGTCCAATTCGGTTGCCACCAAGGTAGGAGTAAACCGACTAAGTCTAAAAAATGTGACCGTATGTCAATCGACCGTCCTTTTCATCTGCTTAAGATTAGTGAATCTCATCTGCCGATCATATAGAGCCACTGCGTCGAAGTACTTGGTCTGGAACTTGTTGCTGAATACCGTCCTTAATACAGGCGTTGCTAATCCAACTGCTAGCATTTCCCACCAGCTGCGGGCTAAGTCTAATAGCTACAGGCACACAACGACCACCTTTCCTTCTTCAGGAATCCTAACTGCCTCCAGGATAACTTCTATGTCCTGAAGCGACGTATCGACAGCAATAACATCTTCACTGCCGTCAAAGAAGGGAGGGTTCAGACGCTTGAAGCTGTTGGCCGCGTTGTTCCCTTGATAACCAACTCTGTCCATAGCATCTTATACTGTCTAGTGCAGGGCATAACCCCAATGATCTTAAGATGCAAGTAATTCCCTAATAAGCCCCACCAGGGTTCCATTGTCAGGATCTGTAGGCTAGAGTAGCTGAACTAGGGGCTCTGGATCCCCGGAATGCATGACTCGAAAGGCTGCTCCAGATTGCTTGGCTTGGTCCCCAGGTTTTTGCTGGTTCACTAAAGGTTCTCCACCTTGCTGATCGGTTGGACGAGGAGCGATGTCACTGAAGAAACAACATAGAAAACAATAAGGAAGACCAAGATAGATCGAGGATATAAGCATGTGATCCGGTCAAGATTTTAGAAAGATTAGTAGACACGAATAGAGAACAAAGGCGAGTGTTGATTGAGACATTTATTCAGTGAAACCCTCACACATCTTCATTTACAAGACCTGCATGGGCCAACACTTAAACCGTGTCACGCCCCAGAACCAGAATACTAGAGTGTAGGGGACAGACACAGCCAGCTATATTCATTGAAGTATAATCCACCTCGATATACGGTCACTGCTGTCAAGATACATGAGGGTTTAACTATAAGCCAACATTCACTTATGGTCAAGAACAAGCCTAGTGTCTCAATCTCAAGCAAGCAAGTAAATGTGTAACACCCACTTTCAGAAATGAGGATAATGTTGAAATTTTGCAATTATAATCATTTAATAATGATATTTAAATTATATTATGATTTTTTGTGATTTTTTAATCAATTTAAAACTAGTTAAAATATTGAATTGTGATTTTGATGGTTAATTAGGTAAACCCTAGTTTTGCTAAGCCTATAGACTAACCATGACCAAGGGAGCCTAGTCATATGATTAGGATGACTAACTACAACTTTTCAGCGTAAAGGTATTTTGGTCATTTTTAACTTTTAATGAAAATAAATTTTGATTAATTAATATTGTGCTAATTGAATTGTTAGAGACTAACCTAGAAGCTTAACCTAATCTAGATTAGTCTTGAGGTTAGAATCATGGTTAGAACATTCCTACTAAGTGCCAAGGTTAGTAATATCTAGATATTCCTAAGTAGGATATTTACCCCTTAGGATATTTGTGAAAAAGAAAGCCTTAGGACTATTGAACCAATAGGAAGGCTTGAAACTTGGTGTACAAGCACTAACAACTCATCTAGATGTAAAACCTAACCCTAATTCATCTAATGACCAGCCATTAAGTGCCCCCCACTTTAAATAGCAACCTATTAAGGATCTTACCTCTTTTTACATAATAGAGAAGCCCTAATTGTTCTTCCCCAAATTCTTTTCCCTAATATCCAAATTAAGTCCAAATTGAGTCTAATCAATTGAATCATCACCCTCTACTATAGTGGAAGCTAGTAGAGGCTTGCTAGCTAGGATTTTGAGTGCTTAGGGCAATTAAAGTTCAAGGGGAAAACACTCATTCTCACCTTTGCACTGTGATAAACTCTCAATAGGTAAATGCCATGAAACCTATATAAAATCATGTTTTCTTTTCATTGATGCATCCATTTAGGGTTCCCCTAGGTGTAGCCCAAGTTTGGTAGGAATTCGTGTCCATTTTGAGTCCGTATCGGACATGTATCAGTGTTTATTTTAATATGTTTGATGAAATACTTGAATGAATTAAATCATTGTAATTTCCAAAACTAATTGAATAAATTTGTATCCCTACTTATGGCGATTTTAAAACTATAACTCTGAGCATGATTGGATACGTGTTCGTGTCCAAATTTGGACACGAACCTCACCACGATGCCCCGTACCCATGCCCTGCTACCACCCACTATTTTCTTACTGCACACACCACATGGACACGTGCAACTTGGCACGAGGGTAGGGGCAGACACTATCAGGACCCCCCTAAAGTTTTACGACATCTCATGTCATGTCGGACACAAAAAATGAGCTGCACTGATTTTACACTACACAGTGTACTGTTGTTTCGACTCTCTGATACGCTTCGTATCTTGGATACGACACAACCCCGACTCGATACAGACACCTAGACTCCTAGCCCTAGTCCCCCTCTGCCCCTAGACACGAGCATGACGTGTTACGTATCGTGTGTCACGTGCACGACTCTGTGACATGCCTGCATGAGATACTGTGTACTCTCCTGATGTTCGGGCTCGACATAAGACACAACACGGCTTCATATGACATGAGTTTTGGTAGACACAAGGGAGCATACACTGACAGCATGCCTCCAAAGTTTGGGTCGAGTTGGTTTGGTATTCTCGAAGTTATCCACCTCGTACTGATTTGTGCTGTCAACACCCACGCAAATTTTCACGCTCTGATACACGTTTTTAGACACGACACTGCGACACTTGGACATAGGGTAGGCTGTTTAGTCCCTTGTCCTATATCCCCTCGATATGAGTGTAAGAGCACATGGTGCATCGAGCACTGTATCGAGCCTACGAAGTCACGACATGGCTGCACGAGGCAGTCTTCACTGCCAATTTATGATACTGTTCTATTTTGAATTTGGACACTTCGTGTCCAATTTATTGGACACGTTTGGCTTCCTTAGGATACATGGGGTATGCCCATACCTCTGTACACTTAGTTCTCCTATTTTAATTGCTTTTGTATTACTAATTTAGTTTTATATTGATATGTTTAAATGTAAACATTCATTCCCAAGTTTTGGGTTTTTTTATAATTGAATTTGTATTGGGAATTTGATTGTTTCTGAGATTCAAATATGATTTGATGTTGTGTTTTCAATTAAGTTTTCAAAAGTAAATGTTTTGGTGTCAATTTGAATTAATGGGTTGGGTTCGAATTTTTTTCTATTTGATAAACTGTTTTTCATAATTTGAATTGTTGGTATCTCGAGTTTGTTTGCCATTGATTGTAAAAGTACAGAACAATTATCGGAGGACTGAACTTAGACTCACAATACAAACTCGTTTGTACAAAGAAAGCCTAGGGACGAAAACCTAGGTACAGCAATCTAAGTACAATTATTTATTTTAGATTCTGGGGGATGACGATAGAGGCTCGGGAAGGCGACGGTAGCCCTGTCTTACTCCTTGGACGATCGGTATGCAGCCTTGGCTCCTTGTGAAAAGATGGTTAGCATTGACGAAGAAGTGCTCTTTTGCTCCTCTGTTGCTCTCCTGGCTTCTCTCTCTCTCTGTGTATTCTCTCTCTGACTCTGTATATTTTTATTCTTTTTGTTGTCGGTCCTTGTGCAAAGAAATGATGCTGGCTATTTATAAGAGTGGGGTATGATCATTAGGGTTTGCTAATGATCATTTGTTTAGAATGTCGGCGCTCCTTTAATCCATCTGAACCCTTGATCCTGATTACAATGAATCTAGGCCATTAATGCAGATAGCACCGAATCTCGTGAGCAATTAATGTTGATTGCTTTAAATCTTCATGATTGATTATACCAATGCCCGATTGCTCGCCACGTGTCCCATTGGCTTGATGATAAATGATATGCCTTGATCTCAGTAATTATGACGATGATGTCAAATATATTTGTTGAGATTCGGTTAAATCGTTGATTGATCCGATGCCACGTGTTTTGATTGTGGGTCCTGCCAGAGCCGCATAGGATGGGCAACGCTTGAACCGCAGGAAGATACTCTTCGTGAGCCGCATAGGACAATGCTTTATCGAACCGCAGGGAACGAACTCTCAATGAGCCGCATATGCCTAGTCTTTGCGAGCCGTATGAGCTAGCGTTGTATTGAGCTGCAGGGGCTGAGCTCTCAGTAGGCCGTATATGGCTGATTTCTGCTAGTCATATAGGGTGACTTCTCAGTGAGCCGCATGAAGCTATTCTATTTAAGCCGTATGAGATTTGCCACGTGGCAACCTAGGATTTCTGACGGATCGGGTCAGAGATCTTCTTCTTTTCCCCAAGAGTCTGTCATTATGGCAGAGCCGTTATGACACTTTATGCCAGAGCCGCCACAATGGTCAAATCGTGTCAGAGCATTAAATGAGGCTACTATTCAAAGGGCCAGCTGTAGGGAAGGATCACAGGAGGACACGTGGCATCGATCGAGCCGCATATTCCTGCTGAACCGCATACACTCTCGAGCCGCATGAGACGGAGAGTCTTCCTTTGAACTGTATAAGACAGCTCTCATATGAGCCGCATGGGCTTCGTATCCGGAGCCGCATGGACCATTATTCTGATATTTTCCATGCTTCTACAGGACCCCCTTCAAAGTTTTCAATTTGCAAAATTGAAACACTTTGAATAAGAAGCATGGTCCCGTTCATGTCGCATAAGTGTCCCAGCCGCATAGATTCATCTGTCCGTATAGGCTCTTTGCCACGTGTCCTGACTACGTGTGCAAATCTTCATTAAATGCTCTTGATTCATTTTGATTTAACGCCGCCTTTTGGGGGAGGATCCCAAGGGTCGGTTATGCCTTGACCGAAGCATTTTTGCCTTTATTTTTTGAAGCGGCACGTAATCCGAGGCGTCATCCGAGATGTTTGTTCGTTTTATGGGTTTCTTTCGCCTATAAATAAGAGTCTTTTAGTCCCCTTGGGTTTCTTTACCTTCTTTCTTTGCTCGAATCCCCTGTCGCAGACTTTGCTCTTCGTCTTCTCCCTTCATCGATCGACAATGGCTCCCAAGAAGGCTGCTGCTGCTGCGGGCAAGAAGGTCGCATCATCTTCTGCGGCTGCGAAGGGCAAGAAAGTTGCGTCTTCATCGACTGCGGCGACGAACGTGGCAGCTCCTCCGCCGACTGGCGTGCCTGCTTTTCACCCTGATGTCCACCCGCCTATTGCTGGTAAGGTTCGTTTGAAAACCATAACTGTTGCCATGGCTCTGCTGCATACTTTATGCACAAGCCGTATTGTACGAGGCTTATCGATGTGACCGCATAAGCACTTCCCCCATTGGGGTCGCATGAGCTTGTTTATACTCGATCTGAGCCGCATATGCGTTTTCGATTTGGGCCGCATAAGCGTCGCTCACTTTCAAACCGCATAAGCTCGCTTTCTTGTATCCGCGTCAGCTCGCGTGGGTCTGGCTTCGTAGGCGTGCTTAACCTGAACCGCATGAGTCTATAAGCTCGTCTGAATTTGAGTTGCATGGACTCAGCTAACTCGGAGGTACATGCGGCTACGATGCACAAAACCGCATGGACGTATCTAAATGCTGAGCCGCATGAGGCTGTGACGACCCGAGCCGCATAGACTCAAATGATCTTTCCAATGCTTCTGTCTTTTGACTATCTTCTAACCTCGTTTCTTTCATTTTTTTCTCCAGTAAATCTGCCCGTGAATCCTGCTGGGGAGCTTATAGTGGGTTCAAATCAATTTGCCCTGAGCGTGCGCCTTGACGACTTAATTAAGCATGTGTTGAATCAATTCCCTACCGACGAGCCTTCGAAAAGGTTGAAGGCCATTGAGAATCAGACCCTCTATTACCTCCGTTCCATGATGAATACTGGGAAGCTGGATGGAAAATACCTGAAGCCTTTGTTCCTTTTTGGAGATGCTTTAATCATCAAGAATCCCCGAGTTTTAGAGATTATCGAGAACTGGGATTTCTCTTTAGATGGGGTGGCAATCCATATTCCTCTTATAGAACGTCATTATCCTTTGTCATGGTTCAATATGATGTTGCTGGACAGGAAGATGGTGTGTAACTTAACTCCTACTCAATCAGGGATGTTGATGGGCAACATCCATTATAATCTGAACATGCGGTCAGCGTATGCGGGTAAGGATTCCGTCCTCCGATATATGATGGGTCTGGCCCCGGGCTCTTTCATGAATGTATACGGTCCCAACTTCACACTTACTCAAGCTGATACTTTCCTGAATCGGCTCGTTCGCAAGAAGTCCTATCCTGTTGGTAGGCTGGCACTGTCGAACTGGATAAACCCCACCTCTACGTAGGCCCAGTTGACTACTTGGGTTTTGCAGACCTATGGAACATTCTTGCGGAAGGTGGGGCTTTACCATGCCATTCGGGGCACTTGTCATGGGCTTCCCATTAATAAACCACTGTTCGTAGCGCTCTTGGAGATGTATAGCCGGCGAACGGGGACGTTCTTTGCACCAGTAGGGGAGCTGGGGCTTGCTTTTCACGAGATGTATACTGTCTCTAAACTTCCATGGGGGAATGAGCCTTTCGAGGTGTATACCCCGTCGAATGAGGAGTTCGAGGCCTTGGACAGGCAACTCCCGGGTTCTGTTGCGGTGTATCGGGAGTTGTTGTGGCACCACAGTGCTTGTCATCAGATGGCTATAAAAATGACAAATAGCTCCGAGGGGACCGCTCCCCATACCACATCCTGGATTAATTATCTTTTTAGAGTTGATCCTTCTAGCGAAGTTACTCCCCGAGCCCCTCGAACGCATGCAGAGGTAAGGGATCTGATGTCAAGTGTCAAGAAGTCACGATCCAAGAGCGATATATTCGGGAGTCAAGCTGACTCTCTTAGTTATTTTTACTACGGGACCAAACAGATGTCGGAGAAGGCGCTTCTGGCTGGATTTTTGATGATATGGCTACGAAACTGCGTAGTCTCGGGAGGAGCAGGTTCCATCGAGAGAATTGGTCGTCATTTTATCCTCCCTGCCGTTAAACTAGTATTCGGAGTTAGACTGGCCCTCCTTCCTGCTATGGTGTGCAGCATACACCATGGTCTGCGAACATTCTCGTCCAAGGTTATTGCTCGCAAGAAGACTTTGGATTTTGAGCGCGTAGAACTGCCTTTCCACTACCTGATGGGGTGGTTGGCGATGCACTACAAGTGTTTGCTGGGACCTGGGATAGCGGAAGATGCTACATTCGAAGATGCTTTCCTCTTCAAATGCCATCACCGGTCTTGGGAATACAACACTATGCCAGCTTGTCGGAGGGCGCTGGCGAGAGTGGATGGGTGTGACTTCTTTGTGTCTGTTCCTCCTTTTTCTGATGAGGAAGTGAGGAAGGTACACCTTGATGGTACTGGACCTTCTCATTTTCTATCTCCGGATATGCTTGCTTGGTTGCGCAATATCCGCCCCGCGCATATGGTTTATCGCAACCGAGATAATGTATACTTGGAACCTTACATACCTAGCAGGTTTTCCCGCAGTTCGGTTATAGCCAGTTGTTCCTTGATTGTCCCAACCCTTGTTTGGGTTTTGAAGGCAGCATTCTTGACGGCGTCCGAGCGTGGAATTATTAAGACGCTTATCATACTCGGGCCAGCTTCTCAGTTCCTGATGCTAAGGCACCGAAGGAAATTTTGTACGTGGCTGCTTTATATCACGTTATGGCGAACAAGCCTCCTGTTAACTTTGATCCGAGTACCAGTTTTATCGTGGGTACCGGTTTAGAGGAGAAGCCCAAAGGGGCTAAGGTTAGAAAACAACTGGCGCTCCAGGTCCCCCTCCCTGAATCAGAACCTTCCGAGTCGGCTGAGGATGAGGATGATGATGACAGCGAAGGTTCCCTCTCTGGTGGGGGTGAAGAAGTAGCGGATCAACCGCTTCCCACACCCGACGAACCGGCGGAGGATCTGTTATTTACTATGCAAGAGGGAGTAGTGATAGAAGAACAACCTTCAGCCGTATCTGGTCCCTCGCGTAAACGGGTCAGACCCGAGTCTTCTTACAGTAGAACGACCTTTTCTGTGAAGAGAGCTGCTGTTAGGTCTCGTGGATTACTTATCACCGAGAAAGGTGAAGATACAGACGCTATTCCGGAGGTAAGACCAAGTCGTAGCCCTCTCTTTGTTGTAGTTTTCTTTTCTTTTGGAGATATGACTTGATCACTTTTCTTTGTAGGTGTCCGATGAACCGGCCTCTCCTGGATCGTCTACCATCCCTGAAGCTGATCCGGCCCTTGCTGCTTTGATTAGCGACATGTGTGCTGCGGTCCTTTCTGCGGGGGCTCTCTCAGCGGCGGCTGGAGACTCCCAGGTTGCCGAGGTCTCGGCCCGGGGTGACGAAGGTTTCCTCGGACCCGTCTCCGAGACCGCTGATCTTCAGCATGGCGTCGTCGATCTCGGTGTATCCCCTCCCGAGGACGTGAGAGGGGAGGAGTCTGTTATACCTGACTCAGAAGCTGTTGGTGAAGAGGCTGTGGTGGTTGCAGGCGAACCTCGGCCTTCATGCTCCTCCACTGGTAAGATAAGCCAGATATTGACTAGTGAAGGGGCTTATTTGCTCTATCAATATATCCTCCGGGTCAAATCGATTCATGGTTGGCCCTGCAGGTCCTGACCCTTTACTTCCCGCCGTGGATGTTCTTGGGGAAGGCCCGGTCTGCCGTGATATGGGAGAAAGGAGTGTTCCTTCTTCTTTGCCGTCTCACGTCGAGGAGCCTCCTGCCAGCTCTGAGCCGATGGGAATGGGGTTGGCGATGGTCTCCGTCTCATCCTCAGCGGATTATACGGCTCCGGAGGTCGACCTCTCAGCCCTGCCGAGTATTCAAATTTTGCAGGCTGCCGAAAAGGAGTTGGCCGTTGTTCAAGCGTCCTTTCGTGCGGAGTTTGCTTCTCTTGTGGCAGGAGCGACGGATTCTGTTGCGTCTTCTTCGGTGCTGCCAGCCACGCTCCCGTTGACACTGGCCTCCACGGAGACTCTGAACGAGGCGACGCAGGACGTGGTCGACAGCTTCTATCATCATTTGAACAGGGGCGTAGATGCTGCCATAGGACGGGGGACCCCATTTTCTCTATCTCTCCGGTGCGCTCGGGGTCAAATTGTAACCTTGAAGTCCCTTTCTGGCGGAGTGGGATTGGCTGTACTGCTGGAACCTAAGCTGACAGAGGCTGATCAGCTTGTGACCCAACTACTGGCGATACGACAGGCGGGCTTGCCTGCAGCTATCGAGCGGGAGCGTGGCTTCCTCATTGCTGCTCGGGATCGGATTAAGCTGGCCCGAGATACTGCTGGGCCAGTTGTACGGGGGACCTTGATAAGTTCTCCGCTTCGTATGACTAGCTGGGTCGTAGGAGTCAGGCTTGCCGTGCTCGGGGAGAGTCTGCTTCTCGTGGGATTGCTGATACGAAGGAGCGGATTCTTGGGCTTCATAGGCAATTGGCCTTCTTAGAGTCAGAGCTGGAGGCTGCTCAGGCGGAGCAGGAGTCGATCGTTCGGGTTGCCGAGAAGGTTTCTCGATCTTCCGATAGCCTGGAGCGGGCTTTTAAGAAATTTGAAGATAAATGGCAGGCTCACGCTCATCTGGAGGATGAGGCGGTGCTTACCTATGAGGCAGAGCGTCGAGCCTCCCAGAGGTTTTAGCGGTCGGTTGCTTTGCTGACAGACCGTCTCAGGACGTTATGTGCCCCAGAGCAGTGATCAACCGTCTATTTTCTTTTGCTTCTCTTTTTCTTTTTTTTTCTTTTTGTAAGGGGTGTGATCCCCAAATGATGTAGTACGTTGAATTTTGAATAAATGAGCCTGTTTCAACTCATCATCTCTTTCTTGTACTTGTAGCGTCTGTGGAATTTGGACTTGCTGGGGGATTTATTTGTGGACCTGTTATCCTAGGCATACCATGGTTTTAGGTACGGATAACAAGTTTGGACAGGATGTCCGAAACAGCCGTGGCAAAGTGGTCATGGATGTTCTCGGTGCTTAAAAAAAAGAATGCCGTAGAGCAGCTGGGCTCCCGGGGCATGATGGGGTAGTGGATTGATGCTAAGAAGCTTAGCAAAGGAATATTTGTGGACCTATTATCCTTGGCATACCCTGGTTCGGGATACAGATAATAGGGTGAAAGGAAAACCAACATATTTGCTCAGAGGTCATGAGGACATGACAAGCATGAGGGTTTTACCGTAGAATCTTCCTGCTCAGAGGTAATGAGGACATGGCAGGGGAGGTTTCACGGAAGATATTCGTGGTCAACAGCGGACATTTGTGGACCTATTATCCTTGTCGTACTCCGGTTGTGGGTACAGATAATAGGTCGAAAGAAGACCGACATACTTGCTCAGAGGTAATGTGGACATGGCAAGCATGGAGGGTTCTTCGACGGAGCCTTCCCACTCAGAGGTAATAATGACATGGCAGGAGTGGGCTCAATGAAGAGGGAGTACATAGAATGACTCAGAGGTAGGAGAACATGGAGGTTCTATGTGAGGGGCGGTTTATTTTTGGTGGAAGTGAAAACGATTCAGAGATAATGAGGATATGTCCATTTTTGGAAATTTGTAGATCGATTACCCTTTTTGTGCACTAGGAGTACGGGTATTGGATCATGAGGGAGGATCTCTTCAGGGAAGCAAGTTCATAGGTATAATCATACGTGACTTACTATCTGAAAGAGTGACCGAAATGTGAGTTCAGAGGCACCAACGGGTACATAACTCGATAAATTAACTTATTGAGAAAGTGGGAGTCCAGCGGCACCAGCGGGTATATGACTCGATAATCTAAAGGGGATGTAGGGGTGAGTTCAGGGGCACCAGCAGGTACATGACTCGATGATCTTGAAATGTTGTGGGTGTGAGCTCAGTGGTACCAGCCGGTACATGACTTGATAATCTGAAATGCTGAGGGTGTGAGTTCAGTGGTACCAGCGGGTACATGACTCGACGACCTTGTAGCGAATGTCGTTTAGACATAATATTTCTTCAGGAACTTGCCGTTGACGGGCAGCATGAGCAAGTCTCCATTTTGCTTTGCAAGGCGGTAAGCACCGTTGGAGAATACCGTCTCAATGATAAATGGGCCCTCCCACTTGGGCTGGAATTTGCCGGCGGTCTTGTGAGTCATGACCATTGGCCTCCGGACTGCCAAGACGAGATCGCCTACCTGGAATGTTTTGATTTTGACCTTCTTGTTGAAGGCTCCTGAGATGCGTGCTTGGTACAGCTCGATCCTTTGCTGAGCTAGGAGGCACTTTTCATCTAAAGCCTCTAAATCTTGTAGGCGACGTTGGTAGTTGTCGTCTGTCGTTAATTGATGTGTGAGGGCGACACATAGTGAGGGGATCTGGGTCTCCAAGGGGAGGACTGCCTCACTCCCGTATACCAGGGAGAATGGTGTATTTCCGGTGGCTGTTCGGACTGTGGTGCGATAAGCCCATAAGCATTCGCCGAGCTTCTCGTTCCAGTCGTGTTTGTTGGAGAAGACAAACTTCTTGAGGAGTTTGATGATTGTTTTGTTGAACGCCTCTGCTAACCCATTTGCTGCCGGGTTGTACGGTGTCGAAGCGACATTCTGAATACGGTGCTTATCGCAAAACTGATAGAATACGTGGCTTGCAAACTGCGGACCGTTGTCATGGATGATCCTTCGGGGCAATCCAAAGCGGTAGATGACGTAGTGTTTAAGGAAGCTGATTACGTTTGAAGTCTTGACTTCTGCGAGTGGGACAGCTTCCGCCCATTTAGAGAAGTAATCAGTGATCGCAAGTATGAAGCGATGTCCTCGGAAGGAAGGTGGGGTGATTGGACCAATGATGTCCATTCCCCATGCTTCGAATGGCCAGGACGCCATCGTCGGATATAAAAATTTGGATGGTTGGTGGATGAAGTCTGCGTGGACTTGTCAAGCTTTGCATTTTCTAGCATAATCTATCGCATCTGCCACCATCGTGGGCCAATAGTAGCCCATTCGGCGAAGGCGATCTTGTAGTTTCGGGCCGGGCTGGTGGGCCCCGTAGACACCGTCATGGGCTTCTCGTACGGCTTCTTTGGCTTCTGTGTTTGACAGACACCGAAGCAGTAATCTGTCGTAGGAGCGACGATACAACATTTTCGTCTCTGTATCGTAGAAGAATCTGAGAGAACGCCTCCTGATGGAAGTGGCTTCCTTTGGGTTCTCAGGCAGGATGTCGGATCTAGGCAGCCGGATTATTATCTGCTCCTCTTGCGCCGAGAGGCTGATCGCGTCTTTCCGCAGAGTGGCGGTGAGGGGTGCAGACTTGCCCGGTTTGCGAGCTTGGAGGTGGATCGTCAGGGGTCCTTCCGATCCCGTGGTTGTCTCGGTATGGGCTTGTGCGTCTCCTTCATCCAGGTGCCTCTTCGATTTTTCGTATAAACAGGAGTCCGAGTAGTAAGATTCGACCCCTTTGAAGGGATCGATATCAGCAAACTCTGTCTTCACAAAGCCGTGTTTGTCGACATATTTGAAGCACTGGTGTAGCGTGGAAGGTACGATCATATAATCGTGTATCCATGGGCGCCCCAAGAGGATGTTGTAAGAAGTGTCTGCATCTATGACGTAGCAAGTGACCTCGGATTGGAGATCGCCAATCTGACACTTTAGACGAATCTTCCCGATAGGGTAGCTCCTGCCCGAATTGAAACCGCTGATGGTGGTGCTTGTAGGTGTTAGGCGATGCATTGAGATATAGAGATGATATAGCAGACCTTTCGGGATGATGCTTATGGAAGAGCCAGGATCAATGTACATCCGATCCACCTTCACGTCGCCGATGTATCCCGTGTAGTACAGAGGGCGATCATGTAGGTTGGTTTTGATGAGCATGTCCTGCAGAGTGAAGACGATGTTGGGCATTGCTCCCGTGCAGGCACTATCTTGGAGATCCATGGGTGAGTCCTCCCCAGTGAGGTTAGATTGAGCGAGATAGACATCAGCATTTTGGAGTGCTTCGATCAATACAATACGAACGTCTTTGGAGAGCCTCCGGAGTTCATATAACGACAATTTGGCCGGAGTGTTAGCCAATTGTGCTAAGATGTCAAAGTTGTAGGGCCTCTCTAGCCCTTGGGCTTCGTCCTTTCGGAGAGATTTGTCGAAGCGAGTCTCCTTCGACCTAGGTTTGTCGGTCGTCGAAGGCTGAGCCGGTCCCAGAGTATCAGTTGCAGTGGGTTGATGATTTTCAGCTGGACTATCAACCACAGGTAGGGATTGCGCTCCGGACCGCGTGACAACGGCTGTAGCTTCCTCGTTGTCTGCTGAAACTGTGCTGCAGGTCTTGATTTTTCCACTCTTTTTGTTGGTGGGAGATGGTGTGGGCCGAGTCACTTCTGACACCAAGTCTGGATGGACCCACATGACCTCTCCTCGTGAGGTGGTGAGAGGTACTAGACCAGCAGCTTGTTCTCGGGGCGGAGGGAGATTGGTGATCTCCATTGTCGCGAGAGGGACGGGGATTATCCCGTCTTGAGTCTCCGTCGGAGGGAAGTTGCCGAACTGTACGGACACCATATTAGCTGCTACAGTTACCTCTTCGAAGTCGATGGCCAGAGCGTTCAAATCGATGAGGCTTTGGATGTACCGTTTTAATTGGTAGCAGTCATGTATAGCGTGGTGTACATAACGGTGGTAAAGTCAGAACTTCGGGTTCTCCAGATCAGCCGGCCGAGGCTCCCGTCTTGGTGGAGGAAGCTGAATTCTACCTCCTTGTATGAGCATGTCTAAGATAGGCTTGACGTGGCCATCTTCGAAAGAGTAAGTAATTTGAGGCCATTGCTTGTCTGCTGGCTGTGGCTCGGGCTTCTGGGCCGTGTCGGCCACCATAGCCTGTTTTCCTTTGCTGTCCCGATTGTTGGAAAGGTTACCCCCATTATCGTTGTTGAGACGCTTGCCCTTGTTTTTCCCTTCTGAGATGTGCAACCCCAGTTGGCAGGCCTTCTTCAGTCGTTCTTCAGCGCTTGTGGCGCTGATGATGAATGCCTTCCAATCTTTGAATTGACTCTCGCACATCCAGAGACTGATCGTTGGAAGCAGTCTCTTTTGGCAGATTTCAATCAAAGAAGAATTCGGATTTCTGGAAGGCAGCTTCATGGCGGTCTGGCGGAACCGCTTAATGTAGTTCCTCGTTAACTCCTTCTCCCCTTGGACGATGTCCATGAGAGTGGACATAGTGACGTCTTGTCCTACTTCATAGAACCGTTCCAAGAACATGCACTTGAAGCCGGCGAAAGAATGGATGCAGTTGTCCGGTAGATTGCGGTACCAATCGAAGGCGACTCCTTCCAATGCTCCAAGGAATAACCGTGTGAGGATTGCATCTTCATGGGGCAGATGGTCAGTGGTGACCTCAAAGTAAGTGATGTATCGACTTGCTGAGGTTTTGCCATCATACGGGTTGATGTTGAACGGCTTATATCTTGGTGGAAATGGCACATCTCTCCACTCAGTAGGGTATGGTTGCCGCATTCTGAGATCTTGAGCATTTTCTCGGGCATGAAACATGGCACGGAGCTCCTGGACCTCTCTTCTTACTTCTCGGGTCTCATCTGTCGCGGCGGGGGCTGTTATTTCGGAAGGATTATTGCCCTGGTTTGGTGCCGCTGAGTTTGAATCTACATTGACTACGGGACCCGTGTTTGTTTGACCAGGCGCTCCTCCTTATAAAGTGGACAGGGCCGCTTTAATCTCATCTACCGACTTGACCGAAGCAAGTAATATGGCTTCGAGACTGTCGATGCGCTGACGATCACTGGAACCACCTTGATCACTGTCTGTCATAAATACCGTCCTTACTTGAGGAGTGATGGAAGGAACGGTAGAGGATGTGCCCTCTGAGTCGTACCCATGCACCGATAAGTCATCGGGATAGGTGGGGATGTTCTCTTCGGGCTCGGACTCGGAGGGGATGGTATCCCCAGCTTCAGAGCTTGCCTTGTCTTGAGAGTCATGGATGTCCTCGGGGACATCAACATTTGTTGCATCTGACGGGAGGGTCGTTTCTCCGGGCTCGTCTCCTCGAAACATCGGATTGTTGTGGACGTTCGGAGGAGTGCTACCCCCAGTTCCTACGACCCCCAGCGACGTGGACGATGAATCTCCCGTTGCAGCAGGTTTTGTCTTCGAACGGGTGTGTTGGAATACTCCGGTGGAGGACAACCGTTTAGCCGACAATTTATTAACTGTAGTGGTTGATATCTTCGGACTGGATATGCTCGTTTTCTTCCTCCTTTCATCGGCGGGAACTCTTTGAGCAGAATTGCAGGAGACAACAGGAGGTGCCTCATCTTCTGAGTTCGGGTGCTGTAGCCTTTGGAAGACGGATGGCCGAGCTTCCGTCATTGCCGCGTTGTTGCAGCAGCAATTGACGATGATTTGGGTACAGCGATGTCCAAGCGAGGACTCTTTGCACATCGACACTCCTTCTCTTTCCTTGCGTTTGTGGAGGATCGTCTCCCGCAGGTCAGAGGAACCACTCTGTCTGTTTGCCGCGGGGGGCTGGACTTGAGTGGTTGTATACAACTTTGCATCCGAGGCCCGTGTGATAGTCAATGGGACGCTCCGATAGTCAGAGGTTGGGATAGCTGACTGGGCTTGATGAGCCCGCGCTGCCCTAGACTTCCTCCTTCTAGCACTTGTGGGTGTGTAATAGGAGAAGTCCAAGTTGAACGCCACAGAGTCTGGCTTATCATACAGAGAATCATCAGGGTCGGGACCGTTTGAGAGACGGTCGAAAACCGATCGAGAGAAGCGTGAAACGGACGCTATGCTGCTAGAGTTGGGTACCGTACAGGCTATCTGCATGCGGTATATCGGATGAGTTGTCTTTGGGCGTCTAGGAGTCACGAGCGTGCAGGCTGGCCGCATGCGGTTGGCAATAGTGGCCGCATGGGTTTTCTGCAAGCGACTAACTCCTGTAGCCTTATGTGTTTCATCCATGTGATTGGTGACCGTAGCTGCATAAACTATGCGGTTGCCAGATGTGACTGCATGATTCTTCTTCATGCGGCTAGCGACTATGGCCGTATGGGCCATGTCCATGCGGCTAGCGGATGTGGTCGCATGAGACTTTTTCACTCGGCTAGCACCCCTATGCGGCTCAATTCGCGTAGAGTTCCTCTTTGCTCCTACAAGTCCAGCATTATAGTATTTTCTTCTGCCGGACTTGGGGACAGCAGAGTTGTCTACGGTTTGAAGTGGGGCCGCAGAAGAGTCCTTCTCGCCGTTTTGAGCAACAGAGGGTACACCGTCGGGGGCTTGGGGAGGAGCAAATGATTTTGGCCTCCACTCTCTGCGAGCCTTTGTCGTGCGGGTGTGCATCTGGACCGGGCCAGCGCTTCCTTCGGAGAGCATCTCTTCAAACGCTTGTTGGTCGAAGCGGACGACCATCTTTTGTTGCGTGGAGCCAAGTTTGGCTGCATCCGATTGCGTTACCAACTCCTCAGCCGTGGAGAAGTTAGTCCCCAGCAGAGTCGTCATCGTATTTGCCATTGATTGTAAAAGTACAGAACAATTATCGGAGGACTGAACTTAGACTCACAATACAAACTCGCTTGTACAAAGAAAGCCTAGGGACGAAAACCTAGGTACAGCAATCTAAGTACAATTGTTTATTTTAGATTCTGGGGGTGACGATAGAGGCTCGGGAAGGCAACGGCAGCCCTGCCTTACTCCTTGGACGATCGGTATGCAGCCTTGGCTCCTTGTGAAAAGATGGTTAGAGTTGACGAAGAAGTGCTCTTTTTGCTCCTCTGTTGCTCTTCTGGCTTCTCTCTCTCTCTCTCTCTCTGTGTATTCTCTCTCTGACTCTGTATATTTTTATTCTTTTTGTTGCCCGTCCTTGTGAAAAAAAATGATGCTGGCTATTTATAAGAGTGGGGTATGATCATTAGGGTTTCTAATGATCATTTGTTTGGAATGTCGGCGCTCCTTTAATCCATCTGAACCCTTGATCCTGATTACAATGAATCTAGGCCATTAATGCAGATAGCACCGAATCTCGTGAGCAATTAATACTGATTGCTTTAAATCTTCATGATTGATTATACCAATGCCCGATTGCTCGCCACGTGTCCCATTGGCTTGATGATAAATGATATGCCTTGATCTCAGTAATTATGACGATGATGTCAAATATATTTGTTGAGATTCAGTTAAATCGTTGATTGATCCGATGCCACGTGTTTTGATTGTGGGTCCTGCCAGAGCCGCATAGGATGGGCAATGCTTGAACCGCAGGGAGATACTCTTCGTGAGCCGCATAGGACAATGCTTCATCGAACCGCAGGGAACGAACTCTCAATGAGCCGCATATGCATAGTCTTTGCGAGCCGCATGAGCTAGCGTTGTATTGAGCCGCAGGGGCTGAGCTCTCAGTGGGCCGCATATGGCTGATTTCTGCTAGTCATATAGGGTGACTTCTCAGTGAGCCGCATGAAGCTGTTCTATTTAAGCCGCATGAGATTTGCCACATGGCAACCTAGGATTTCTGACGGATCGGGTCAGAGATCTTCTTCTTTTCCCGAAGAGTCTGTCATTATGGCAGAGCCATTATGACACTTTATGCCAGAACCGCCACAGTCGTCAAATCGTGTCAGAGCATTAAATGAGGCCACTATTCAAAGGGCCAGCTGTAGGGAAGGATCACAGGGGGACACATGGCATCAATCGAGCCGCATATTCCTGCTAAACCGCATACACTCTCGAGCCGCATGAGACGGAGAGTCTTCCTTTGAATTGTATAAGACAGCTCCCATATGAGCCGCATGGGCTTCGTATCCGGAGCCGCATGGACCATTATTCTGATATTTTCCATGCTTCTACAGAGTTGTCATCAACTGTTATTTGAGTTGGTAAAATCTGGATTGGGGTTCAGTCGAAACCTGGGTTTAAGTTATATTTCAGATAAGTTTCATATTGGGTTTGATTTTGTTTTATAATGTGTAATATATTGGTGTTCGAAGGATGGAAATTAGTTAGGTAGTTCACTGTTTCTCAGTTTTCTTTTCCTTTTCTATTTGAATGCAATGCATGAATGTTGAATGCAATGTTAAATTGATTTATATGTTAACTGTAAGTTATGCATTGTTTATAAACTGGGAACAACCCTCACCCTCATTCCTGTTAACCCACACCACACACACACATTTTGATCTCCCCTTCTCCCTACATATATGAATGTATGTTATGTATGTAAGGTAATGTATAATGTATGCAAGTAGGTAATATATAGTGTGAGGATACATGTAATGTTATATATGCAATGTAAATCATGTATGTAAAAATTAATGTAATGTGTATGAGTATGTATTGTGCCAATTTTCTATATAGGTTGTATAGGTTACCCTATGGATAGCTAGACCTAGGCTTGTGTATTACCTTGGTAATACCTTAGTATCCTAGATATAGCCTATGAGTTGTACACCCTAGACAGTTGACCAGTTGACGTAGAATGACTTGGTATTAAACCTAATAGGCTAAATTGACTAGAGTTGACCAAAAGTCAACATTGAGTCAATAGCGACCAATTGACTTAGTTAACCAAACCCTAGAGTTGACCAATAGTTTACCATTGACCCTTGCTAGCCTAAGTTTGACCAGTTGACCAAGATAGCCTTGTTGTTGACCTAGTTGACTAGATGTTGACTTGGGTTGACCCAGAGTTAACCAAGTTTGACTTTAACCAAGATTGACCTAGAATCATGTAGATTGCATCGTAAACTTCATTTATCGTATTTTAAACACATTATAACCCATATTGCTCTATTTAGGATATTGTGACTCCGGAGCAGACATCTGATATTACACTACTCTTTTTAGAGTGTCAGACGAGTACATTCTCTGATAGTTCTTTCATTTACTTGTCGATTACTGTACTTCAGTTCTAGTTAGTTCTATTTGATTCTCTGTTACGAACACGATTTGGTATTGCTGGATCCATTTCATACGACACTCATTTATTCATGTCTAGCCTCTATTTCTGGAACCACTTACTGGCATCACCTACTGGAATCACCTACTGGAATCACTTACTGGGATCATTCATGTGCTGGCTGTAATTGTACTTTACTTTAGTGTCGGGTTATGGATTCACTTGTACTTGTTGGGTGGGGAAAATATTATAGAAGACATGTGTACATTCCCAAATACTGGAACCACTCCCTTGGAATTATACTAGAATGATAGCCATCCCACACTGGCCGAGTGTGCGATATGTTGTATTACCTACAGCCGTTTACATGTCGATCTCGGTATTTTAAAGCACACTGTTAGAGTATAGTCTGGACTCACCCTGGAATCTCACTGAATGGACTCACCTTATAGTGGACTCATCTTGTACTAGAATCATCTGGTATTAGATTTACTTTATCTGGACTCACATTGGGATTACATTTGACTCATATTATACTGTTTGGACTTATATCATGTTACTCTAGTTCTGCTAGATCGTATTTTACAGTCTTCATTGTCATACTTGTAACACCAATTTCTTAAATGAAGGTAATTTTGAAATTGTGTGATTTTAATTATTTAATTATGATATTTAAATAATAATAATATGATTTTTGGTGATTTTTAATCATTTTAAAACTATTTAAAAATCATGACTTGTGATTTAAATGTGCAGCTAGTGAAACACTAGAGACTGTCTGCCCTAGAGCCTAACCATATGATTGGGATTTTTATTTATCATTTTTAGCCTAGGGATAATTTGGTCATTTTGAATTATTAGAATTTATTGATTAATTATTGGATTGGTGGTTGTTGATTTTAACTTTTACTAGTTGTGACTTAAGAGACTAGCCTAGATATTGACCCTAGCTATGGTGACTTGATTAGCATGGTGAGACCCTAGTCTAACTTAAGTTGGTGTTGGATGACTTAAGTTGGCTAAGTTTCATGAGAAGAGTGGGTGGGTTTTGCATTTGGACCAAAGGCTAAGAACTTGAGCTAGTTAGCTTGGCCCAAGGCCCAACATGGAGAAACCTTAACCCTAGCTCTTCATTTGGGCAGCCACTTTGAGCCAATAGAGACCTAATTTCAGCCTATAAAGTATATCTTCATGACCCCTTGCCTCTTTTAGAACACCATTGTAGGAAACCCTAATTTTCTCCTCCTTTCAATCAAACTTCACCATTCCTCCACCAAATTGATCCCAATCTTTTGCAGTAGGCTCCATTTATGGAGTAGAGGTTGAGGGAGACTAGCTTGCAAGGAGGAGCGGTCTTTTGGACCTTGTTTGAGGAGAGGGACTTCTCTATTTGGGGCTTTTAAGAGGCTTTGGAAACCATTAGGTAAAACCTTCAAAAACCCTTTCAATTCCTAATATCTTTGCATGGTTGCATTCAGTTAGGGCCCCCCTAGGTGTCCCTCACGTTTGGTAGGAAACCGTGTCTATTTCGTGTCCGTATCAGACACGTATCAGTGCTTGTTGTAAGTGTTTGATGAAATGTCTCATAGAAATGAATGTTAATGTTTTCCAAAACAAATTATATATTTTTGTAGCTTAATATGTGTAGATTAATATTCCAGGTGACTGAGTTTTGTCATGGAGTTGGATTGTTGCAAACCTGAGAATTATATGCCTTGACTATTTTTTCCTTCATATTGAACATGAAAATTGATTTCCTTTCTTTCTACTTAGCTTACTTTCCTAATAGACTGCTAACATATTTTTTAACCTGAACACTTGACACTCCTCACTTCACATACCCCTATGTTTAATATCATTTCCTTATTTTCTCTCTCTCTCTCTCTCTCTCTATATATATATATATATATACATATATATATATATTAAAAAAATTATATATATGTATATATATATACATATATATATATATATATATATATATATATATATATATATATATATATATATATTATGTACATTGGATGATCTTTGCGTGCGTTGCCCTAGCGCCGCGCCTGGAGATCGTATAAGCGTTTCGGCCCCTCCCGACTCCGGCAAGGCCATTGGCCGGGCCGACGTCACCGAGGATGGCTCGGTCCTTTGTAGATGCGGTCGCCGGTCGGGCTGAGGCTACCCCTCGCCTGGCGGCACGATCTATATCAACATACAAAGGCGCACCATCGATCTCCTTCTCGGACGAGGAGGAACAAACCTTGGCGTCCCCTCTCCGCTTCGCTCTTGTGGGGAAGTTTTCCCACAGCAAGCCGGCCATTGAATTGATTCGCAAAGCTCTGACAGGATTTCAGTTCAAAGGAGAGATCAAGGCAGGAGTTATTGATCGGAAACACATCCTTATTAGGCCTTCTCTTGAGGAAGACTTCCTAAGACTTAGATCTAAAGACACATGGTTCATCCCTCGCGCCCCGATGCGTGTCTTTAAGTGGAAGCCAGATTTCTCACCATTGTTTGAATCTTTGCTTATGCCAGTTTGGATCGACCTTCCAGATCTACCGCATCATCTCTATGCAAAGGAGGCGTTGTTTGCCATCACGTCTGGGATTGGCACTCCCCTAAAACTAGATAAGGCCACGACAGATCTGTCTCGTCCTAGCAGAGCCCGCGTGTTCGTTGAAGTTGACGCTAGCAAGCCCATACAACACCGCATATGGATCAACAGATCGAGAGGTAGAAGTTTTTGGCAGAATATTGAATATGACTATATCCCTTTATTTTGCTTACATTGCCATCACCAAGGTTACCAATCCTCGACGTGCAAATTGAAAAATAGAGGAAAGGAGGCCATGCAACAAGACCCTCACCAACAGGAGGAGGCAGACGTAATCACCAAGCCTAGATCGACAGGATTACATATCACTTCTATTCTTCAAAGAGTTAATGATCGACAGCACTCTAATGATGATATTGCCACACAAAACCAAGTAAACGCCACGTCATTAGACTCTCAAAGCCAGGCCGTAAACCACGCTCAAACGTTGGAGGAGAACATTCATGATATTGCTCATAACTCTGAAGCACCTACCCAATTAGAACCCACAAGTATCATTAATGACGCTCGCACTTCAGAATTGGACAAGACGCTCGGCCCAATCGGAGCCTCCGAACCATAGGAAAACGTGCCGACGGAGACAGAATTGGAGATGGCGGTTAATGCCATTAATGACGCCCGGGCTGGAGCGGACGTCATCAATCATGCTAATGAAGTTCGTTCTCTTGAGGAAGGCGAGCTGGTCGACGAACTTCCTCTGAATATTACCAGCTGGGCAGATGAAGTCGATTGTGCGCAGGCAGGCGAGAGAGCTGAGGCGGATGACGGGGGTCCACCCAATGAGGTCGCCGAGAGCTCTCACAACACAACAGTCGGTGGTTCAGAAACCATCCAGAAGAAAAGAAAACCTAAGGCGGTGGCGCCTACGGATCGAGTCACGCGGCAATCATCCACTCTCACTGGTAAAACCACATCCTCTATTAACGTTTAACACGCTCATTTGGAATGTTAGAGGAATTGCGAATCAAATGACTCTTAAAAGAATCAAGTCTCTGGTGAGAAGTCATAAGATTATTTTCCTTGGTATTATTGAGCCTAAGGTGGATAGTAATCAGCTTCTTCACTATCAACTAAAGCTCAGTTTTTTTCAAGCTTTCTCTAACGAGCGGGGGAATATATGGGTAATGGCTAAGCATAACTGTGATATTAATCTTCATGATTCGTGTGATCAAGCTCTGACAGTCTCTTTCAGTTATCATATGCTTCCTCTACCTGTTCATTTTACAACGGTGCACGGAGACAATACTAAAGAAGGACGTCGGTTGCTTTGGGAGAGACTTGCACAATTACAACCTTCACTTCATTCCCCCTGGGCTATTGGAGGAGATTTTAATGCTATTCTGCGATCGAAAGAGAAGATAGGAGGTCGAGCTCCAGATCAAGCTTCAATTCAGGAATTTGCCAACTTCGTGCTTGGGTCTGGTATGGCAGAACTCCCCTACTCGGGTAGCTGTTATACCTGGATCAAATCAAAGGAGGATGGGCGTCGGGGTTCGAGACTGGATCGAGTTATTGTTGATAATAATTGGCTTGACTTGGCGCCTTTATCGGTAGTCGAACATCTCAATCGTACTGAGTCAGATCATGCACCACTTCTTATCAAATTTAAATCGAATACGGCCATGGGTAGAAAGCAGTTCAGATTCTTAGACTTCTGGGTCAACCACGATGAGTTTCTGCCATTGATTCAGAGAGCATGGAATTCAGTTGATCATAGGCTCGGGCTTACTCGGGTTGCTCTCAGACTGGACGCTTGTAGAAAGTTGCTATCTGCATGGAGTAGGAGTACATATGGTGATATATTTCAACAAGTTAAAAAGGCGGAGGACGAAGTTCTGGCAGCCGAAATTTTGCACGAGCAACAACATACAGCGAGCAGCCGTTCTCATCTCTCCAAGGCAATGGCTACACTTAAACAAAGGGTGAGCATAGAAGAAGCTTATTGGAAGCAGAAATCTAGAATCAAATGGGATTTAGAAGGTGACAAAAATACTGCATACTTCCATGGATGTGTGTCGAATCGCAAACGATCACTTCATATCCATTCGATCACTACTGATGAAGGGGAGATCCTTCAAGACAATCCTTTGATTCACGCCTATGCTAAAGAGTTTTACTCCAAACTCTACCAAAGAGGCAATATAATAGAAGATAATCAGTTTCTTGATACTATTCCTCACTTGGTGACCGATGAAGATAACGACATTCTTATTGCATCGCCATCACAGGATGAAATTCTTGAAGCTATCAAGTCATTGGATCAACATAGCGCACCGGGTCCTGATGGATTCACTCCGCTGTTCTTCATTAAATGTTGGGATATTATTCGTGAAGATATGACAGAGGCAGTGGGCTTGTTCGTGGATGGATTTGCATTGCCCAGGTCGATTACAAACACTTCATTGATCTTGATCCCCAAGGTGAAGTAACCTAAGAACTTTGGTGACTATCGGCCGATTAGTCTATGTTCGGTTATGAATAAAATCATTTCAAAGCTTTTATCCCGAAGATTAGCTCCATTACTGCCTCGTATTATTTCCCCTGAACAAAGTGGATTTATACAAGGTAGAGAAATTGTGGATAATATTCTCCTTGCTCAGGAGATGGTGGCTAAGATGAACAAGAAACACAGAGGTAGGAATGTTGCTATAAAACTGGATATGACGAAAGCTTATGATAGGATGGATTGGCGATTCCTGTTGAAGGTCCTTCGAAAATTTGGTTTTCATAACAAATGGGTCGACATTGTTCTTCGGCTTGTCAACAATGTTTGGTATGCCCCACTTATCAACGGCGAGTCTACTGAATACTTTCAGGCTTTTCGTGGAGTTCGTCAGGAAGATCCCCTCTCACCCGCATTGTTCATCATTGCAGCTGAGGCACTCTCACGTAATCAGAAGGAATTACCTGATATCATTGGATTTACTCCTTATATATCTCCTCGAGGATGTCCTCCTATCACCCACTTGGCGTACGCGGATGATATACTTCTCTTTTCTGCAGGTGATCTCCTATCTATATCCAAAGTCTCTGACATCCTTATGCGGTACGAAGCAATCTCTGGCCAGCTTATTAATAAGACGAAGTCATCTATCTACATGTCGAAGAACGTTCTTCAGGAACGAGGCTCTGAGTTAGCTTCTCGGATGGGTTTCACTATTGGATCTCCATCGTTCACTTATTTAGGCTGCCCTCTTATGGCAGGACAGCGAAATGGGGGTATGTATAAGGATTTACTCACTCGTATCCGCAACAAACTTGAAGGCTGGCACAATAAAATTCTGTCTCCAGGTGGGAAGCTCGTGTTGATCAAGTCCGTTCTTACATCGATTCCCATGTATACGCTAGCAGCGTGTAATCCCCCTCTAGCTGTTCTTCATCGCATGGAGAGCATGTTCTCGAGTTTCTTTTAGGGTGCACAAAATGGGGTTGCTAAAAGAACATGGCTCGGTTGGGATCGTATGGCAAGAACTAAAAGAGAGGGCGGTTTGGGGATTAAGCGCCTCGAGGATATGATGCAGGCATTCACTGTCAAATTGTGGTGGAAATTCCTAACTCAAGATAGTCTATGGACTACTTTTTTCCATGCTAAGTATTGCTCGGGTACTAGTTCGCTGACTGTAGAGATCACCTCTAACGCGTCTCATGTGTGGAAGCGACTGTTAGTGGGTAGAGGATTGGCGAACAACAATATCATTCTCCAGAATGATACGTGGAGATGGGGGCCATCACAGTCAGGTACTTTCTCATTGTCATCGGCTTGGGAGATTGTACGAGTTCATAGGCCTTTGCGGTCAGATTACCCTCACATTTGGAGTACTTGTATACCTATAAAATGGTCTATTCTCCTATGGCTTATCCTACACAACAAACTACCTACGGATGATAACATTATTCGTATGGGTTATAGTATGGCTTCTAAATGTCATTGTTGTGTTAGGGGAAATTCAGAATCATTGGAGCACTTGTTCAATCAGGGTGAACTGGCTACGGGTGTGTGGGGAGCATTGCAGTATACATACAGCATGAAATCTCGCGGTCGTAAACTACTCGAACGCCTTCGAGACTGGTGGAGGAAAAAGAATAAACATAAGAAGGAGATAGGTGCAGCAGCAGTTATATGGGTTATTTGGAAGGATAGGAACAAGTGGAGATACGAGAATCACTCGTACACAGTAGATCAGTTGATCTTTGAAGTTAACAGACAAGTGGGGAAGGCTTCTATCAAATGTAGACACGTTTAGTGTCATTTTGTATCGGGCGTAGGCCCTAGAGTTTCTTTAATAAAAGTTTCCTTTTCTGAAAAATATATATATATATATATATATATATATATATATATATATATATATATATATATATATATATATATATATTATATACATTGCACACACACACACACACACACACACATATATATATATATATATATATATATATATATATATATATATATATATATATATATATATATATATATATGCAAAAAAATATATATATATATATATATATATGCAATGTACTTGTATGATAATATATATATGAATGCATGAATGTATGTAAACAATTATGTAGATATATATATTGATGAATGCAAATGGTTGATAGTTTGTAAATGTTTGTGTGTGTGTGCTAGTTAGTTTGGGTAGGCCTAGTTTAGACTAGTATAGACTTGGTTGACCTAGTTTGACTAGTAGAAGTTGACCAAGAGTTGACTTTAGCCTAGAAGACATAGAAATCATGTAGAATGCATCCTAGACCATAGATTTACTATTTTGGTCATGTTGTGACCTGTATTGTTCTGTTTAGGACTCACCTACTCTATCTGGGCTTTTACACCTACCAGAGATACAGGATATCAGGCGAGTACATTCTCTTATCATTTCATAACTTACTTAGGATTATATTCCTGCTCTAGTTTACCTTATTTGATGCTGTCATGATATTATCATGGATTAGTACTATATGGATCCCTACATTGAGATGTTATCCCCCTCGGGAGCATCGGATACATCATGTCGTGTGTTTCATGTACATCATGTATTCCTAGCTCTCATGTTATTCATGTTTCTCATGTGCTTCATGCTCGTTCATGCTCGCTCGTGTACTCTCATGTGCTCGTATGTTTGGTCATATTTCTCGTGTATTTCATGTATAACCTATACTTCATGTGTACCCTTCATGGGCCTTCATGTGAAATTCATGTGCACTCAGTTCTGAGCCCTCATGTATACTTCATGTACATCCATCTATGGGCTTTCATGTGAAAATCATGTACGTAGCATAACTTGTCTGGATCCTTGTATATTGATTGGGGTATGGGAGAGTATAAATAGTCATGTAAACAATTCCAAAGTAGTATAACCATGTGCGTCTCTTTAGTATATTCATGTGCAAATCCAGCCGTTCACATGTCGACTTTGTACTCTAAATCATTAGTCACTGGTAGCTCTCTACTTATAGTAGATATTTCCATTACAGTTCTCTCTCTATTTACATCATGTACTTTCTTTCTGTTTCATGTATCGTACTCTTTTACATGTTTATATTTTCTAACCTGTTATGATCTGCATGAGATGTATTGTGCTCGTTTTCGTCCTGACTGGACCAACTAAAAAATTTACAGAGGATGATGAAAAACCCTGCACCCCTTACTATGGAGTTTGACTAGAAGACACTCGCGACCTCGACCCCTGGGGAGGTTCAGGCAGCTGTTGAGGATGATACCCATGTATAGAATGTTGACACAAAATCACAGTCAACTAAATATTGATAAAATTGACTACATGATACTTGTGATAATTCAAAACGACACATGAAGACTACATCCAGTACAAGTCAGACGACAGCTCGGATTTGTATTGCAAGTTATTTTTTGAGTCTGTATTTTATAATTTTATTGAGTCTAGACTTATGTAAACTGAGCTGTGCTGAGCATCTGAGACTTAACCTATACCCATACCGAAAATCCAATAGCTCCACACATATCCAAATAAGCCAATTGGACCAATGACCCATTCTGTGCTCTGGAGACAGAGTTCGGGCCGAACTCTGCCTCCACACAGAGTTCGGGCCGAACTCTGCCTCATAAAAATCAGCATCCTAATTTTTAGGGTTAGCTGGTTGCAAGTTGTCCAACGGCCAATTTTTTGAAAATTCCAACCAGAATTCTGGGCGAATTCTGCCTACCTGGTATCCTATAAATAGGTCATGAATTCTCTCATTTTCATTCATCCAATCTTCTCTTATCTTCTCTCTAAAGCTCTATACAAGCCATACACTTCTTCATCTACTAGCCACAAGCTCCCTAAGCCTCAAGTGCTCAGTACTTTTCAGTCAGGAGGTTGTGCAAGAGTTCAAGAAGTTGCTTGGAAAATTCCAAGCATCGCCACTGCGATCTTTGTAAGAAGTTGACGTGCTCTTCTGAAGAAAAGGCACGGGGTATAACTACTATTTCACAAATAGTGGATTTAATCCTGAGCAAGAGTTCTCAGACCTGGAATAGTCCTCCACGAGAGAAACCAGGTTAAAAATCGGCTGTATTTGCGTATGCTTTCTTGCTCCTTATTTATTTCTGTATTTACTCTGATTACTTTCTGCTTGTGAAAGAGTTTAATTTTTAATTGGCTTTATTGTTATAAACTCTATTCACCCCCCTCTAGAGTTGCCATCTGTTCTTCAATTGGTATCAGAGCTCGATTCTCTCAACAAGGAGTAACATCCTAGAGCTGATCCATGGCAACCACACAATCCTTCATTTCCAATCACGGTGAAGGGCAGTCCACTCATAGGCCTCCCCTATTTGATGGAACTAACTACACATATTGGAAAACAAGGATGAGCCTTTATCTCAAGTCGCTAGACTTTGACCTGTGGACTATCGTCACCGATGGTTACAAAAAGCCTGCCAGGATAGTTGTCAATGGTGATCTCGTTGAGAAACCACATGACAAATATTATGACGAGGAGAAGAAACAGACAAGTCTAGATGCGAGAGCTATTAATGCTTTATTTTGTGCTATAGACAGGAATGAGTTTAACAGGGTCTCAACATGCACCACCTCTCACGAAGTATGGAGACTTCTATAAGTGACGCATGAAGGAACCACCCAAGTCAAGGAATCGAAGATAAGTCGTCTCACTCAAGAATATGAGGCTTTCAAGATGAAGCCAAATGAGACGATCACCCAAATATTCACAAGATTCCTTGACATCATCAATCCTCTATCTTCGCTCGACAAATAATATACAAATCACGAGAAGATTCGCAAGCTACTTAGGGGGCTACCAAAGATTTGGAACCCTAAGGTGACAGCCATCATAGAAGGAAATGATCTCACAACTATGTCCATGGAGACTTTGATGGAAAAGCTGATGACTCATGAGCTTGACCTCAAAGACTTCGAAGAGCCTGCTCCTAAGGCTAAGGAGATTGCCCTCAAAGCACACCGACGAAGGTCTGATCCCGAAGAGACGGATGACGACAACTCGGAAGGTGATGATCAAGCTCTCCTTGTCCACAACTTCAAGAAATTCCTTCGCTTCAACCGAAGAAAGAAGGAACCACAAGAAGATGACGAAGAAGAGCCAACATGCTACGGTTACAAGAAGACTGGACACGTCCGAAAAGACTGTCTATTCTTAAAGAAGAGCAACCGTTATGAGAAACCATACAAGAAGGCTTCCTCAAAGAAATATGCCAACACAAGCATTTGACATGAAAGCGAAGCTAGTGACTCCGAGGAAGAAAAGGACTCTCCTCAAGACATTGCAAACGTGTGCCTAATGGCAACGTCCGACAAGGTATCAAACGAAACTCTTGATGATTTCACTTTTGATGAACTTGGCGATGCTTTCACCGATTTACTTGATGATCACAAAAAGGTCATTGGTAAATATAAACATGCCAAGAAAAAGATCAAAAGTCATAAAGTCGAAATTCAAAGACTTTCTTTATTGCTTGATAACATTAGAAACACGTCACCCACGGAAGTCACAAATAAGGTGTCTAAGCTTAAACTAAGCCTTCATGATGCCGAAGCACGTATTGGACAACAAACACAAGAAATCACCGTACTCAACATGGAGCTTGCTGAAGAAAAGAGTAGACATAAGATTTCTGTTACTAAGATATATGGTTTAAATGCTAAGGTTAATGAACTGCAGGCTATTTCTAAGAAATTAGAGATTAGATTGGAAAAACAGGTTGCTCAACCTCAAACCCAATCACATAAGACACACACAAAGCACAACACTTCTCATACTACTCAAACACGTCATACACCTACAGCACGCAATCATGCTTTCATATACACCCACTTTCATAAAGCACACAAACCACATGCACGTAGAAATAACTTTCACTCCAATATGACACATAATCACCATGCTACACATAGATACAATCATCACTATGTTGCACATAAACAAATTCACCATTATACTGTTTATGATTATAGTCATCATCATGCTCCACATAGACATCATCACCATGTCACTCCATACCACTCTACATATCATCACCATGCTACTCCACACCATTCTACATATAGATACCATCATCATGCTTCTAACATAAATAGGAATGCTATTTGTACTTATTGTGGATTACATGGACACATTTCACCATAATGTAGAGTTAGAAGATTAGTAGATAGAAACATATATGCATGGTTTCCGAAAACTAACTTTTCAGGACCCTCAAGAACTTGGGTACCAAAGGTCACATCTACTCTTGATGTAGGTGGACCTTCCCTCCTCAACTAAGAGTAAGTAGATTCTCGATAGTGGATGCTCGCAATATATGACTGGAGATGCAAATCTTTTCGTATCACTATCGGTGAAGAGAGAAGGATATGTATCCTTCGGCAACAACCTAAAAGGGTATATTATAGGTAATGGTATTATTGGTTATCCTCCCTCTCCCGTAATAAAGGATGTCTGCCTAGTGACCGAGTTAAAGCATAACCTGCTCAGCATCAGTCATCTTGCTGACCATGGATATGACATTAACTTTGGACAAGATAAATGCTTTATTTATGATAGGTCAACGGGAGACATTCCTTTTGAAGGGATAAGAGAGGATAATATTTATATTTTCTATCTGTCTAGAGATACTAACAATGCAGGTAGATGCCTATATGCTCACAAGGATAAAAGATTACTGTGGCACCAGCGTCTTGGTCATGCCAACATGGATACTATATCCAGGCTATCGACTAAAAAGCTAGTTAGAGGCTTGCCCGACATCACATTCAAAAAGGATACTGTATGTGCCGAATGTGAATTGAATAAGGCAACCAAGTCCTCATTTCATTCCATAAACTCTGTAAGCACTACTAGGCCCTTACAATTACTCCATATGGATTTATTTGGCCCTAGTAGAGCAGCCATTCTTGGTGGAAAACTCTACGCTTTTGTTATAGTTGATAATTTTTCTAGATTTACATGGGTTTTCTTTCTTATAAATAAAAGTGATGATATTTCGGTTTTCAAGATTTTTGTTAAGAAAGTTCAAAACGAAAAAGGCTACATGATTACTCGAATCCGAAGTGATCATGGAGGCGAATTCGAAAATACTTATTTTGAAAAGTTTTGTGACTCTAATGGTTTTGATCATGAGTTTTCTTGTCCAAGAACTCCTCAACAAAATAGTATTGTGGAGCGGAAGAATAGGACTCTTGGCGATATGGCTAGAGTCATGTTGAACAAGTTCTCACTTCCGAAATACTTTTGGGCTGAAGCTGTCAGTACAGCATGCCATATTTTAAATAGGGTGCTTATTCATCCTATTACGAAGAAAACACCCTATGAGCTTTGGTTTGGAAGAACCCTAAATGTTTCTTATTTTAGAGTTTTTGGATGTAGATGTTTTATCCTTAACAGCAAAAATAACTTAGGCAAATTTGATGCCAAAGCTGACGATGGTATTTTCCTTGGCTATGTTGCCAATAGCAAGAGATATAGAGTGTTTAACAAACGCTCATTAATTGTGGAAGAGTCTACCAATATGACTTTTGATGAGGATAACAGTGCAGCAGCCACTCTTGATGATGATATTGAGCCATCAACTTCTACTCCAATGAATACCACCACCAAAACCAATTCTCTGGAGGACTTGCCAAAGAAATTCTCTTTCAAGCCGTCACATCCAGAAAATTTGGTAATAGGTGAGGTTTCACGCGGAGTAACTACTAGATCATCATTAAGAGAATCCATTGCTAGTACTGCCTTCATTTCACAAATTGAGCCAAAAAATATTTTAGAAGCTTTTAATGATAAATTTTGGATTTCTGCCATGCAAGAGGAACTCAACCAATTCGAGAGGAGCCAAGTATGGGAACTTGTTCCTAGACCGACAAATCACTCGATTATTGGTACTAAATGGGTTTTTAGAAACAAAGTAAATGAAGATGGTTCAGTTACACGCAACAAAGCTCGTCTAGTAGCCCAAGGATACAACCAAGAGGAAGGTATCGAATACGATGAGACGTATGCTCCTGTTGCGAGATTGGAATCCATTCGGATGCTTTGTGCATTTGCAAATTTTCAAATTTTCAAATTATTTCAAATGGATGTTAAAAGTGCTTTCTTGAATGTATTTTTTAAGGAGGAAGTTTATGTGAAACAACCCCCTGGTTTTGAAAATCATAAATTTCTCGACCATGTTTTCAAGCTGAAGAAAGCGCTATATGGCCTCAAACAAGCCCCTAGAGCTTGGTATGAATGGCTAAGCAATTTCTTGCTTGAAAAAGGATTTTTAAAAGGGAAAACTGACACCACACTTTTCATAAAATCTTTCAAAGACACTATTCTCTTAGTGTAAATATACGTAGATGATATTATATTTGGTTCTACTGATAAAACCCTCTGTCAAGATTTTGCCAAGTGTATGCAGACCGACTTTGAGATGAGCATGACGGAGGAGCTCAATTACTTTCTTGGACTGCAAGTCAAACATATGTCACATGGAACTTTCATCTGTCAGTCAAAGTATACAAAGGACATGCTGAAGAAATTCGACCTTGACAACGTCAAACCAATCAGCACTCCAATGGCTACTACAACTAAACTAGAACCAGATGAAAACGGCAAACCTATGGATTAACGTAATTATCGAGGTATGATAGGCAGTCTACTTTATTTAACTGCTAGTCGCCCTGATATTATGTTTAGCGTTTGCCTGTGTGCTAGATATCAAGCAAATCCTAAGGAATCACACATGACTACGGTTAAGCGTATCTTTTGATACCTTAAGGGTACGGTTACAGTGGGCCTATGGTATCCCAAATCAACATCATTTGACCTCATTGGTTACTCTGATGCCGATTTCGTCGGATGCAAGGTCGACCGTAAAAGTACGAGCGGTACGTGTCATTTATTAGGAAAGGCTTTAGTCTCTTGGTTTAGCAAGAAACAGAATTCTGTCGCACTATCCACAACAGAAGCTGAATACGTTATAGCTGGGCGTTGTTGTGCACAAATTCTGTGGATGAAGAAAACCCTTGAAGACTATAACTTATCTTTTATGCATATTCTAATCTTTTGTGACAACACTAGTGCTATAAATCTCACTAAGAATCCTATATGTCACTCATGAACGAAACACATTGAAATACGTTACCATTTTTTGCGTGATCATCAGCAAAATAGCACTATTAATTTAGAATTTATTGACACTGATCATCAGCTAGCAGATTTCTTTACAAAACTATTATCCGAAGAGCGCTTCAATTTTTTCTGTCATGAACTTGGAATTTTGGACGAAGATGTTACTAATTAAAATAAATTTGCATAAATATCGAGTATGTCTTGATTCTTTTATGATGAAATTGCTATGGGTACAAGCCGAAAGGGTCCTTCTAACAACAAGGTGTAAAAGCCTAAGCGACACGGTGCACTAGTCCTCAGGACTACCGCTAGCTGGGATCCGGCCCCTGCAGCTAACCCATGGCAACTTCAAAATTGGAACCCTTAAACATATATTCGGTTTTTCTTCTTCTTTCTCCTCCATTGCCACCTTCTACACTTCTCCAAACATATTTTCTCCAAACCCTAACCCTAGTTCTTCCTCCCTAGAGCATATCTATTCTCCAAACTTAAGGAGAAGGCTTCCCTCACCATTCTCCTTCTTTGCTCATCATCACATTGAGGTATATTTTACCACTTCTCTCCATCTCAATTTTCTCAATTATCTTTATTATTTTATGGCTCCACGATTGTTCAATCGAGGGAAGAGACTTCGAACCGAGGAAGCATCCTCTTCGAATGCTCCTTCTCGTGTTGAACCGCCCGTTGAACAACAACCACCTATCCACCCGTTGTTTAACCCACCTCGTCTACTTGACCCAAACACATTTGACGATCGGATATTTGTATCACTTGACGCATCAAATGAATGGTTTAGTGATTTTCGGACACATCCGGTGTTTGCGGGTCATCCTATCGATTTTACTATTTTCTCTCAATATGATTCACTTTTTTATGATCTTTGCCTTGACGAACTTATCACCACCAACTCGGTTATATATCGCAATGCTATTCAAATGTTCTACTGCAACCTAACTCATGATGATACACATATTTTCTCACGGGTTGTGGGAATTGACATCTCTTTTGATGATTTCGATTTGGCCGAACACCTTGAACTCCAGGAGCCAAACTCATGGGAAATGCTTGTTGAAGCTCGATCGTTTCAATTTTCCGATGGGTCTTCCCTTGAAAGCTTCAAGGACGACTTGTGTACCCCTAACACGCGTCCTCGCAAGCTTTTAGCCAAGTATCTCAATTCCTATTTTTATGAACTTCATCTGATTATCTTTAACACTATTCTACCCAAAGCGGGATCCACCGATGAGGTCACCTACTTTGAAATCTCGATGTTGTATCACCTCCACTTTCATGTTCTATTTAATCTTCCACGTACCATGATGGACTGGATGATTAATTCTAGAAAGAAACCAAGATCCTTGGTTTATGCTTTGTATCTTCCTGTGGTCTTTCGTGCTTTTCGTGTACCACTTGATGAGTGCCAGTTCTTTTCTGTCCCTGCCTTCCTCTCTAAGGCACGGCGGCTTCGGGCAGCAGTTGGCTCACCTGTTGTGTCCGAGCACTCTGACGATGAGCCTGATGCCCCTCCTCTGGGACAGGATCCTCCTCTTCCTCCTGCCACTCTAGAGTCACTCCAAACTATGCTTCGCGATCGATTCACCTTAGAGGATGATTGCTAGACTCAGCTTGACTACCGGACTACCTTGCAGATGAGTGCTATTAGCAACTCGCTGTACGATATTCGGTACTCCATGTCTCGACATCCTTCTATGCCTATTCCTATGGAGCGGGACCCTGCTCGCGATGGATATCGTATCGATGACCCTTGGGTTATCCGCTACTTGGATCCGGATGCAGCCTTCGTGGACCCTCGTCGTTCCTTCACTGATCCATCCAACGACGCTGGGCCTTCACGAGCTCGATGATGGATATGGACTTCTACTTGCTGCTGCTACTGAGGATCGTAGTCTATGTTTTATGCACTTTGGATTTTAGTTGTTTTTATGCACTTTGGTTGTATTAGACTTATTATTTGTGACTCTTGAGACATTCAGTAGTTTTATCAGTCTCTATGCAGTTTCATCTATTATCTTTTGGTGTGCTTGCCAGTTCTTTTTGTTTATGGTTAATTGCTAAATGCCAAAAGGGGGAGAAATTTTGGTATATTCTATATTCTTTTTGTATTTATTTCTGTGCTTTGGGGGAAGAATGTTTTTATCAGGCCAACAAGATTCAAAGCTATTGATATTGCTATTGCTTTATGGGGGAGCTATTGCTAACTTGGCACTGATTACGGGGGAGCTATCCTATTTCTTTTAAATGTGTCCAGGTATGAATATTGAATATACAACTATCATTTTGTCAATTATCATAATGGGGAGATTGTTGACACAAAATCACAGTCAACCAAATATTGATAAAATTAACTACATGATACTTGTGATAATTCAATACGACACATGAAGACTACATCCAGTACAAGTCAGACGACAGCTCGAATTTGCAATACAAGTTATTTTTTGAGTCCGTATTTTACAATTTTATTGAGTCTAGACTTATGTAAACTGAGCTGTGCTGAGCATCTGAGACTTAACCTATACCCATACCCAAAATCCAATAGCTCCACACATATCCAAATAAGCCAATTGGACCTATGACCCATTCTATGCTCTGGAGACAGAGTTCGGGCCTAACTCTGCCTCCTAAAAATCATCATCCTAATTTTTAGGGTTGGCTGGTTACAAGTTGTCCAACGGCCAATTTTTTAAAAATTCCAACCAGAATTCTGGCCGAATTCTGCCTACTTGGTATCCTATAAATAGGTCGTGAATTCTCTCATTTTCATTCATCCAATCTTCTCTTCTCTTCTCTTCTCTCTAAAGCTCTATACAAGCCATACCCTTCTTCATCTAATAGCCACAAGCTCCTTAAGCCTCAAGTGCTCAGTACTTTTCAGTCAGGAGGTTGTGCAAGAGTTCAAGAAGTCGCTTAAAAATTCCAAGCATCGCCACTGCGATCTTTGTAAGAAGTTGACGTGCTCTTCTGAAGAAAAGGCACGGGGTATAACTACTATTTCATAAATAGTGGATTTAATCCTGAGCTGGAGTTCTCAGGCCTGGACTAGTCCTCCACGAGGGAAACCAGGTTAAAAATCGGTTGTGTTTGCGTATACTTTCTTGCTCCTTATTTATTTTCGTATTTACTCTGATTACTTTCAGCTTGTCAAAGAGTTTAATTTTTAATTGGCTATTATTGTTATAAACTCTATTCACCCCCCTCTAGAGTTGCCATCTGTTCTTCATAGAATAGATAGTCTAGACTGTTCTTTATTTTTATATTAGTTGTTGTCTTGATTTCAGAGTTGTATAATTTGGAGATGTTGAGACTGGTAGTTGTTAACTTGTGTTTATTTCACTTTGTTGTACCTCAGTTGAGAATTTCCTTATCTATTCCATCGTGATATATTCTATCTTAGATTGTGATTGAGTTGATTGGCCTCCTTTTGGAGAGTATTTCATGTTATGTTAGTTATAGTTCATGAACTAGAACAACGTTCAACCGCCGATACTGCGGCGTAGGCTGGGCGCTGTTACGTACTCGAACCCTCACAGTGGGTGCGGGTCGTAACTTTTTGGTGGATATGTAGGGGCCACGACTGACAGGGTATTCCCCAAGTTTGGGTCGAATTGGTTTTGTATCCACGAAGTTATTTAGCTTGCACTGGTCCTGCACTTGTGTCCAGTTTTGGACTGATGGGTTCGTGTGGAGTTTGGACACTTGTGTCCAGTCTTGGAAACTAAATAAATGGTAGGACACGAGCACATGTAGGGGGTTCATTACCAACCTTTTTTTTTGTAGATTGATAGGTTTTGATTGATGTTTTGGTCCTAAACAGGGTTCGGGTTTTGACAGTTGGAGTTTCATTCCTTAATGATATTCTTCAGCTTTTTTAAATGATATTCAAATATTAATTCATGATTCTTGTGAAGTGGTTACCTGTGTACATATTGATTTCAAGGTTTAATATATATATGAGATTTTATTCTGGGAGTTTGAATATTTATTGGGTTTATATACGATCAATTGGGACTGACTGATGTTTTTCCCTTTTCTTTCAACTGAGAACTTTTGATGTTTATGTAAACTGAGTTTTATTATGATGAACCTGAGATTTTCACTCGACTGAGCCTTGTTTTCTTGAGTTGGTGTCTGTTAACTGATTTCCTTTCCTTTCTTATAAACTGGGTTCATCCTTATATACTAAACTGAAGCAACCTGAGAACTGAGTTGGACTGTTAGTACATATTGAACTTAGGTTGGTTTGATTTAAAAATTGAGTTTCCTTTACCTGAGATTTATCATTGAATAGAACCAGAGTTTTAATGGAACTGTTTTAAATCCTATTTTGTTTCCCTTATAAACTGAGTAGTCGTTTTCCCCTTCTTCTTGAAATCTAAAATTATGTTAATAACCTGAGTTTGTGTAGTGGTATTCGAACTAGAGTATCACTACAGCCAGCAGTAGGATTAGGATTATTTTGGGGTACTCAATCACATTAGGAAAAACACTTAACTGAATTCCTGCTATCTAAATTCCTTTTGAAGATTGCTTCCATGAAATAACTGTCCTCCCTTGAATTATCGTTTCTATCTCAGTATTGATTCCTTGTTTGATCTGTCTCCATGATGGTGATTGAGACACGATCGCATCGCTCTGGCCTAGTAGACGCTGGTGAGAGGCCTACCACCCTTTACCCGAATGTGGACGTTGGGACCACAGCACCCCCTACTTCTGCTCATATAGGAGCGTCTGCAGCTTTTGGGAGTGCACCTCCACCTGTCCGGAGGTCTTCTCCCGTCATTTCGGATATGTATCAGCAGCAGTTACCTTCAAGGATAGTAGATGCGGCTCAGATGTTTACCCTTTTTCCAGCGATGCCTGGAGACTCAGCAGCAGATACAGCAGAGCCAGTCTGCTGATTTCTGACAGAGCATACAAAATACTCACCAGTTGGTCAGGACGACAGTAGAGCTGGTGGCTGCTCAGCCACTGGGAGGTTAGATACAGCCATATTAGTCGAGGAATCCGGACATCCAATCCTTTAAGAAGATGGGACCCCGAAACTTCAAGGGTACGGAGGGTATCATATATGCTGACGATTGGATAGAGCATATTGAGGAGATATTCCGATTAGCACAAATACCAGCTAGATTATATATCGAGGCCGCAGCCAGTCAGATGCAGGACTTGGCCCATACTTGGTACCAGACGGACCCGAGGGTTGTTACAGCCAGTCAGACTTGGGCAACGTTCAAGAAACTGTTCAAGGAGAAATTCTTTCCCGATACAGCACTCGATGCCTTGGAGGCGCAGTTCGAGAGTTTGGTTCAAGGGAACCAGACCGTTGAGGAATACGCCGGGGAGTTCTGCCGTTTGGGTAGATTCGTTGAGGATCTTACTGAGGCCGGGAAGGCGAGGAGGTTCTGCAGGGGTTTGATCAGGGAGATCAGGTCGTATACTAAGAGCGACCGCGACGCTACTTTCGAGCAGATTTTGGTATGAGCCATGGCAGCGGAGGACGATCTTCGGCTGAAGGGGAAGTGGACGCTAGACACTCAGGGAGCTAGTAGCAGTGCGGGCCCGGCCAAGAGGCCCCACTTACAGATTCAGCAGCAGTATCCGCAGTAGAGGCCCAACTTACAGATTCAGCAGCAGTATCTGCAGCAAAGGCCCCACTTACAGATTCAGCAGCAGTATCCACAGCAGATGCCCCACTTACAGATTCAACAGTAGTATCAGCAGCCGAGGGTCAACTTTCAGCAGCGGCAGTTTCAAAACTGTGTACCCTTTCAGCCGGCGTCGCAGCCACAGAGGCAACAGCAGGCCCCGGGACAGCAGCTTTTTATCATTTGCCCCTTCTGTAAGGGAACAGGCCACGATTGGGGCAAATATCGGAAGCGGCTGGAAAGATTTTTACTTTGCAGAGGATCCGATCATCGACTGAGAGAGTGTCCTGAGTCATTTGGATAAACAGTTTAGGGAGCAGGAGCCAGGGCTCCGGTGGGCCAGCAGAAGGGATTACCCTTACCAACTCAGCAGCAGAGGTACATGCAGCATCAACAGCAGGCCAGGGGAGGCCAGCAGGGGCGAGCTTTTGCCAGGACAGTCGAGGATGCACAGGCCATTGGAGTTCTTGTTGCAGGTTTCATCCTTTTCGATTCTATTTCCGTAATTGTCTCTTATAACTGTCTTGAAATTCGATTCCCTATGTTCCTTGTTGATTGATCAATTTTGTCCTGTTGTTCTTGTGTTATGTTAGATTTTCTTCTGAGATGAATCATGTGGGCTAGGTCACCTCAGTTATGGGATCTAGAATCTTCGATAGTCCTGTTAGCTGGCATAGTAAGGACATATAATCGGATTTAGGATGTATTTCTCGGGTGTGGGAATTTAAAGTTTTTGCTGTCAAGCATGCGGCAATGCGAAAATTTTAAATACTATGATTCTAGAGGTATGTTCCTTAGTCAAGGACTATGTGATTATCGTAGCCTTGCTCACTAGCACGATAAAGATTCTGAGTATCATGATTTTGGACAGAGGCATACGATTGTCGAACTGTGTGATTGAGACTATGATTGTGGGGGTGTTTGACCTATAAGGAGTACTACCATATTAAATTTCGAGGACAAAATTTTTTTAAGGTGGGTAAACTTGTAAACCCAGTTTTCTAAATGAGGATAATTTTGAAATTTTGTGATTTTAATTATGATATTTAAATAATAATATAATTTTTGGTAATTTTTAATCATTTTAAAACTATTTAAAAATCATAATTCATGATTTTGATGTGCAGCTAGTGAAACCCTAGAGACTGTCTACCCGAGAGCCTAACCATGTGATTGGAATTTTTATTTATCATTTTTAGCCTAGGGGTAATTTGGTCATTTTGACTTATTGGAATTTATTGATTAATTATTGGATTGGTGGTTGTTGATTTTGACTTTTACTAGTTGTGACTTAAAAGACTAACCTAGATGTTGACCCTAGCTATGGTGACTTGATTAGCGTGGTGAGACCCTAGTCTAACTTAAGTTTGTCTTGGATGACTTAAGTTGGCTAAGTTTTATGAAAAGAGTGGGAGGGTTTTGCATTTGGACCAAAGGCTAAGGACTTGAGCTAGTTAGCTAGCTAACTTGGCCCAAGGCCCAACATGGAGAAACCCTAACCCCAGCTCTTCATTTGGGCAGCCCCTTTGAGCCAATAGAGACCTAATTTCAGCCTATAAAGTATATCTTCGTGACCCCTTGCCTCTTTTAGAACACCCTTGTAGGAAACCCTAATTTTCTCCCCCTTTCAATCAAACTTCACCAATCCTCCACCAAATTGATCCCAATCTTTTGCATTAGGCTCCATTTCTGGAGTAGAGGTTGAGGGAGACAAGCTTGCAAGGAGGAGAGCTCTTTTGGACCTTGTTTGAGGAGAGGGAATCCTTATTTGGGGCTTTCAAGAGGCTTTGGAAACCATTAGGTAAAACCTTCAAAAACCTTTTCAATTCCTAATCTTTTTGCATGGTTGCATTCATTTAGGGTCCCCCTAGGTGTCCCTCACGTTTGGTAGGAAACCGTGTCCATTTCGTGTTCGTATCGGACATGTATCAGTGCTTGTTGTAAGTGTTTGATGAAATGTCTCATAGAAATGAATGTTAATGTTTTCCAAAACCAATTACATATTTTTATAGCTTAATATGTGTAGATTAATATTCCAGATGACTGAGTTATGTCATGGAGTTGGATTGTTGCAAACCTGAGAATTATATGCCTTGACTGTTTTTTCTTCATATTGAACATGAGAATTTATTTCCTTTCTTTCTACTTAGCTTACATTCCTAATAGACTGCTAACATATTTTTAACCTCAACGCTTGACACTCCTCACTTCACACACCCCCATGTTTAATATCATTTCCTTATTTCTCTCTCTCTCTCTTTCTCTCTACAATGTACTTGTATGATAATATATATATGAATGCATGAATGTATGTAAACAATTATGTAGACATATATATTTGATGAATGCAAATGGTTTATAGTTTGTAAATATTTGTGTGTGAGTGCTAGTTAGTTTGGTTAGGCCTAGTTTAGACTAGTATAGACTTGGTTGACCTAGTTTGACTAGTAGAAGTTGACCAAGAGTTGACTTTAGCCTAGAAGACCAAGAAATCATGTAGAATGCATCGTAGACCATAGATTTACTATTTTGGTCATGTTGTGACCTGTATTGTCCTGTTTAGGACTCATCTACTCTATCTGAGCTTTCACACCTACTAGAGATACAGGATATCAGGCGAGTACATTCTCTGATCATTTCATAACTTGCTGAGGATTATATTCATGCTCTAGTTTACCTTATTTGATGTAGTCATGATATTGTCACGGATTGGTACTATATAGATCCCTACATTGAGATGTTATACCCCTAGGGAGCATCAGATACATCATGTCGTTTGTTTTATGTACATCATGTATTCCTCGCTCTCATGTTATTCTTGTTTCTCATGTGCTTCATGATCGTTCATGCTCGCTTGTGTACTCTCACGTGCTCTTATGTTCGATCATGTTTCTCGTGTATTTTATGTATAACCTATACTTCATGTGTACCCTTCATGGGCTTTCATGTGGAATTCATGTGCACTCAGTTCTGAGCCCTCATGTATACTTTATGTATACCCATCTATGGGCTTTCATATGAAAATCATGTACGTAACATAACTTGTCTGGATTCTTATGTATTGATTGGGGTATGGGGGATTATAAATAGTCATATGAACAATTCCAAAGTAGTATAACCATGTGCACCTCTTTAGTATATTTATGTGCAAACCCAGCCGTTCACATGTTGACTTTGTACTCTAAATCACTAGTTACTGGTAGCTCTCTACTCATAGTAGATATTTCCATTATAGTTCTCTCTCTATTTACATCATGTACTTTCTTTCAGTTTCATGTATCATACTCTCTTGCATGTTTATATTTTCTAACCTGTTATGATCTACGTGAGATGTATTTTGCTCGATCCCGTCCTGACTGGACCTGTTAAAATTTTTATAGAGGATGATGAGGAACCCTGCACCCCTTACTATGGAGTTTGCCTAGATGACACTCGTGACCTGGACCCCTGGGAAGGTTCAGGCAGCTGCTGAGGATGATACCCATGTATAGAATAGATAGTCTAGACTGTTCTTTATTTTCAAATTAGTTGTTGTCTTGATTTCAGAGTTGTATAATTTAGAGATATTGAGACTGGTAGTTGTTAACTTGTGTTTATTTTACATTGTTGTACCTCAGTTGAGGATTTTCTTATCTATTCCATCGTGCTATATTCTACCTTAGATTGTGATTGAGTTGTACCTCTGTGATTGGCCTCCTTTTGGAGAGTATTTCATGTTATGTTAGTTATAGTTCATGACCTAGAACAGCGTTCTACCGTCGACACTGCGGCGTAGGCTATGCGCTGTTACGTACTCATACCCTCGCAGTGGGTGCAGGTCCTGACAATACTTCTCCTCTTGTGTAGTTACCTTACTTTTCTTGTACTTTAATTGTTTCTCTAAATCATTACTCGTATAAACTGCCATGTTCATCAATACAATTGTCTCTAACTGCTTATAATTCTTTATCATTTACTTAGGATTTCTTGATGAGTTGTGCACATTCCTGTCCTGACTGGACCTGTTAAAAATATTACAGATGCTTGCCCTGAGGATACTTGCCGTACTTACTATGGACCAGGAGATGTTTTGGCCAACTTTGGCCCCGACACTCAGGATTGATCAGGAGACTAGCTAGAAGACTTGTTTTAGTTTTCATGTTTAGGACTTGAATTATAATAACTTGAGATATGAGTTTGTATTTGAGTTTGTTTGAGATATTATTATTTAGTAGTCGATATTTGTTGTTGTTTAGTCTTTAGTTATAAACTTATGTGTTATCTTATCGTGTATAGACTGTGATTGAGATTTTATTATATATAACTTGTCCTCCGTTTGGAGTTGAGATTTGACAAGTACATTATATAATTGCGTGAGTTATTGATTAGATAGTAACCTAGGACAGCGTTCTACTGCCGACACTGTGGCACAAGCTGGACGTACCTACTTCTTGTGCTCCTTTACTGGGTACGGGTCATGACACATTTTTAGTGGTGGCCCATGCAGGTCGAGTTTATGTAGTGGTACTCTAACTAGAGTATCACTATAGCCTGCGATAGGATTGAGAGGTAGGCTTCGAGGGAGAGGTACTCAATCACAGTGAGGAAAATTCTGCTTCAATTTATGCCATCTACACATCTTACTGAATTGCTTTCTTTCAAATAAACTGTCCTCCTTTGATTATATCGATTCCTGCTCAGTGTTGACTTTCTTGTTTGATCTGTCTTCAGGAAGGTGGAGACGCGATCACATCGCTCTGGTACAGTAGTCGCTGGAGAGGGGTCTGCCACCTCTCGTCCAGTGTAGCAAGATGCTGGGACTGTAGCACCTTCTGTTCCGGATCAGACAAGAACGAATGTAGCCTTTGGGGATATGCCTCCACCTGTTCGGAGGACGACCCCAGTTATTCCTGAAATATTTCAGCAGCAGCATCTGCAGCCACCTGCAGGATTGGTTGATGCTGCCCACATGTTTTCCTTTGTGGAGAGGATTCTGGAGTCCCAGTTGCAGCAGCGTCAGATTGCCGATTTTTGTCAGGGTATACACGAGGCTCACCAGCTGGTCTGGACGATAGTGGAGAAGGTGACCATTCAGGGGCCAGCACAGACACATCAGTGCCATCAGAGGACGCCGGGCATCCAGGATTTTCAGAAGATGCGTCCAAAGGATTTCTTTGGTACAGAGGGCATCTACTATGCAGATGACTGGATAGAGCATATGGAGGAGATATTTCGATTAGCAGAGATACCTGTCCGACTTCAGATCGAGGCTGTGGGTCGCCAGATGCAGGACTTGGCCCGCACATGGTACCAGACAGACCCCAGAGTGGAAACCGAAGGATTGACTTGGGCAGCCTTCAATGAGCTGTTCAAGGAGCAGTTCTTTCCAGATGTAGCACTTGGAGGCATAGAGGCACAATTTGAGAGCCTGGTTCACAGGAACCAGACAGTCGGAGAATATGCTGGAGAATTTTGCCGTTTGAGCAGATTCATTGAGGACTTGAGCGAGAAGACGAAGGCGAGGAAGTTCCACAGAGGTTTGATCAGAGAGGTTCGGTCATTGATTAAGAGTGATAGGGATGCTTCTTTCTCGAAGATTTTAGCAGGAGCTATGGCAGCAGAGGATGATCTAGGGTTGAAACTGAAGAGAGGTCGAGACTTTCAGGAAGCCAGTAGTAGCGGAGGCCAGGCCAAGAGGCCTCACATACAGATTCAGCAGATACAGACACCAGTGTGAGTACAGTAGACACAACATCAGCCTAGAGGACAGGACCGAAGGGTACAAACTTGTGCCTACTGCAGGAAGGCAGGGAATGTTTGGGAGTCTTGTGGGAGGAGGCTGAAGGTTTGTCTATTTTGTGGGTCTGATGCTCACAAGATGATAGATTGTCCCGCTGCACCTCCTTTTGAGGGAGCTAGGCCACCTGCTCAGCACCAGAGGGGTGGAGCTTTTCCGATGGCGGTCGAGGAGACCAACGCTGCAGGTGACGTGTTAGTAGGTTTGACTTCCTTGTTCTTCTTTCCCACCTTCATGTGTGATTTCCATTAGTACATGTCAGGATATGCTTGTGATATGCTAGATAGCGTAGTTACCCTGTTCGAGACTGTGAAATCACGACCAGTAGGACTGTGTTTGCATGTTATCCTTCGACCTTGTTTTATTGGAGGTTTGACCTAGGACGAGTACGATCATCTTAATTTTGAGGACGAAATTTTTCTAAGGAGGGTAGACTTGTAACACCCACTTTTCAAAAATGAGGATAATTTTGAAATTTTGCTATTATAATTATTTAATAATGATATTTAAATCATATTATAATTTTTGGTGATTTTTTAATCAATTTAAAGCTAGTTAAAATATTAAATTATGATTTTGATGGTTAACTAGTTAAACCCTAGTTTTTTTAAGCCTAGGGACTAACCATGACTAAGGAAGCCTAGTCATGTGATTAGGATGACTAATTACAACTTTTTAGCCTAAGGGTATTTTGGTCATTTTTGACTTTTAATGAAAATAAATTTTGATTAATTAATATTGTGCTAATTGAATTGTTAGAGGCTAACCTAGAAGCTTAACCTAGTCTAGATTAGTCTTGAGGTTAGAATCATGGTTAAAACATTCCTACTAAGTGCCAAGGTTAGTAATATCTAGATATTCCTAAGTAGGATATTTACCCCTTAGGATATTTGTGAAAAATAAAGCCTTAGGACTATTGGACCAATAGGAAGGCTTGGAATTGGGTGGACAAGTGCTAGCCACTCATCTACATGTAAAACCTAACCCTAATTCATCTAAGGACCAGCCATCAAGTGCCCCCCTCTTTAAATAGCAACCTATTAAGGATCTTGCCTCTTTTTACACAATAGAGAAGCCCTAATTGTTCTTCCCCAAATTCTTTCCCCTAATATCCAAATTAAGTCCAGATTGAGTCTAATCAATTGCATCATCACCCTCTACCATAGTGGAAGCTAGTAGAGGCTTGCTAGTTAGGATTTGGAGTGCATAGGGCAATTGAAGTTCAAGGGGAAACACTCATTCTCACCTTTGCATTGAGATATACTCTCAATAGGTAAATGCCATGAAACCTATATAAAATCATGTTTTATTTTCATTGATGCATCTATTTAGGGTTCCCCAAGGTGTAGCCTAAGTTTGGTAGAAATTCGTGTCCATTGCGTGTCCGTATCGGACACGTATCAGTGTTTATTTTAATATATTTGATGAAATGCTTGAATGGATTAAATCTTTGTAATTTCAAAAACTAATTGAACAAATTCGTAGCCCTACTTATGGGGATTTCAAAACTATGACTCTGAGCTGTAGAAGCATGGAAAAGGACAAAAAAAGCCCATGCAGCTCCAAACAGAAGGAGTCTCATGCGGCACGAGAATCCTTCAGAACTTTATGCGGTTCGGAACTCTCCAACAGCTCCATGCGGCTCAGGCAAAGACACATGGCTATTCGCTGTCCGCTTCTACAGCTGGCCATAAAGCAGCCGCCCAATTAATTGCTCTGATGACAGCTCTGACGCAATGAATGACAGCTTTGACGCAATGAATGACAGCTCTGACACAATGAATGACAGCTCTGACATAAAAGTTGAAATAATGATGGTGTGCTCCTTGGGAAAAGAAGAAAATCTTTTATAACTGGCAGGATCCGTCGAGTCCCAAGCACCCCTATGCGGCTGCCAACTTTATGCGGCCGCCCTCTTCATGCGGCTGCTACCCCTATTCGACCGCCCTCTTCATGCGGCTGCTACCCCTATGCGGCTGCCCGCTTCATGCGGCTGCTTCCTTCATGCGGCTGCCCACTTCATGCGGTTACTTCCTTCATGCGGCTTCCCGCTTCATACGACTGCTTCCTTTATGCGGCAGCCTTCTTCATGCAGTTGCCTCCTTCATGCGGCCACCTCCTTCATGAAGCTGCTGCCCCCATGCAGCGGCTACCTTCATGCGGCTAGGATTGTGGGGGCTACCCGTTTGCGGTTCACTTAGACTGCACTCATGCGACTCTGCCAGACGCCCCGCTCATGATGGTTGAGACACGTGGCGGTCCTCACGACAGTTGAGACACGTGGCGATCCTCATGACAAGTTGAGACACGTGGCTGTCTTATCCCCTCGGAGTTATGGCTGCTCGCAAATCCTGACAACCAGATTTAGTGCAATTACCATTATTACTCATATCAAATCAGATTTGTTGTGATTAAGAAAATTGGACACGTGGCGGGAGATCCGAGCTTGTCATGACAAATTATAAAGGTTCATTGCAATCAGCATTAATTCCCCATACAGATTTGGCGCAACCAAGAATCAATTGCCCAGATGTAATACAATCAAGATTAATGGCCCAGATGATTGGCCGCCAACTTTTTAAGAGGGGAATCATTGCAAAACCTAATGATCACACCCCACTCCTATAAATAGCAAGGTGCCATTCCTTTGCAAAAGGATCCAGATCCGAAAAAATATAGCAAGGTGACATTCCCTTGCAAAAAAGACTCTCTCCACCCGGCTGGACATACAGAGAGACGAAGGCACGCACAGAAGAGTCTTTCCACACATCCCGAGAGCAATTCTTCATCAGAGCCAAGGCTACGTCCGATCGTCTAAGGAGTAAGGCAGAGCTGCCGTCGCTTTTCCGAACCTCTATCGTCACCCCCCAGAATCAAAAATAAACAATCGTACTTAGATTGCTGTACCTAGGTTTTCATTCCTAGGCTTTCTTTGTACGAGCGAGTTTGTATTGTGAGTCTAAGTTCAGTCCTCCTATAAAATTGTTCTGTACTTTTACAATCAATAGCAAAAACGATGGCGACTCTGCTGGGGACAAACTTATCTACGGCTGAGGAGTTGGTGACGCAATCGGACGCAGCCAAACTTGGCTCCACTCAACAAATATTGGTCGCTCGGTTCGATCAGCAGGCGTTTGAAGAAATGCTCTCCGACAGGAGCGCTGGCCCGGTCCAGCGACGAGCCCGCACAAAAAAGTCCTGCAGGGAGTGGAGGCCCAAATCATTCGCTCCTTCCCAAGCTCTTGAAGAAGGACTCTCTGTTGCTCAAGATGGTATAGAAGCCTCGCAGGCAACCGCACTTCAGACCATAGAGCACTCTGCTGTCCCCAAGTTCGGCAGAAGAAAACACTTTGATGCTGGACTTGCAGGGGCAAAGAGGAACTCTATACGGTCCGAGCCGCATAAGGGCGCCAGTCGCATGGAGAAGGCTCATGTGGCCGCAACTGCCAACCGCATGGAGAAAACTCATGCGACCACAAATGTCAGCCGCATACGGAAAGCCCATACGGCCTGAACTGCCAGCCGCATGCGGGCAGCCTGCACGGCCATGACTTCTAGCCGCATACAGAAGGTTCATGCGGCCATAAAGGATAGCCGCATGCAGATAGCCTGCACGGCCACGACTTCCAGCCGCATCCCTAAGGTTCATGCGGCCACCGCTTCTAGCCCCATACAGAAGGCTTATGCGACCACAGAGGATAGCCGCATACAGACAGCCTGTACGGCCACTGATCCCAGCCGCATACCATCTGTTCCATGAGGCTCACGGTCAGTCTTCGACCGCCTCTCAGGCGATCCTGATCCCAGATGCTCTCATGTGCCAATCTCCAAGGACTCTTCCTACTATGCACTCTCAAGTGCTAGAAGGATAAAGTCTCGGGCAGCGCGGGATCGGTGAGCCCAGTCGGCTGTCCCAGCTTCTGACTATTAGGGCATTCCGCTGACTATCACGCGGGCCCCTGATGAAAAGTTGTACAGAACTACCTGTGTCCAACCCCCGAAGGCCAACGAACGGGATAGTTATCAAGAATCTCCCAACAAGGATCAGGGGAAAGTACTTGTGCTACCCCCATATCAGGGAGCAGGCAGGAGGCCGATACACTCATGGGCTCAGAACTTCCGGGCGTACAAAATGTGTGACTTGCGCAACGTGATTCTTCACAAACACAAGGAAAGAGACGAAGATTTGATGTGCAGAGAGTCCTGTCAGGGACATCAATGCACCCAAGTCATTGTCAACTGCTGCTGCAACAAGGCAGCAGTATAAGAAGACCGGCGGTCCGTCTTCCAACGGCTGCAACACCCAAGCTCAGAAGACGAGGTGCTTCTCGTCGCCTCCTGCAATTCTGCTCTGAAGATTCCTGGCAGCGGTAGAGGAAAGAAAACAAATGTCTCCAGTCCGAAAATCTCAACCGGCGTAACCAAGAAACTCTCTTCTAAGCGGTTGTCTACCACCGGTATAGGAGGAGTTTACCAAGGTACCCACTCAAAGACGAAATCTGCCACACTTGGAGGTTCGTCGTCCACATCCCTGGAAGGCACTGGAGCCGGGGGTAGCACTCCCCCAAATATCTACGATAATTCGGTGTTCCAAGAAGACAATCCAGGGAAAACGATTCACACAACAGATACCGCAGATCCCGACGTCCCCGAGGACGTCCACAATTCTCAAGATGAGGCAAGCTCTGAAGCTGGGGGTACCACTTTTTCTGAGTCCGAACCAGATGAGAACATTCCCACATATCCTGACGTCTTCTCCATATAAGGGTATGACTCAGAGGGCACGTCCTCTATGGTTCCTTCCATCTCTCCTCATGTGAGGATGGTATTCATAACAGACAGCAACCAAATGGTCCCAGTGATCGCCAATGCATAGACACTCTGGAGGCCATACTGCATGCCTCGGTCAAATCTGTGGACGAGATCAAAGCGGCCCTTCCAACTCTGCAAGAAAGAATGCCTGGCCAAACAAGCTTGGGTCCCGCGGTCAATGCGGATTCGAATTCAGCTGCACCAAACCCGGGTGATAATCCTCCTTAAATATCGGCCCCCACCGCTGCAGACGAGGCCAGGAACGCAAGAAGAGAGGTCCAGGAGCTCAGGGCCATGTTCTATGCCCGAAAAAATTGCCAATACCTCAGGATACGACAACCGTATCCCGCTGCGTGGAGAGATGTTCCCTTTCCACCAAAATATAAACTATTTCACATCAATCCGTATAATAGGAAGACATCTGCAAGCAGGTACATCACCTACTTTGAAGTCACAACCGACCATCTACCTCATGACGACGCCATCCTTACGCGGCTATTCATTGGAGCATTAGAAGGGGTCGCCTTCGACTGGTACCGCAACTTACCGGACAACTGTATCCATTCTTTCACCGGCTTCAAACGCATGTTCCTGGAGAGGTTCTACGAGGTAGGACAAGACGTGACAATGTTTACCCTCATAGACGTTGTTCAGGGAGAAGAAGAGTTCACAAGGAACTATATCGAGCGGTTTTGCCAGACCGCGATGAAGTTGCCTTCCGGTAATCCTGATTCCTCCTTAATTGAAATTTGCCAAAAGAGGCTGCTTCCCACGATCAGCCTCTGGATGGGCGAAAGTCAGTTCAAGGATTGGAAGACGTTCATCATTAGTGCCACTAGCGCAGAAGGCAAATTAAAAAAAGCTCGCCAGTTGGGATTACACGTCTCGGAAGGAGAGGACAAGGGCAAACGCCCTAACACCAACAGCAACAATGGTGGTAACCCCTCCAACAATCGAGACAATAAGGGCAAACAGGCTATGGTGGCCGACACAGCCCCAAAACCTGAACCGAAGCCAGTAGAGTAGCAGTGGCCTCAGATGACCTATTCCTTCGAAGACGGCCATGTCAAGCCCATCTTGGACATGCTCATATAGGGTGGCCGAATTCAGCTCCCTCCTCCAAGGCGTGAACCTCGACCTGCAGAAATGGAGAACCCCAAATACTGCCACTACCATCGCTATGTCCACCATGCTATACATGACTGCTACCAACTGAAGCAATACATCCAACATCTCATCAATTCTAAGGCCCTGGCCATTGATTTCGAAGAGGTAACCGTAGCAGCCAACATGGTGTCAGTACAATTCGGCAGCTTCCCTCCGACAAAGACTCAAGATGGAGTAGTGCCTGTCCCTGAGCAAGGATGGAGATCGCTAACCTTCCACCTCCCCGAATCCAGGATGCCGGCCTAGTGCCCCTCACCACATCACGAAGGGAGATCATGTGGGTCCATCCGGACTTGGTACCTGAGGTGACTCAGTCCGCACCTCCCTCCGCCAGCAAGAAGAAATGCGGGAAAGTCAAATCATGCCGCACAATCTCGATAGAGTTCGAAGAAGCTACGGCTGTGGTTACCCACTCCGGCGTACAAACCCAACCTCCACCGGGTAACTTGGCTGAAGACCATCAACCAACAGCTGCTGATGCTCCAGGACCTTCGCAGCCTTCGACGACCGACAAGCCTAGGCCGAAGGAGACTTGCTTCGACAAACTGCTCCGAAGAGAGATGCCTCATGGGCTGGAGAGGCCCTACAACTTTGATATCTTGGCACAATTGGCCAACACACCGGCCAAATTATCGCTATACGAGCTCCTAAGACTCTCCAGGGATGTTCGCGTCGTACTGAGCGAGGCGCTCCAGAATGCCGATGCATGTCTGGCTCAATCCAATCTTACTGGGGAAAGCTTGCATGCAGATCTCCAGGACAGCGCTTGCACAGGCGTAATATCCAACATCGTCTTCACTCCGCAGGATATGCTTATCAAGACCAACCTGCATGATCGCCCTCTGTATTACACTGGGTACATTAACGATATCAAGGTGGACCGGATGCATATTGACCCCGGTTCCTCTATAAGCATCATCCCGAAGAGCCTACTACATCATTTACGTATCCCAATGCATCGCTTGACGCCAACAAGCACCGGCATCAGCGGTTTCAATTCAGGCAGAAGCTATCCGATCGGGAAGATTCGCTTGAAGTGCCAAATCGGCAATCTTCAGTCAGAAGTGATCTTGAGGCAGTAACTGGATCAGAAGAACCTTTGACGATCCACCTCCAAGCCCGCAAACCTGACATAATTGCGCCCCTTACAGCCACTCTGCGTAAGGACGCAATTAGCCTCTCTGCACAGGAGGAACAGATGATAATCCGACTGCTAAGGTCTGGCCAAGCACCAAGACTCACGACAGAGCCACTGTCAATCAGGCTGCCTAAAGCTAGCCAGTAGCAAACAAAGGAACTCAATCCTTCTGTCAAGCCAATGACGATTCGTCTTCCCAGAATGAATCGACAGTCGAGCGCTAAGCCTGGAACAGCTAGCCAGCCAATAACTCCCTGCCCAGCACCGAGCACCAAACTGGGGGTGATTAGTACGCCAATGACTCCACGTTCTGCTCCACCCATGGAGCCCCTGATGATTAAGCTGCCTAATTCATCCTCTCAGTCTTCATTTACTCAGGGGGTGGCTGAAGAAGAGTCGTAATTGGCCAAGTATGTGGCTGCTTACACTGATACGCCATCCGCAGATGATGTAATCCCACTGGAAAAGATACCTCACTTCATCAATAAAGGGCTATCTTTGAATTATCTCAAGCTTAATAAGATTTGTACAATGTATGTTATGAAATACGGTATAGGCACTCATCTGCCCACACAGGTAACAAAGGTCTACACCGCGAACCAACTTACTCTAGTGGAAGACGCTTACCGCATAGTCGAGGGAGGGGATCATCCAATCATCTTCGGCCAGAAGAATAACCCACAACCCTTTAGGGTAGAAGAAGTTAATCTCGAACCCGACATCGGGAGATTGCCCCTTTATCTATATAGTTCCCAATCCAAGTACCTCATGCAAAAATAAGGGTATGATCTAGAAACTACACCAGGCTTAAACTACGGCACTGGACGGCGGTTACCCTTGCAATTGTCGGTCCCGGCTGGTAAACCCCAAGACTATTATAACAAAATCAGATGTGGGCTAGGTTATGTTACACCGATAACGACCCCTGAAAGCTCAAACGAGGAATGCGACTGGCACTCACACTCAACCGGATGACCCACTTCCGATTCAGATGTCAGCATCGGGGACATGCTCAGGCAAGTCTGGTCCGTCAATATGGTATTTGCCGATGCCTACGAAGAAGATGAAGACATTCCTGAACTTCTTGAGTTAGAGCCATGGGCACAACAACTAGATGCGCAGTGGGAGAAGCGATTTGAAAAAGAGAGCCTCCCACCGAGGATGAGGTTGTACAAGTCGATCTCGGTGATGAGTCCTCTCCAAAGCCCATCTTCGTCAGCAAGAACCCGACAGACGAAGAGCGAAAATCACTACTACAACTTGTCAGAGAATATATCGACGTGTTCGCCTGGAGCTACGAAGATATGCCAAGACTGAACCCGAAGATTGCACTTCATAAGCTCAACATCCGTCCGGACGTAAAACCGGTCAAGCAACAGCAACGACGGTTCCGTTCCGACGTCATGAATGCCATTGAAGCTGAGTTCAATAAACTGATAGCCAGTAATTTCATCCGCGAGGAACAACATCCAGACTGAGTCGCCAACATATTACCAGTCCTCAAAAAAAGTGGCAAGATTCGAATCTGCATCGACATTCGTAATCTGAATGAGACGTGTCCTAAGGATGAATTCCCTCTCCCTATCACAGACATCATGATCGACAACACTTGCGGTTTTGAGCGTATGTCATTTATGGATGGTTTCTCGGGGTACAATCAGATCAAGATGTTTTCTGATGACGAAAAGCATAAATCATTCTGAAAACCAATTGGCACATACTGCTACACAGTCATGCCCTTCGGTTTAAAGAATGCTCGCGCCACCTATCATAGAGCTATGAGCATCATCTTTAGAGACCACCTATGCAAGACAGTGGAATGCTACGTCGACGACATTGTCATCAAAAGCTGCTCTAAGAAAGATCATCTGCATGATCTGAGGACAGTGGTCGACCTGATGCGAGCACCCAATTTGAAGATGAATCCCACAAAATCCTTCTTGGGCGTATCCAGTGGAAAGTTCTTGGGTTTCATCATTACTTCCCAAGGTATCCACATAGACCCTGAGAAGACGAAGTCAATCATGGAGATGGGTCCCCCAAGGAATCTCCTAGAACTCCAAGGCCTTCAAGGGAGGCTGGCTTACATCAGGAGATTTATCTCTAACCTCTCCGGACGATGTCAACCATACACCTACCTCATGAAGAAGGGCATTTCATTCGAATGGGATGAATAATGCCAGCGCGCCTTCGATAGCATCAAAGAATATTTGACGAACCCTCCAGTCCTGGTAGCCCCGGTTGCTGAAAAACCATTCCTGTTCTATGTACGAGCAATAGAGCATTCTCTCGGTGCTTTACTAGCACAAAACAACGATGCAGGCCACGAGCATGCTATATATTACCTCAGCCGAATGATGATGGGGCTGGAACACCGATACACTGCCGTAGAAAAGGAGTGCCTTGCTCTGGTGTTCACCATTCAGAAGATGCGACACTACGTTACGGGACAAACCATCAATGTCATATCAAGGGTCAACCCTCTCAGGGTCCTCATGACCAAGCTAGGTGCACTCAGCTCTCGCCTCGCTACCTGGGCGATTTTATTGTCTCCCTACCACATGATCTTCGTCCCGCAGAAGGCTGTTAAAGGTCAAGCTCTAGCAGACTTTTTAGCAGCTCATCCAGGTTCGGAGTCAACTCGAATAAACGAAGAGATTCCAGATGAGGTCGCCAATTCAAATATGGCCACTCATGATGCCGTATGGCGAATGTTCTTCGTTGGTGCTTCCAGAACAAGACCCAAGGGCAACATCATCGCTGGAGTCAGAGTGGTGCTAATTTCTCCCTCTAGGCTGGTGATCAATCGGGCTTACTCCCTTACGGAGTCCTGCTCAAACAATATAGCCGAGTACAATGCTCTGGTCATTAGCCTCTGACTTACAAAAGAGCTAGAGGTAGAGTATCTTGAAGCATACGGCAATTTACAGCTAATCGTCAATCAAATCCGGGGCTCGTACGAAGTGCATCATGAAGACATGATCCCCTATCACCAAATAGCGATTGACATCATCTTATTCTAGGAAGGGTTCTTCATAGAACACGTTATTAGGCTCCAGAACATTGAAGCCGACGCCCTAGTAGGCCTAGCCGCTTCCTTAGCAGTTCCAAATCATGCTCACCACTTGGTTGACATCATAGGCCGTGAGTTGGTCTGTCCAAGAAATAATATTCAATGTGTTGATAGTTACTCCACTCTGACAGTCGATGAAGCACCAGACTGGAGACAACCATTCATCGACTTTGTGGTCTACGACATCCTGTCAGACAATCCAAAGGAAGCCACTTCTATCCGAAGACGTTCCCTCAGATTCTTCTACGATACAGAGACAGAAATGCTATATCGGCGATCATACGATGGATTACTGCTTCAATGTCTGTCAAATACAGAAGCCAAAAAAGCCGTGCAGGAAGCTCATGATGGCATTTATGGAGCCCATCAGCCCGGCCCGAAATTATAAGATCGCCTTCGACGAATGGGCTATTACTGGCCCATGATGGTCGCAGATGCAATAGACTATGCACAAAAATGCAAAGCATGTCAAGTCCACGCAGATTTTATCCACCAGCCATCCGAGTTTTTACATCCGACTATAGCATTCTGGCCATTCGAAGCATGGGAAATGGACATTATTAGTTCGATCACTCCATATTCGTCCTGAGGATACCGCTTCATACTTGCAATCACAGATTACTTCTTCAAATGGGCGGAGGCTATTCCACTGGCCGAAGTCAAGACTTTAAATGTGATCAACTTTCACAAGCATCATGTCATTTACTGCTTTAGATTGTCCCGAAGGATCATCCATGATAATGGTCCGCAGTTCGCAAGCTACGCTTTCTATCGGTTTTGCGATAAACACAGAATCCAGAATATTGCTTCAACACCATACAACCCGGCAACTAATGGTCTGGCTGAAGCATTCAACAAAACAATCATCAAGCTTCTCAAAAAATTCATGTCATCAAACAAATGCGATTGGAATGAAAAGCTCAGCAAATGCTTATAGGCGTACCGTACTACAGTACGAACGGCCACCAGGAACACTCCATTCTCTTTAGTATATGGAAGTGAGGCGGTTCTTCTATTTGAGACTCAAATCCCCTCACTCTGTGTCGTGCTCACCTATCGGTTGATGACAGATGATAATCACTACCGCCGACTACAAGAGTTGGAGGCCCTAGACGAGAAGCGCCTGTTAGCTCAATAGCGAATCGAGCTGTACCAGGCACGTATCTCCGAAACCTTCAACAAAAAGGTTAAAATTAGAATATTCTAAGTAGGCGATCTCGTTCTGGCAGTTCGGAGGACGATGGTTATGACTCACAAAACCGCCGGCAAGTTCCAACCAAAGTGGGAAGGCCCGTTTATCATCGATGTTGTATTCTCCAATGGAGCTTACCGCCTCGCAAAACAAAATGGAGACTTGCTCATGTTGCCCATCAACGGCAAGTTCCTGAAGAAGTATTATGTCTGAAAGGACATCCTCCAAATCTTTCAGATTGTTGAGTTACGTACCCCCTGGTACCGTTGAACTCACATTTCGACTACAAATATCCCAGAATGATGAGTTATGTACCCAGTTGTACCACTGAACTCATATTTTGACTATAAATTCCCTCAAAATTGTCGAGTTACGTACCCTCTTGTACCGCTGAACTCACATTCCAAAACCAAATATCCCTGATTGTCGAGTTATGTACCCCCTGGTACCGCTGAACTCACATTCCAAATCCAAATATCCCTGATTGATGGGTTATATGCCCCTAGGTACCGCTGAACTCACATTCCGATTCCAAATCTCCCAGACTGTTGAGTTATGTATCCGCAAGTACCGCTGAACTCATATCCTGGTCAATGCAGATAAAACTATATCGCATCTTTTAGGTATTAAGTCATGTATGATCATACCTCTGAACTTTTCTCCTAAAAGAGCTCCCTCTTTATGATCCAATACCCGTACTTCCAGTGAACAAAAAAGGGTAACGGATCCACAGATTCTTCGAAACAACTACGTCGATGTTACCTCTGAGTTGTTTTCCTTTCATCAAAAATAAACTGCCCCTCACATAGAACTTCTACGTCCTCATTACCTCTGAGTCGTTCTATGTATCCCTTAATGGAGCTCCCTTTTGCCATGTCCTCATTACCTCTGAGTGGGAAGGCTCCATCGAAGAAACTCTCATATTTACCATGTCCTCATTACCTCTGAGTAAGTATGCTGGTTCTCTCACGACTTATTATCCGTACCAAAAAAAACCCCAGGGTACGCCAAGGATAATAGGTCCACAAAAAGTCTCCCATTGGGGCAACTACTACAAGCAAAAAATAGAGCGAATGAATTATATTCATTAAAAATCAGTTCCATTCACATGACTACATCTCATGAGCAAGCCAGAAAAGTTCTCTATAATTTCATTCAGACAAGAAGAGAGAAGATTATATTGATGTCCAAAAGATGCAAAACACAAACTATAGCTAAAGACAGACAGAAATACCAAAACAAAAGATGGACATTTATGAGAGCCCACGAATCCTAGTTTCGGGGGCACATATACCAATCCCTCAACCATTTTTTATATGAAGGATCCACTTGAGCAAAGTCCTCGTCCAGAGTAGGAGGGTCAGAACTCCCAGTACTACCGCCGTCAGACTGGGGCTCCTCCTTTACAGCAATAGGCGCCAGCTCCCCTCTCTGTTCCTCTGTTTTGGTATTACCTCCTCCTTAACAAGCGATGACTCTTGTTTGAGAGGAGGCAGCAGCTCTTCCTTCACAATGATCTCAGCCTTCGGCAGGGATGCTACAAGAATCAAAGATAAAAAAAAACAAAGTTAGATGGCCAAAGCCTTATGCGGCCCAGTCCAGACGAACTTCTGCAGTCCTGATTGAGGGGGCTTCATGCGGTTCAATTCAGAGAGACTTATGCGGCTCTGTGCGATGGGTCATTATGCGGTTCAATTTGTAAAGTGTCTATGCGGCCACTAGACAACTCCCATGCGGCTCGGACATGGGGTATATCCTCATGCGGCTCAGACATGGGATGTACATACGGCCCATACAATTTGAATAGTTCGACGAAAACGAGGAACGCATTAAAGGCTTGTGCATAAAGCATGCAACAGAGCCATCATTGGTATGGTTTTAAAGTATATGATCCGCCCAAATCCTTACCAGTAATGGGGGGGTGAATGTCGGAGTGGACGTCAGGCACCGTGGCTGATGAAGAAGGCACTCCCTTTTCCTTTGCCGTGGCTGTAGAAGACTTGGGGGCCATCTTTGACTGATGAGCGAAGAAAGAAAACGAAGACATCAACTTAGAGCAAAAAGAGTTGAAGACAGAAGAAAGTAAAAAAGTCTCTCTATCCAAGAACGCTCCTATTTATAGGCAGAAAGAGAGGAGGGGACGCTTCGATCCGCGTGCAAAAAAACTGACTCTTCAGTCATCGAGGTAAATCCAGACCGACCCTTGTGACCCTGCCCCAAAAGGTGGCTTTAAATCTAAAGCAAATCAAGGGCAATAAATGAGATGCATACGTGGCAGGAAGACGTGACAGAGAGCCTATACGGTCAGACAGTCCAAGCGGCCAGACAGTCTATGCGGACAGAAACGACCCATACGGCCAGAAGATCCTATGCGGCTAGGAAGTCCATACGGCTAGAATACCCTATGCGGCCAGAAGAGCTTATATATAGCCATGCTTCTTATTCAAAGTATTTTAATTTTTCAAATTGAAAACTTTGAAGGGGGTCTTGTAGAAGCATGGAAAAGGACAAAAAAAATCCCATGTGGCTCCAAACATAAGGAGCCTCATGCGGCTCGAGAATCCTTCAGAACTTTATGCGGTTCGGAACTCCCCAACAGCTCCATGCGGCTCAGGTAAAGATACGTGGCTATACGCTGTCCGCTTCTACAGCTGGCCATAAAGCAGCCGCCTAATTAATTGCTCTGATGACAGCTCTGACGCAATGAATAACAGCTCTGACGCAATGAATGACAGCTCTAACACAATGAATGACAGCTCTGACATAAAAGTTGAAATAATGATGGCGTGCTCCTTGGGAAAAGAAGAAAATCTTTTATAACTGGCAGGATCCGTCGAGTCCCATGTACCCCTATGCGGCTGCCATCTTCATGCGGCCGCCCTCTTCATTTGGTTGCTACCCCTATGCGGCCGCCCTCTTCATGCAGCTGCTACCCCTATGCGGCTGTCCGCTTCATGCGGCTACTTCCTTCATACGGCTGCCTACTTCATACAGTTGCTTCCTTCATGCGGCTGCCTTCTTCATGCGGCTACCTCCTTCATGCGGTCGTCTCTTTTACAAAGCTGCTGCCCCCATACGACGGCTACCTTCATGGGATTGTGGGGGCTACCCGTATGCGGTTCACTTAGATCGCACTCATACGGCTCTACCAGACGCCCCGCTCTTGACGATTGAGACACGTGGCGGTCCTCACGATAGTTGAGACACGTGGCAATCCTCATGACAAGTTGAGACATGTGGCTGTCTTATCCCCTCGGAGTTATGGCTGCTCGCATATTCTGACAACCAGATTTAGTACAATCACCATGATTACTCAGATCAAATTAGATTTGTTGTGATTAAGCAAATTAGACACATGGCGGGAGATCCGAGCTTGTCATGACAAATTATGAAGATTCATTGCAATCAGCATTAATTGTCCATACAGATTTGGCGCAATCAAGAATCAATTGCCCAGATGTAATGCAATCAAGATTAATGACCCAGATGATTAGCCGCCGACTTTTTAAGAGGAGAATCATTGCAAACCCTAATGATCACACCCCACTCCTATAAATAGCAAGGTGCCATTCCCTTGCAAAAGGATCCAGATCCGGAAAAATATAGCAAGGTGTCATTCCCTTGTAAAAAGGACTCTCTCTACCCGACTGGACATAAAGATAGACAAAGGCACGCACAGAAGAGTCTTTCCACACATCCCGAGAGCAATTCTTCATCAGAGACAAGGCTACGTCCGATCGTTCAAGGAGTAAGACAGAGCTGACATCACTTTTCCGAGCCTCTATCGTCATCCTCCAGAATCAAAAATAAACAATCGTACTTAGATTGCTGTACCTAGGTTTTCATTTCTAGGCTTTCTTTGTACGAGCAAGTTTGTATTGTGAGTCTAAGTTCAGTCCTCCTATAAAATTATTTTGTACTTTTATAATCAATGGCAAACATGAGCATAATTGGACACGTGTCCGTGCCCAAATTTGGATACGAACCTCACCACGATACCCCGTACCCATTCTCTGCTACCACCCACTATTTTCTTACTACACACACCACATGGACACGTACAACTTGGCACGAGGGTGGAGGCAGACACTGTTAGGCCCCCTAAAGTTTTACGACATCTCGTGTCGTATCGGATACGAAAAATGAGCTGCACTAATTTAATACTACACAGTGCACTGTTGTTTCGACTCTCCGATACGCTTTCGTATCTTGGATATGACATGACCTCGACTCGATACAGACACCTAGACTCCTAGCCCTAGTCCCCCTCTTCCCTTAGACACGAGCACGACGTGTCATGTGTCGTGTGTTACACGCACGACTCTGTGACACGCCTGTATGAGGCACTGTGTACACCCCTGCTGTTCGGGCTCGACACAGGACACAACACGGCTTCATATGACATGATTTTTGGTGGACACGAGGGGGCATATACTAACACCATGCCCCATAGTTTGGGTCGAGTTGGTTTGGTATTCTCAAAGTTATCCACCTCGTACTTATTTGTGCTGTCAACACCCACACAGATTTTCACGCTCTCATGCACTTGTTTAGACACTACACTGCGATACTTGGACAATGGGCAGCGTGTTCAGTCCCTATCCCTATATTCCCTCGACACGAGTACAAGAGCACGTGGTTCTTCGAGCACTGTGTCGAGCCCACGAAGGCACGACATGGCTGCACGAGGCAGTCTTCACTGCCAGTTTCTGATACTGTTCTATTTCGAATTTGAACACTTTGTGTCCTGTTTATTGGACACGTTTGGCTTCCTTAGGACACATGGGGTATGCCCATACCTCTGTACACTTAGTTCTCCTATTTTAGTTGTTTTTGCATTTCTAATTTAGTTTTGTATTGATATATTTAAATGTAAACATTCATTTCCAGGATTTAGGTTTTTTTATAATTGAATTTGTATTAGGAATTTGACTGTTTCTGAGATTCGAATATGATTTGATGTTGTGTTTTCAATTAAGTTTTCAAAAGGAAATGTTTTGGTGTCAATTTAAATTAATGGGTTGGGTTCAAAAAATTTTCTATTTGATAAACTGTTTTTCATAATTTGAAATTATTGGTATCTCGAGTTGTCATCAACTGTTATTTGAGTTGGTAAAATCTGGGTTGGGGTTCAGTCGAAACCTGGGTTTAAGTTATATTTCGGATAATCATATTGGGTATGTATTGTGCCTATTTTGTATATAGGTTGTATAGGTTACCCTATGGATAGCTAGACCTAGGCTTGTGTATTACCTTGGTAATACCTTAGTATCCTAGATATAGCCTATGAGTTGTATACCCTAGACAGTTGACCAGTTGACCTAGAATGACTTGGTATTAAACCTAATAGGCTTAATTGACTAGAGTTGACGAAAAGTCAACATGGAGTCAATAATGACCAATTGATTTAGTTAACCAAACCCTAGAGTTGACCAATAGTTGACCATTGACCCTTGCTAGCCTAAGTTTGACCAGTTGACCAAGATAGCCTTGTTGTTGACCTAGTTGACTAGATGTTGACTTGGGTTGACCCAGAGTTGACCAAGTTTGACTTTGACCTAGATTGACCTAGAATCATGTAGATTGTATCGTAAACTTCATTTATCATATTTTAAACACATTATAACCCATATTGCTCTATTTAGGACATTGTGACTCCGGTACAGACATCTGATATTATACTACTCTTTTTAGAGTGTCAGACGAGTACATTCTCTGATAGTTCTTTCATTTACTTGTCGATTACTGTACTTCAGTTCTAGTTAGTTCTATTTGATTCTTTGTTACAAACACGATTTGATATTGGTGGATCCATTTCATACGACACTCATTTATTCATGTCTGGCCTCCATTTCTTGAACCACTTACTGGCATCACCTACTGGAATCACCTACTGGAATCACTTACTGGTATCATTCATGTGCTGGCTGGACTTGTACTTTACTTTCGTATCGGGTTATGGATTCACTTGTACTTGTTGGGCGGGGAAATATTAAAGTAGACATGTGAACATTCCCAAATACTGGAACCACTCCCTTGGAATTATACTGGAATAATAGCCATCCCACACTTGGCCGAGTGTACGATGTGTCGTATTACCTACAGCCGTTTACATGTCGATCTCAGTATTTTAAAACACACTGTTAAAGTATAGTCTGGACTCACCCTGGAATCTTTGATTACTGACTGGACTCACCTTATACTGGACTCATCTTGTACTGGAATTATCTGGTATTAGATTTACATTGTCTGGACTCATATTGGGATTACACTTGACTCATATTATACTGTCTGGACTTATGTCATGTTACTCTAGTTCATCTAGATCGTATTTTACAGTCTTCATTGCCATGCTTCTCCTCTTGTGTAGTTACCTTACTTTCCTTATACCTTAACTGTTTCTCTACATCATTACTCGTATAAACTGCCATGTTTATCAATAAAACTGTCTATAACTGCTTATAGTTCTTTGTCATTTACTTGGGATTTTTTGATGAGTTGTGCTCGTTCCTGTCCTGACTGTACCTGTTGAAAATGTTACAAATGCTTGCCCCGAGGACACTTGCCCTACTTACTATGGACCAGGAGATGTTTTAGCTACCTTTGGCCCCGACACTCAGGAGTGATCAGGAGACTAGCTAGTAGATTTGTTTTAGTTTTCATGTTTAGAACTTGAATTGTAATAACTTGAGATATGAGTTTGTATTTGAGTTTGTTTGAGATATTATTATTTAGTAGTTGATATTTGTTGTTGTTTAGTCTTTAGTTATAAACTTCTGTGTTATCTTATCGTGCTTAGACTGTGATTGAGATTTCATTATATCTATACTCGTCCTCCGTTCGGAGTTGAGATTTGACAAGTACATTATATAATTGTGTGAGTTGTTGATTAGATAGTAACCTAGGACAGCGTTCTACCGTCGACACTGTGGCGTAGGCTGGACTTACCCACTTCTCATACCCCTACACTGGGTGAGGGTCGTGACAAAATATAACAAGATGGTAGATCATCAGATATACAAAGTAAGACGACTCATACATTACATATTCAGATGATTAAGAAGCTTGTCCTACAAAATACGAAGACTACCAAGAGTTAAAGTCATACATGATCAACCCTAGGATTTGTCAATCATGTTACAGCCCTTAGGCAGACAGGAATGTAAATTCAACACGAGCTAACACTTGTTCGGTGGCTAAACGCCTTAAAAGAATAATTTACAATAGAGTGGGAGAGAAAAATAAAATCCACTCATTGCCAGGGTTACGTCTAGTGTTCACCATCTGGCTGGAAGGTTGAAAGATCCTCCGGAGATACTCCAAAATCTGGCCGTACAAAACCAGCTGGGTCAGAACCCAGAAAGAGCAAGTACCGTAAGGGAGGCTTCAGTTAAGAACTAAAACCATCATGTTAGCACATGATTTATAAAGGATAACAAAAAACATGAGTTAGAGAAAACAGGATGATAAACGATAAGATAACTAAAGGACTATTCCAGTAACCAAGTTACAACCCGTAAACCGAACAAGGACCGGGGTTATAACCCTTTACCTGAACAGAACTTAGTCTCTAACCAATTATCGAATAAGTAAAGCATAACAGTAACGTGCTGAAGTAACCATGAACTGACCTGTCTAGACAAGACTAGACTAGACTCCATCCATCAATCACGGCCAAACAATGAGTAAGGCTGGATACTTTTAACTGTCACGACCAGCACCCACCGTGAGGGTACGAGTACGTAACAGCGCCCAGCCTACGCCACAGTGTCGGCAGTAGAACGTTGTTCTAGGTCATGAACTATAACTAGCATAATATAAATACTCTCTAAAAGGAGGCCAACACAGAGGTACAACTCAATCACAATCTAAGGTAGAATGTAGCACGATGGAATAGATAAAGAAGTCCTCAACTGAGGTACAACAGAAATGAAATAACAAGTCTCAACATCTCTAAAATATACAACTCTGAAAACAAGGACAACAGCTAAACATGAAAAAAAATAGTCTAAGCTATCTATACGATGCAAGGGGTATCATCCTCAGCAGCTGCCTGAACCTCCCCAGGGGTCCACGTTGCGAGTGTCATCTAGGCAAGCTCCAAAGTAAGGGGTGCATTGTTCCTCATCATCCTCTGTAAAAATTTTAACAGGTCCAGTCAGGACGGAAGCGAGCACAATATATCTCACGCAGATCATAACAGGTTAGAGAATATAAACATGCAAGAGAGTACGATACATGAAACTGAAAGAAAGTACATGATGTAAATAGAGAGAGAGAACGATAATATAAATATCTACTATAAGTAGAGAGCTACAAGTGACTAGTGATTTAGAGTACAAAGTCGACATGTGAACGGCTTGATTTGCACATGGCTATACTAAAGAGGCGTACATGGCTATTCTACTTTGGAATTGTTCACATGACTATTTATACTCTCCCATACCCCAATCAATACACAAGGATCAAGACAAGTTATGTTACGTACATGGTTTTCACATGAAGCCTATAAATGGGTGCACATGAAGTATACATGAGATCTCATACATGAGTGCACATGAAGTTCATATGGGGGCCCATAAATGGGTGCACATGAAATTCACATGAAGGCTCATAAATGAGTGCACATAAAGTATAGGTTATACATGAGATACATGGGAAACATGACGGATTCATGAGAGCACATGAGAGTACACGAGCATGCATGAACGAGCATGAAGCACATAAGAAACATGAAAAACATGAGAGCGAGGAATACATGATGTACACGAAATACATGACATGATGTATCCGATGCTCCCGAGGGGGATAATATCTCAATGTAGGGATCCATATTGTACCAATCCGTGATAATATCGTGACAGCATCAAATAAGGTAAACTAAAGCAGAAATATAATTCTAAATAAGTTATGAAATGATCAAAGAATGTACTCGCCTGGTATCTGAATGTCTGAAGTAAATGTACTGTCCGAGATGAGGTACCTGACTCCTTGTTAGAGGAACACAAGTCAAGATGTATACATGGGACGATAATTAAAATCTATAATGCATCTGCATGCTGTCTTCGTCAAACTAGACTAAAGTCAACTCTTGGTCAACTCTGGTAAACTACACTAGTCAAACTAGGTCAACTAGGTCAAGACTGACTCAAACAAGTCTAATAAGTCTCACTAGGCCTAACCAAGCCTAGGCTAAAAACCAAGCACACTTACAAGTCACAGAGAACACACATACCATATCTAGCAGTATATATTCATCCATGTATTCATATTTCACACATATATGCTTGCATTTGTTTGCATATAACATTGTATCTATCTTGCATCATATATTTTACATTACACCATGTTCCATTGCATTATTGCCTATGTGCATGTATTCATCACAATATATGCACATATGAAAGCAGCTACCTTACATTCATATATAGATATATAGGTACATAGATATATACATAGGAACATACCCACATAGGCATATAGATGCATATTTACCTACATTACATACACTTGTATATATACCTAGAGGCATAATATGCAAAGAGATATAAAGTGAGGGATTAACGCACATGTGTGTGTACTTAATAGTGTACATGTTCTTAGAAATTTAGGAAACAGTGATGTGTATGTGTCACGACCCGCACCCTAGAGTAAGGGCACGAAAAGTGGGTACGTCTAGCCTACGCCGCAGTGCCGGCGGTAGAACGCTGTCCTAGGTCAAACATCTAACAATATAAAGGTACCTGTATAGTATATACACTTCGAATGGAGGTAACATAGCAAATACAGTCTCAATCACATCTAAGGTAGAGCATAATAAAAGATAGATAAAATATGAAATCCACAAAAAGATACCGCAGATAGAAGTCTAAGTGTCTAAGAAACACAAACCCAGAAAACATCTCAAATCTCAAATACAGTAATCCATAAAGTAAATACAACTCAAGACAACTAAAATAACTATCTATACAACCTCTATTGTGTCTCCTCTAGGCTGGCAGGCAACCTCCAAGCTATCTGTAAAATTTATCAACAGGTCCAGTCAGGACAGGAACGAGCACATCTCATCTAGAAAACCCAAGTAAATGACAGAGAACTATAAAGCAGTTATAGACAGTTGTATTGATGAACATGGCAGTTTCAGGTGATGGTATAGAGAGACAGATAAAGTATAAGGAAAGTAAGTAACTAAACAAGAGAAGAATCATGGCAATAAAGACTGTAAAATAAAATCTAGTTGAACTAGAGTAACATGACGAGTCCAGACAGTACAATATAAGTCGAGTGTAATTCCAATGTGAGTCTCATACAAGATAAGTCGAATGTGATTCTAATTATTGTTCTAATAAGGTGATTCGAATAAGGTGATACGAATAAGGTGATTCGAATAGTGATTCATATGGTGACCTAACAATGATTCGAATAAATTATCCAAGTGTGTTTTAAAATACTAAGATCGACATGTCAACGGCTATGGGTAAATCTGGCACATCATGCACTGATCAGGTGAGAGATGGCTATCGTTCGAATATCATTCACAGGGGGTAGTTCGAATAGTAGAAATGTTCACATGTCTAATCAGTATTTTCCCACCCAGTCTAATACAAGATGAATCCATAATCTGACACATCAATCGAATACAAGTCCAACCAGCACATGAAGATACGAATAGGTGGTTCGAATAGTGACTCGTATGGTGATTCGAATAATAGAGGAAAAATGAGTAAGTATGTGTGTCGTATACATGGATTTAGTAATAACAATACGTGTTTGTAACAGAGAATCACATACAGCTAACTAGAACTGAAGTACAGTAACTGACAAATAAATGAGAGAACTATCAGAGAATGTACTCGCCTTATAACCTGAACAACTGATAGGTATAGAGGTCCAAACTGAAGCCACAGAGTCCTATTTAGAACAACATAGGTCAAGATATATACGAGAGATGATAAATAAAATGTACAATGCATCTGCATGCTGTCTAGGTCAAACTAGACTAAAGTCAACACTTGGTCAACTCTAATCAACCACGCTAGTCAAATTAAGTCAAGTCCTAGCCCAAACAAGTCTAACAAGTCTCACTAGGCCTAACCAAGCCTAGGCTAGCACTCACACAATCACAAGACAATGTGAACCACAACAATGCATAATATAAAATAGATAATATATATAAATACATACCTTCATATATACATGGATATCCACATTGCATACATATTTATATATATAGGCATATGTTACATCATGTATATTTACATAGTTACATAGATATATACATTCATGCACATTTACATACATACATTTATAGATTATATATGTTAACATTCATTACAATGCATTAGGAAAGGGAAGGGAAGGAAAATGTAAAGAAAAAGGAAAACAGTGGACATATACATGCTTGCATCATATATTCTACATTACCATATATACTATCATTATATATTACATTATATTATTTATATATTATGCATTCATATCTATCATTACATGTATACCTTGTATTCATATCTAGCATTCATTATATACTTTCATGCATACATTGTATATCATTCTTTCATTCATGCATTTATGTATTACTTACATATATTATATTAATTGCATTCCTACATGCATGCATTCAACCATATATATACATTAATGTAAAGAGGATATATATAATATATATATCATTTCATTCATCTAACATATCATGCATTACATACTCTATATTCATTTAATATCCATACTACATAGGCTCATAGGTTACACAAAATGCATATATCGTATAGTCACTCTTCTACTTAAAACCAATACTGTACCAATTGGGCATTCACAAAATTCTAAGATTAAGTATGTCGTAGCCCTTTGTGTTAGCTTTCCGAAACTTTAAACGGATCGCATTTTCCTGTCTGAAAGCTCCCGGAATCGCAAAAATATCGAAACATGTTCGTCTTTCGTACAGCTGACACTGAAATAATTCTACAGAAAGTTACAGAAAGTTACAGAAAGAATTTGGCTTATTATAATATATATTTGGAAAGCTAACTTCAATACGGTTCTTTAAAAAAATGGAAGATAAATCGGAGTTCTAAGCTAAAAGTTATGACATTTCTAAGTTGCTTTGGTTAATAAAAACGTGGATGAATATTATGACGAATTTGACAAAAGAACACGTATAGGCCAAGATACTTAGATACAAACATAGGTATCCAAATAAAACTCATTCTAACCATCCTAACTAAGATCAATCCACTCTCTAACTATTATAAAACTGAATTTAAATATCTATTTAAACTATTATCATACATACATACACATGGGGTGTCCTAATTTGGGATCTATCAAGTAGGACACAAGACACATATCTAAAATCCTCAAGAGAGCTCCAAACGGCCTCAAATTTGAATCTAAATGGGACACATGTATGAGGATGGATCCTAGAGATTCAAAACTAATTTATATACAAAGGAAATCGATTTAGAGGATGGGTTTTACCTATTGGGAGTGGAATCCCAATGAAATCCTTTAGGACACAACTCCGATACGAAGATCCCTCAAAGTGGACACTCCTCCTTGCACTCCTCTTCTAATCCTTGGTAGCACCCTACCCTTGGAGAATGGGAATGATTGAGGGATGGTTTGGTGAAGGAATGATTTGATTTGGAGATCAAATCAATGGGAAGGCTCTCTAAAATTGGGAAAGAACAAAAGGAAAATAAAAGAGGCAAGATTGTAATGAATGAAATGAATCATTCTCTTCTAAAGGTGGCTGCCATAAAGTGTCCATTATGGCTAATGAGAAATGTCCTAATTGCCCCTCTCTAGTCTCATATAGTTAAGCCTAGACTAGGTTCAAGTTTGGGGTCAAAATGATCTAGTTTTGAGTCTCTAACTTAACCATTCTAACATGATAAAAATTAGTTTAATTAACTAACTTAAATGTTGGGTCTTATGAGCCATGTTTAACTTAATATTAGGTCCCATCTAGAGTTTAAGCTACCCGGGTCACAATACAAGTCGGAACGAGACGAAACTCAAACCCGACTAAACAAATCCAATAAAAACAATATTAAAAATATAAAAATTTCCCAAAATATTAAAATATAAAAAATGACCAAAATTATAATACATCAATTTAAATATTATTAAAATAATCTAAAATTTACCAATTAATCAAAATCCTAAATAATTCAAAAGTCACAAAATGACGAAAATACCCTTAGCCTAAAAAGTTGTAAATAGTCATTTTAATCATATGGTTAGGTCCCCATGGTCATGGTTAGTCTCCAGGCTCAACATTTCTAGAGTTCACTAGCTCACACATCAAAATTATAATTCACCAATTTTAAATAGTATTAAATTAATTAAAAAATTCCCATAAATAATAAATCCTATTATTAAATAATAAATATTTAAAAAAGTTCAAAATTACCCTCAATTTAGAAAAGTGAGTGTTACAGTATGTGTGATACATAGGCTAAGGTTGTGTGTGTTTAGGAAAACAGGGAATGGGGTTCAGGTTTTAGGCATGTAGGTGTGTGGATATGTGATATTAGAATCAGTGTTGTGAATTTATCATGACAGTTATCATATAGATTCCAGGTTTTTAGAGTGCAAATCAGTGTGAAGGTGTTCTCAGGAAAACATGAAAACAGTTTTACAATTTCTCAGATTTCAGCAATGTATAATTGTGTGTGTAGATGTAATAAGAGGGTAGTCAACATGTGAGAGGCTGTGTGGGGTGAATTGGGGACTGTCATGGACAGTCATATGGCTAAAATCTGGACTGTTTTGGACAGTTGAAGGACAGCCATATGTAGGCTTGCAAATGGCTGAAAGTTGGGCAGTATATGGACTGATTTGGTGACAGTTAAAGGGCTGAATGTTGGACTATTTTGGACAGTTGACAAGGGTTGTTTAGGGGCTGTTATGGTGGTGTAAAGGACTAAACTTCAAGGAATGAAATGTGGGGCTAATGATAGGTTTTAGGATGGCCAAAGGGGGCTAATATGTGGTAGCAATGGAGTGGGTTTATGGACAGTTTTTAGGACAACATGGGTAGGTGTGTGGACAATGAAAAAAAAGGAATGGCAGTCCCATATCTCTAACTCAATTTCAGTTAAATGAAAGTAAAAATCTCAGGTATCAAGAATTTAGCCATTCAACTCAGTTAATAACAAACTGGAATACATTTCAGGTTTTATTAAGAATCAAACAGTGATGTATATATAGAAATAAACTGGAATCAGTGATAGTAGGAACTGAATACATCTCAAGAAATAGGGATTCCTGGAGAACAGTCCCTAATAACACAAACTCGGTGTAATATAAAATCTGGAAATCAACCTATTGCAAAATAGTGTACTCACTGTCAATAGAAAAATAGGGAAATCTGGAAATCAATGAACGAGTGTATAGGTTAAATTCACCTAACATGTAAGAGATGAATCCTAACATAAACTCCATTACCCAGCCTTGTGTACAGTTCAACATTGTATTTCAAAACTTAAAATCGAACTAATCATTCAAAACAATATTTAAGTGCTATATGTATACAACTTCACATGAATGGTTTTCAGGAATGAATCCCAGGCAAGCCAACTTAAATCCCAATATATACGTGTATAATTAATATCTAATTAATCATGATTTAACATCTAAACTTCATAAAAACTAGAAACAAAAGACTGATACTCATTTTTACTCCCATTTGAATTCCACAAACCACATGTCCAAATTCTATTTTCTAAATCAAAAACCTAAACTAACTTGTAAGATCAAACTAGCATGAAACAATACACATGTCCAGGAAATCAAATGACAATTAACCCATTGATTAAACAGTTAATAATGGAAACTAAACACAGGAATGTGGGTACATGAAACTATGTATCAGTCCTCATGGGAAATCCAAAATTAGATATCAAAAAATGCTAAATTACAAATTGGTAATTAACCTACTATATGTGCATGTGTCATATGAGTCATTTAGTATACAAAAAGTATGACACAGACATGTCCACGATAATACAAACAAATGGGGTGCACCTAGAGTTGCACAGTGTCGTGCACACGTGCACGTGTCTGTAGGACACGACACACGGCATGTGGGGTCTCGTGGTCATGTCCACGTGTCAGGCTACACATAGGACCCAACATGACATGACCACGTCGTGTCTGGAGTGGACACGACTCACGTATCAGTACGTGATTCCAACTGAACGTGCGTGCGTGCACACTGTGCGTGATCCGTACGCGCGGGATTTCTCCTCGCGTGGTGAACGATATGCTCCCAAATTTTGGGAGCATGATCGCAGACAATGACCATGAATCCCACAAAAATTTAGGACACGCCGTGTCCTGTGTCCCGAGATATACCCCCCCCGAGATGTAGGACACGGCCTACGGGCTCGTGCTGCATGTCCAAATGAAATACACGACACACAAGGACACAAAACACCAGGACACCTTCATAAAAATTAATACTCTCACCTAGATCTACAAATCCATACGATCACTTTTCAAAAATATAAAAATTAATTCCTATGTGGCATTTCTACAAACAATCAATAAACCATTTCGATACGTGTCCGATACGGACACGAAATAGACACCACTCGACACCAAACCTATGCTAGCAGCTAGGAGACTCCTGGGGCTTCCTTCCCATGCAAAGAAAATAAAATTTGGTGGAGGGAATAGGGATTTACCTATATGTTGAAATTCCAATGAAAAGCTCCAAAGGGGGGTTTCTCCTTGTTAGCCAAACTCTCCGAATTGCTCTCCAACTGGGATTGGCCTCCATGAACAGTAAGAGGAAGCTAATTAGAACCTAATGCAATTGGTTTGGGAAGAAAAATAATTAAAATAGAATTTCTAGGGTTTTAGGAAGTTTAGAACTAACCTTTCTTTCCAACTTTGCAACTCTTTCTAAAGGGAGGCTAACCTAATGGAAGAGAGTATAAATAGGTGGGGATTCCTATGTGGGTGTGGCCAGCCATAGAATTAGGGTTAGGGTTAGCTAATGGGTTGGGCTTTGGGCCTCTACTTGTTAAGTCATAAGTCATGATTCCAATGTCCTTAAGTCATGAACCAAAACCCCTAATCAGTAGGTCACCTATTGCTAATCTTGATTCTAATGACCCAACATGGGTTAACTTAGATTATACTAGGATCACATAACCTAACCAAGGCACTCATAACTAGGGTTAGCTAATTGGTCAGTCCACCAAGGTCAATATTAGTTAAAGTCAACCTATTCAACCGTCATTCAAATCAACTCAAAATAAATCATAAATTCAAATAAATTATATTAAATTCAAATAACCCTAAAATGACAATTACCCTCTAGGCTAAAATGACAAATAAGTATCCCAATAACATGGTTAGGCTCTAGGTCAACCAGACTCCAAGGTTACACTATCAAAATACCAAATTCATAAGTCATGATTTAAAATAGTTTTAAAATGGTTAAAAATCACCAAAATTCATATCATGATTTAAATATAATTATTAAAATACTAAAATTTCAAAATTACCCTTATTTTAGAAACTGGGTGTTACATTAACTAACCAGGGTTATCACAAGCCTAATTACTAATAAGATGCAATGAGATGTTCCAACAGCCACAAGCCCTGCAGACTTAATCCAGGTTATCCATTTGTACCCCACTCCAGTTATCTTTCCATAGCAGTAAGTTGCCTTTGCCTATTATCCATCTTGAGTGTAGCTTGATTATAGGTAATAGAGGCTTCATGGCTCTCCAACAGTGAGAGCTAGTAGCATGACTTCTAGTGGATGGTAGAGATGGATTTCCATATTTGGATGACATAAAGTTTGCCCAAAGATCTTTCTTTTGAAAGATGATCCAACAAAGTTTTCCCTGCAGAGCAGTCATAGTGTGAGATAAGGATTTGATGCCCAGTCCTCCTTCCTCAGTAGGGGAGCACATCCTCTTCCAAGATAGCCAGTGATATTTAGTGAGATTGTCATAGCTCCAGAGAAATGTAGAGAAAATTCTCTCTATTGAGAGAGTTAGATTAGGTGACTTGAGGGTGCAACACATGATAGTGTGCTAGAAATGTGCCCTACTCGACGGCAGGCTACAAGTCCAATTAAAGTGCCCAGATAACAGGACTACCTGTAGCTGCGAAATCTCTTTATAAACTACTTGATCAATCTAGTTATTACCCTAGTCAGATTCAGTATGAATCCCTGATCGTGGTAATCAGGAATCCATGTCCTAGGCATGATGTAAGATGAGACATGTATCTTGTACAAGCACAACCAGGAGAATCAACTACGGTGTCAAGACAAGAGTTACTTAGCAAGTCCAAGTAGCTGTCACAACAGCATTCAAGATTATCATATCATGTTAGGTTACTTATCATGTCAAGAATGCGTCACAATGGACCACTATCAAGAATTATCATGCCAAGTTGCTTGTCAAGAGTGCACCAAGACGGGTCACTATCAAGAGTTATTATGTCGTGTTCATGTTATCATGTTCGTACCAGATTCAAGTTACTAGCTCAAGACTATCAAGTGTGAAGTCGGGTCGCTGCGATTTAGATCAAGTATATAAGACATGCAAAGAAGATCGAGAACACCCATATGGAAGTGAAACCATAAGTCACATATGAACCCTGATTAAAGTGAGATAAGAAGATTCTTGAAGCTGAGACAAAGATCTACAACTTTTATGTTCTCAGTTTTTTGAGATTCTAGCTACAAACAGCTTAAACGGGCAAAATCAGAAAAATAATATAATTCCGGCGCATGAAAATTCCTGCACATCTGTGCATCAGAATTTTTGTGCATCCGCGCATCAGAATTTCTGCGCATCAAAATTCATGTGCATCCGCGCATCAGAATTCCTGCGCATAGAAACTCACGCTGCGTCTTCATTACATGCGCGTTGGAAGACTACGCGCATGACATGCTCGGAGTCAAAGAATGTGTTTTGGGGACTTCACGGCGTATGGCCTCTCGGCGCATGGCCTCCCGGGCGCATGGGGGGTCATCGTCCCCAACAGCAAGTTCAGCCATAAAAGTTCAGAAAACTTGCCATGGCCATAACTTCCTCATCTGAAGTCGAAATCAAGCGAAACAAAAGCCAAAACTGTATGAAATTGAATTCTCTACAACATAGAACCATTAGTTTTTGGAAATACCAAGTTTTAAAGATCAAAACCAAGAAAAATAAGAAAAACTTTAAGTCTAGATCTACAAGAATCTATCTATGGAAACTAAAAACTCCAAGTTCTAAAGAGGCTTAGAATCAAGTAAAAAAGAGAATGGAACAATAAAACTTGAGATCTATCAAGAAGCAAATTTCACTTGCCCAGGACTTAGTAGGTAGGAGGAGTAAATGAAGAAGATAGAGAAGTAAATAAAGAAGTGAATGAGGAGAGAGAAGGAGTTGGGTTATATATCAACCCTCTCTATCTCAAACCAAACCAAGCCAATCCAAGCCAAACCAAGTCAAATTGAACCAAATCAAATAAACCAAGTCAAGATTAAACCAAGACTAGGTTAAACAAGACAAGTCTACTATGGTCCACCTGATAAATGTCAGAAATTCGTATACGTATACTGAAAATACGTATAACGGGAAACGAAAGTGACAGAGAATCCTTCATTATGCACAATTTAGTAGGTGGCACAGAATGTGCTTGATGTGTACTTGATGCTATTCTGTGTTGATTAAGGTAAGTGCGCATGTCAGAGTCATGCGTCACCTGGCTGTTTGACTGAGATACCATCAGTTTGTCCTACCTTGTCATTGATGTGCGCAAGGTAGGAAGATCTTGGCTCTGGCTTGGTTGGCGCTGGCCATGTGGAGTGGGCAGGAGGCTCTGTTGTCCTGCGTAACTTGTTTTAATAAGTTTAGCACGGCACAGATAAGCAGTAGAAAATGGACCTCGAGTAGAGTCTAATTTCTTGGCATCGATTTGATTATCTCTGCCAAAAAAAGTAGAGTTCCTACTCAGAAGCATTCTCGTATTGATTGGCACAGAGGCACAATCAGATGCATTTTCTACCAAGTCTGAGACTGGAAAAGGAGAAGGAAAAGCCATAGGGCACTTTTCTTTATTCTGTGCAGGGGCAGCGATATGTAACTTCTCTACCAAATTTAGAACTGGGGAGGAGTGAGGATTGACCATAAGGCATTTTCCTTTGTTCTGCGTAGAGACAGTGGTTGGCACACTCTCTACCGAGTTTAGAACTGGAAAGGAAGAGGGAGTAGCCATGTGGCACTGTCTCTTGATTGGTGTCGTGATAGTGATTGGTGCACCCTCTACCAATTTTAGAATTGCCAAGAAAGAAGAAGTGGCTACAGAGCTTTTCTTCTTGCTTGGCACAAGAGTCATGATTGGTGAACTAGAGGACTTTGGAGCCCAGATAGCACATGCCTTGTTGTTGGCAGCAACAGTGTGCACGCTTGGAACCCCCTGTGCCAATCATGGCTTCGTAGGCAGTTTGGTCGACTTTTACGACCAAATTCTTTTGCGTTGTGCCGATCGACGCAACATCGCATTGATTTATCACTTTCTCGTCGGAGGGAAAAGTTGTCCCCAGTATAGTCACTATTTTATTTGCAAAAATAAAAGTTATATTACAAATTGAGAAAAGTATAAGAGTATATTTGATTTCTGGGAAAGTACAACTATAGGAATGTGATCAGAAGACGATCAATTTAACCCTTGGATAATGCGATGTCGAAGAAGAAAGCCTTTGGAGAGTGTTACAGCAAGTGCTCAGGAGATTATGATCATTAGTGATGCTTTTGAAGTGATTTAAAACTCTATTTATAGAGTTTAGAGATAATTGTTAAGTAGTTATCATGATTGGCGCACACTGAATTTGGCTTGCCATTCACCCAGTCGTACAAACAGTTAAATTAACTGCATATGACACGTGACATTCTGTGAGAGAGATGCGCTTGGTCGTGGGCAGTATCGTGTGTATGTTCTTCGAAATTAGTGGCATGCGTACCACGTCATCTAACTGCTTCTGGATGATTTGATTATATGGCGCCAACTGTTGAATGGTGCCATGTGCTATTTATTGTTTAATGCACCCTGCTTAATAATGATATTTGATTATCTCGTGCCAACTACAAATGGCACGAGGCAGCTGTTAGTAATTATGACAAATCTGACACAATCTTCTCGAATGCTGCGCGTTCGAAATTCGAATGGATTTTCCTCGACTGACGTGCTGTCAGTAATTATTACAACTATTTCAGCTTCTCGAAGAAGCTTGCCACGTGGCGGCCAGCGGCCACCTACGTCCAGTGCCAACTGTTGCCATGCGCCATTTGATGATTTGTACTCTTGCACCATTTTTGTGTAGCGCATGATGATAATTATACTTTTTAGGCTTCTACAGGGATGACTTGGAGAGCACTCCAATATTTTATTATAAATATTGGAGGATTTTCCCAGTTATTTTATAATATAATAATTTACTGACACACCCACTGTTCTACTGACACACGTCACTGTTCTCTTCTATAACTGACGGAGTCCGTCGTCCAATGCTGTGTGCCACCGCCTCCGGCTGCCGTGACTCATCGGAGTTTGCCGAGACCACCACTTCATGTCGTCACGTCATCATGGAGCCGATCTAGCCGCTCTCATCACCGTCCACGTTGTTGGAAGTTCTCTACACCGTCTCGACCACCACTAGTCACCAGAGGCACCGAATCTTGTAAAACCCATATTGTTCTATTTTATTTTATTTGGTATTTTGTGGTATGTTCATATTAGTAAATAGCTTAGTAATTACGCATATGTTTTTTTTATTAAATATTTCAGGTAGATGAAATTTATAAATATTTGCTTTCAAAATAGTTTACAGTTCTAAGCGTCACTGAGTTTTTAGAATTTTATACATGTACACCTATTTTTTTTATACATGTACACCTATATATATATATATTTTATATATATATATATATATATATATATATATATATATATATATAAATATATTTTTTTTTTCTTTTATATATATATATTTTATATATATATATAGACGCACACACACACACACACACACACACACACACACACACACACACACATATATATATATATATATGTGTGTGTGTGTGTGTGTGTGCGTATATATATATATATATATATATATATATATATATATATAAAATATATGTGTGTGTGTGTGTGTGTGTGTGTGCGTATATATATATATATATATATATATATATATATATATATATATATATATATATATATATATATATATATATATATATACGCACACACACACACACACACACACACATATATTATATATATATATATATATATATATATATATATATATATATATATATATATGAGAGATTTTATATAGGAGAGAGTTTATATTAATTTTAGGGTGTCTAAGTGTGTATATGAATACACATATAAGTACACACACACACACACACACACACACACACACACACACACACACACACACACACACATATATATATATATTTATATATATAAAAAAAAAAATATATATATATATATATATACATATATATATATATATGAGAGATTTTACATACTTTCAAATTCTCATGAGATATTGATATCTCATGAGATATGGAACGCAAATTCTCGCGAAATCCCTCCAACACAGAGAACCCGATTCTCTATTCAATTTTTTGGGAGATTTCGCTAAGATTTCGACCACCCAATCTCCCTCAACTATGAAACTTTTTAATGAGATCAAATCCCGTATGATGTCCATCCATATCTCTTTGGAATAACCAACTGCCCAGTTCAAATCCTAATACAAATCAGTGGGTTGGTTGATTCAAAATCTTAGCGTAACCGAGCGTATACATATACTCGGGAAGGAAGAAAAACCTATTCTTCCTTTCCCACTCCATGACATCTCCCCCTCTCCGTCCTCAAACCTAGGCATGCCACCCTGACCCCCTGCCGCAGTCGGTTGTTTCCGCAGAAGGCGCTGAAGAACCAATGAAACAGAGAATCATCTCTGCTACACTATGCAATCGAACTTCAGGTACCAAACTTCGAACCCACCCATGTTTCTCATCTTACGTTTAACTAATTTTTGATCTGTAAATTTGTTTAGGAAGCCAAGATAACCAAGATTAGATCACAATAATTAGGTTTTGGTTTAGTCAAACGACCTGTCCAGTATGTTGATCCAAAAATTGATGAGAAAATCTGTTTTTAAACAGAGGTAAAACAGTCCAGACACCCGACTTGGAAGGCAAAACATTTAAAATCCATTGATCGATTTAAGATTCTAATTGAATATTTTTTAGACAACATATACGAGAATAAAACCATCGTGTAGATCATGATTTCATTCGGTATGTGTAAAGTTATTCGATTCCAAAATCAAGAAAAACCTATTTTTGAAAAACTAAAATCTTGGAAAAAAATTTCGATACGTCATGCGTCCCGATAAACCGGGCGACGTGGTCGCAACCCATGAGCAACGGAAGATGCATATGGATGTTGTCGACGTATGGGATTTGATGGAACTCAATTTTGTTGTGTATGTGCGACGAAATTGAGGCATATCGGTCAAGATATCCCGTATCGGCCTCTTTGCAAACTAGCCCACAACTTTGTGCACGTTTATTATCTCAAGACAAAACTTGCTCCAACAGGACCATATTATTTTTCTGGTCCTGTATGCCAAGTATGGTCTGATTCTGAGAAGGTCGATCGGAACGCTATTTTGGTGGGCCTGCGACCCGTTCCAACGGACGAATTTATGCACGGCCCATCGGAATCCAACTTTTCATCAAACTAGACCCGTAGACATATAGTTTGATGACTTTAGAGACCATAGGTACTGGAACACTTTTCGGTACAAATGGGTCCAACGGAGGACATCGTTTTGACCCAAAATTACGGTTTTGTCCGTGTCCAGAATTGGACTTATGGATAGTCAAACGTAGACATTTTTCTTATGATAAACATGTTGGTGATGTCTGTTTCAACATCCGAAGACAATTATAAGAGTTTGACTTTTGTAGCTCACTGAGTGGTTGGATATTGTTGGTTTTGCGTGCTAGCCCTAGTCAACTGGACTATTCTGAGCGTAATGGTATTATCTATTCCACCAGCTAAGAACCCAGGCGAGTACATTTATTGTTTGTTTCTAATATTGTTAATTCCTATATTACACAGTTCAGTTATATAAAACTTGATTCCTGACACGCTCGTTACATGATGGCACTTTATATTTTCTTGTACATGTCATACCTTCTCTCTTGTAAATGGTGTCAGGATAGGAAAGTACTAAATAGATATGTGATCAAACCTTAGCACATGTTTTATTTTTTGCACAATAGACCTTGATGAATAATGTAGACCTTGATAAATAATGTGGACCTTGTGGTGTAACTGCCGTAGATCGATCACATATCGAAAGAGTACTTCAAAACATATAGATAGTTATATTCTCCTGTTACATGCTGTCATATATTATCATGCCTGGTATTCTTCATGTTCCTTGTTCCTTCTGTCTTGATATTCTCACCATGTATTTTATGAATAACCATTGTCTTATAATCGTTAACATATACTGGGAACTGCATTCAATAAATTGTACTCGTTTCCTTCCTGACTAGAAACCATATTTTTCAGATAGTCGTGGCTACTATTTTGCATTGGATTCTTGGGGAGACATGGATATATGTGGAGGCCAAACCTAGAGACTAGTACGATAATTGAGTATTTATTTAGTTGTCTTTTTATAATTTATGAGACATTGTACTTTGTATTCAAATGTAAACTTGGATATTAAAATTTTATTTTAGGTAGTGTGAATCAGCAAATAAAAGAATTTAATTTTATGAGCATTATTTTGATTTGAGAATTATGGCCTAGACAACATTCTACCGTCGATACCGCAGCGAAGGCTGGCTTGCGCACATACTCGCACCCGAAACGTGGGTACTGGTCGTAACAAATCTGCTCCCACGACACCGGAGTTAGGAGCCTCATCGAGGACCCTAGCACCTGTGCTCCGCCACGTAGCCACCGAATCGACCCTATCGGTATCGCCAAGGAGTAGATCTGACCTCGTGTAGACGCTAAAAATTGCTAAAAAGAATGCATTATGGTACGCATAAATGGCGCCAGGACTCATCTATTAAATTGTGCTGGACAAATCGCACTCAGAAATAGATAGCACCAAACCCCACATGGCATTGGCCGCCACATGGCAATCTGTGTGAAAAAACTAAACGACTGTCATCATGACTGACAATACGTCAGTAGAGGAAAATCTTCTCAAATCCTGAGCACGTAGGGCTCAAGAAGAATGGTCAGATACGTCATTATAACCTTTATCGTTTACTATGCGTCGTACAGGGTTGGCGCGAAGTAATCAACAACACACAGATTCAAATATCTAGCACGTTCTCACAGATGACGCTCATCTACAGTATGCGTCATTCATCAATTGGCACCACTTGATCATTTATTATCCAAAAGCAGTTAGATGACGTTGTGCGCATGCTACTAATCTAGAAGAATGTGCATGTGACACTACCCACGACCAAGCATATTTCTCTCACAGAATGCCATGCAACACAAACAGTTAAGCCAACCATTCGTGCAAATGGGTGATGGCGTGCCAATTACACTGTACGCCAATCAGTTTAACTATCTGACAGTTATTTCAAAACTCTATAAATAGAGTTCAAATTTACTTCACAAGCATGACTATTATCATAATCTCCTAACCAAGTTGATGCAGTACGTTCAAGAGGCTTTCTTCTTCGACATCCTATCATCCAAGGGATAAAGTGATCGTCTTTCTGATCAGATTCCTATAGTTGTACTTCCCCATAATCAGAATTGTACTTTTGTACTTTTTTTCTTAGTTTGTAGCACAGTTTTCTTAGAAAACTTTTGTTCTTGCAAACAAAATGGTGACTCTGCTTGGGACGACATTCTCCTCTTACGAGAAAGTGACAACTCAATGCGATATTGCGTCGGTCAGCACGACACAGAAGACTTTGGTCGTTCAAGTCGACCAAACATCCTACGAAATAATGATTGGCACTGGGGGTGCCAAGCGCGCATCTGCTGCTGTCTCCAAAGACAAGAAGACTCGCTCCATCTGGACTCCAAAGTCCACGAGCGTGCCAATCATAGCTTCTGCACAAAACAAGGGAATGTGTCATGTGGCCACTCCTTATTCTTCTCCAATTCTAAACTTGGTGGAAGATATGATAATCACTGCCTCTACGCAGAACAGAGGAAAGTGCCACATGGCTAGTCCTCATTCCTTCCCAGTTTTAAACTTGGTGGAGAGTATACCCATCACTTCCTCTGTGCAGAACAAAGAAAAGTGCCATGTGGCCTATCCTTATTCTTCCCAGTCCTGGACTTGATGGAAAACTCATCTGATTGAACCTCTGTGCCAATTGATGCTAGAACACTTCTGAGTAGAAACTCTATTTCTCTTAGAAGAGATAATCAAATCAATGCCAAGAAAACAAACTCTGCTTAAAGGCCACTTCCTGTTGCCCATCTGTGCCGCGCCAAATATGCTAGAACCGTTGGCGTAGAGCAATAGGGCATCTTTTCTACTCCACATCAAACTGGCCAGTACTAGTCAGGCCAAAATCAGAATCTCCCTATGCTGCGCATATGAAGATCAAAGCAGGGAAGACTAATGATGGCTTAAGCAGCCAAGCAGGTGGCATATAATACTGACATACGCGCTTATCGTAACAAGCCCAGAACAAAATCTATTCCATTGAATCATATGGCGTACCAAGCACAGTCTGCGCCAACCACCAAATTACGCACAGTAAAGGCTTATAAGATCAAGAATCCTTTTACTTATGCCAATGAACTCAGTACTTTCCTGTACACTCAGGGAACACATAACTCAAGAATGGGAACCATATTCCTAACATAATCAGGGAACGTGTACCTTCTTCTTCTTCTTCTGCAATGTAAATGATCTTTGTGAGATTCTTTTACAAAATTAAAAGATTACAGGGTTACTTCACATACCTATAAGTCCACACCAAGAATATCACTGTAATTAGCATCATGAGATAGTAATCAAGTGCTGCTGTCAGTCAGCCAAACAGTCTATATTTGACCGTTTGAATTACACTCGGACTCCTGAACTGATCATGGTAGACGATGATGAATTGCTATTTGCTTCAGTCAATATGACATCCCATAGTACTGCGGGTAGAAATCGTCCAAGACGTAACGCATCTCGTAATCCTAGTCAACAATATCTTGATGGAATTCGTGACTCCAACGAGGGTGTGTACCAGAACACAAGAGCAAGAAATCGAGAATTCTTCGGTCAAAGGAATCTTCCCACTCCTAATATTGGGGGTAGTACTCTGCCTGACTTCGACGTCGGTAGTAAAGATTCTGATCAGACTAACTTATCCACCAGTTCATCTTCGGTGGCCAGAGAAGTGTCTGCCTACGTCACTAATAAAGAGCAAGACGCTTCTAGGTCTGCTAGTCAGGAGCATCGGATTGTCGTATTAGAGGCTAGCCTGAAATCCATGGCTGACATAGTTAAAGGGATACATGCCGTGATTATGACACAACATGCTATTTCGTCGATCACAAATCCAATTTTGAGTCAAGAACACGCAGTAGTCTCTGTACCTATCAACACCGGTTTGGGGGTACAATCCTCTCTCAATGCTGCTATAGCAGCTCAGGCTACCACAGGTCATTTTAGTGCTAGGGGTGGTACTTATCATGCAGTTTTGCCTTCTAATCCATCGAACCGGTCTGGTGCTCCTCAAACACCGGAAGACCCTCTGGAAGTAGTCAAGCTTCTACGAAATCAGTTCAAAGCTTTTGAGCAAAAATAGGGTTTGCATAAACTAGGGATCAAACTACCCTATCCTGCTAGAAAGAAGTTCCATTCCCACCCAAATATAAGCCGCCGACAATAATGCTATTTGACGACAACACATTACCGAGTCAGTACAACAAAATGATGCTCTACTCACTAGAGTATTCATCAGGTGTTTAGCAGGCATTACTTATGAATGGGATCAGAGTTTTCCATATGTTTGCATATCATCCGCGCAGCACTAAAACATATGTTCCTGGAACGGTTCTACGAAAGAACAAATGACATGACCATGTCAGCCCTTACTAAAATCAAACAAAGGCCTAATAAAACTGTCGGACGTTTCATAGAGCTCTTTCGTCGTGAAGCACTCAAAATGCCTTTGGGTACTCCTGACGTATTGACTATAGATACTAGCAAATCAAACTTGTTACCTATCGTCAGCATGTGGACGGGACCCACATAATTTTAAGATTAGGGCTCCTTCGTAGTAAGTGCCAGGACGACTGAAGACAGTATTGATAAATTCAAGCAGCTAGGCATCCCGATGCCTAATCTTGATAAAGATGAGAATCCTGCTACCAACAGTAGGGGTCATCAAAACAACCATAAAGGAAAAGAAGCCCTGGCTATCAACGTAAGTCAGCCAGCACCTACAATAATGACACCTCTACAGAGGGCACCACGTCCCAAAGAAGAATATTCCTTTGATGAAGACGACATCCTAAGCATATTTGATTGTCTGATCAAAAGCAACAAGCTTCAACTGCTTGAAGCTAAACGGCCGGATGAAGTAGGTAAGACTGACAATTCTAAATATTGTATGTATCACAGGTTCCTGGGGCATCCAATGTCACGACCCGCACCCTAGGTAGGGGCACAAGTGCGTAACAACGCCCAGCCTACACCATAAAAATGGTGTAGAACGTTGTAGGTCTGCTAGCTAGCAAACAGTATATAATAACCTGCCATCTCTGCACGTAGGTATATAGTATGAAATGCTGATAAACTCAATCACAATCTAGAAGGAGGAATCATGGCACGAAAACTAGATAGATATAATCACAAGTACAAAATCCAGCTCAACAATGAGAAAAGAGTCACAAAGTAATATGGTTATACAATCCCAAAATATAATATATTATAACATAAGTAGCAAGCTGGAGACAAGGTCCAGTCCAAAATATATACTCTAACTAAACTAAGCTAGAGGCTCGTCGGGCGGAGCTAAGCCCTGCTGAACCAAGGTCTCCAAGTCTAAGCCCACAACATCAACCGGACCATAATAGGTACAGCAATCCTCCTCACCATCATCTGTAATATTTTGTCAACATATCCAGTCAGGATGGAACGAGTACAATCAACTAACAACAGTTCACAAGATATGACAAAAGCTATAAGACTATAAATAGATAGTATATACAATAAATCATGGAATGTACATGTGAGTATCATGGCAAGGTAAGCTGTAAATATAGAGCTAGAACAAGGCAAGTAAACTGATCATGGCATGTACAAGAATCAAGAATCATCTATCTAACTGTGTGAGTACTAGCTACAATATGTGGCCGGCTTAGGAACTTGCATAATAGTAACAGGCCTGTCTAACCATATGTGAGGTATATGATCAACACTCACAATCAATAGGTGCACAATGGGTGCACAATAGGCTTTGATCACATATCTACACTAATACTCCCCGCCCCCGACTGGTAGAGTAGATCCAAGCAAGATACGTTACGACACGGGATTCTACGAGAAGGAAGCAATCTCCTTGAGAATTGGTGTCCATATACTGCACAAGAACTACAAGGGGGCTTGCACAAGATATACCAAGATAACGAGGAATAACATCTTATGTCGGGATCCATGAATACAAATCCGTGTGACCAATGTGTCAAGAAGAAGCATATCAACACTAATTACATAAATTATAACAATTATCGTAAATTGGAAAAGTATCAGAGAATGTACTCACCTGTAATGTGATGGATAAGTCGACTGAGTCCAAGAACAGTGCCTCGAGGACCTATAGATGGAATACTGTATCAATATAATAGTTTAGAAGTGAAATTAAGTCATACTGAGTCAAACTAGGTCAAGATACGTCAAACTAAGTCAATCTAGGTCAAACAAGGTCAAAATAGATTATACAGGGTAAATCTAAGTCATACTAGGCCTAACAAGGTCAAACTAGGTCAATACAAGTCAAATAAAGTCAAACAAGGTTGATTTAAGTCAACGGTTGACTTAAAGTTGACTTTTGGTTAACTGGTCAACTCTGGTCAACCCTAAGTTAACTCTAGGTCAACTTTAGGTCAAACTTGACCAACATTGAGTAACAGTTGACTTTGGGTCAACTGGTCAAGTTTGGTCAAGTTCTAGTAAATTTTAGGCAACGGTTGACTTTTGGTCAAAATAGTCAACCGTGGTCAACCATGGTCAAAACTAGTCCAAGTCCACTATTCCTAACCATTACCAACCATAATATCCTAATTTTAGCTATATCTTAAAGTATTAAACACATATGTTATGAAATGGGTATTATCCCTACTTATCCTATTTACCCTTCCACTCTAACACTAAGGCCAAGTAGCTTTTCCTTAGTAGTTCCACTCCCGGCTTCCTAGGGTAGTAGGATACTAACCTACACTAACATTACCTACCAAGTTTCCTAGGTAAAGTGGACATCCAGTCCATCTTACGGTACATGTTGTTGATTTATCCATTATCTTGAGTATCGAAGATACTCAATGGTATCATGAGATACCATTCTCCTAACCCCAAACGAAACCCCGATTTTAACTTAGGAGCCAACCAACAAACTCTATTTTACATTAGCTATGTCTCATTCAAATTTGGACACGTTTCAACACTCGGAACTCAAAATCACTCTTTCACTCACCCTCTAACTAAATTCTAATTCACTCACACTCACTCAAAATCCTACTCTACATATCCACTCACATAGGACCAGTTGGGGGGGTTATTTAAGGGGATATATATGTTTATATATAGGTATATAGGTGGGTATATATTGATATATATATATATATATATATATATAGGTATATATATATATGTATGGGTTTTGGGGGGGTTAAAGGGGGCTATAGCTGCTGCTACTGCTGCCATTGCTGCTGCTATGCTTGCTGCTGCAGCTGCTGTTTGTTGGGGGGGGACAGCAGCCCCAAACCCCCCTGCTGCTGTTGTTTCCCTTCTTCTTTCCCTCCTTATCACCCTCAATCTCTTCCTCTCATTCTCTCTAATTCCTCTCTATAACTCCTCCTCTATCCCACTATATATATATATATATATATATATATATATATATATATATATATATATATATATATATATATATATATATATATATATATATGTATATCCCTCTCATATATATTTTATTTTATTTTTTTTATATATATATATATATATATATATATATATATATATATATATATATATATATATATATATATATATAATATATATATATATATATATATATATATATTTTATATATATATATATATATATATATATATATATATATATATATATATATAATATATATATATATATATATATATTTTATATATATATATATATATATATATATATATATATATATATAAAGGCTCTCCTAGTGTTTGGCGTCGACGATCTCCTGCTTTGATCTTTCCCACCTCGATTCCGGCTTGGCCTTGGCCGGATATACATATATATATATATATATATATATATATATATATATATATATATATATATATATATATATATATATATATATATATATATATATTTATATATATATATATATTTATATATATATATATATATATATATATATATAAAAAATATATATATATATATATATATATATATATATATATATATATATATATATATATATATATAAAGGCTCTCCTAGGGTTTGGCGTCGACGATCTCCTGCTTTGATCTTTCCCACCTCGATTCCGGCTTGGCCTTGGCCGGGCCGGCGTCCCCCAGGGTGCTAGTGGACCATTTGGCCACTACACATCATGGTCTCGGTGCCGAACCCGACGTTCGCGGCGGTGGTAGCGGGTGTATCTGCAGATCCAACACCACCGATCGCCATTAGAGCTACTTCGTTCTCTAAAGGGATCCCAGTGATTTCTTTCTCGGAGGATGAGGAAAGGATTTTGGCTGATCCTTTCAAGTTTGCTCTGATTGGTAAATTTTCACATCAACGGCCATCTATTGATGCGATCCGTAAAGCGTTTGAAGAGTTCAAATTCAATGGCACTATAAAGGTGGGTCTCATTGATTCTAAGCATGTTCTTATTTGTCCTGCTTTGGAGATTGATTTTCTCCGCCTTTGATCTCGAGAGGTCTGGTATGTTGTCAAAGCTACGATGAGGGTTTTCAGATAGACCAAAGATTTTTCAGCATCTAAGGAATCTCCGATTACACCTATCTGGGCGTCTCTTCCGGGCCTACCTATACAGTTCTTTGCAAAAAATCCACTCTTCTCCATTGCCCTGGGCATATGTTCACTTTTACGGCTTGATAAAGCTACGGAAGATCTGACTCGTCCTAGTATCGCACGTGTTTTTGTTGAAGTGGATGCTAGTAAACACCTTCCTAAAGTAGTTCGTATCAATTTGTCGCAAGGACGCACATACACCCAGCATATTGAATATGATCATGTTCCTAAATACTATTCAGTGTGTTTTCACCAAGGTCACACGAAGGATGAATGCAAAACTCAAAGAGAGAAGCAACCTGCTATAGCATCTTCGAAAAGGGCGGGGCCCTTCATAGATCCCAACAATAAAGGCAAGGTTCTATTAATTCAAGAGCCAACAACCAATGAGAAGAGGGTTAATATAACACAGTTGGCTACTTCTCCCAATATAGTAATTAGTGATCAGCCAGTGGAAGATATGGACAATCATGAAGTTGTAGTGACGGTTGCCGACGGCTGCACTCTCCCCAATATTGCAGCTCCACAATTAAATAAAGAAGCTCAGTTAGACAAGATTGATCGACCACTATCAATGGATCATGCTGCCAAAACTCGAGAGAAACCGATTGATACCATTCATGAGGAGCCACCAAACACCGCAACAAGACCGAAGACAGAGGAGAATGTGGATCATAATAAAAAAGAATTAACAGATACTGCTACGGAGGACGACAACAACTCAGTACAGTCATTACCAGAGGAAGGAGAAATCCTGAAGACATGATCTGACATTGCTGATAAAGAGGAAATCAATGAACAATCAGGAATTGTCACAACTACAGCCAGGAAGGGTAGGGGAAAGAAGAAAATATACCCAGTGCCAAGTGAACCAAGACACACAAGGTCGACGTCAAAAGGTCCATCATCAACTTCCTCTTCAAAAACCATTAATGTTTAATATTCTAGTTTGGAATATCAGAGGAATTGCTAACAAGATGACTAGTAAGAGACTCAAATCTTTGTGTTGCATTCATAAAATCATGGTGTTAGCTATCATTGAACCTAAAGTCTCTCCTCAATATCTCTTTTCATATCAACTCAAGCTTGGTTTTCAATCTTCAGTCTCAAATTGTAAAGGCAATATCTGGATTATGTCCAAACAGGGGATCAACAAGGTGGAGGTTGATTCTCATGATCAGGCAGTGAGTATAATCATCTCTGGTTCGGTGATCCCTTTTCTATCTTTAGTGTCAGTGGTTCATGGGCATAATAAAAAGGAAGGACGAAGAGAGCTATGTGATAGATTGCAGGACGTGCAGAGACGTCATAACTTTCCGTAGATGGTAGGAGGTGATTTCAACATCATCGCTTCTCCAGAGAAAAAATTTGGATGTGCTTCGCCTTGTCTTGTAGGTATCAATGAGTTTCGTAATTTCCAACTCAGCATAGGTCTTGGTGATATCCCTTTCACTGGTAGTTGTTTTACTTGGGTGAAATCAGAGGAAGGCCCTCATAGACAGGGTTCTAGATTGGATAGATGGCTATTGGATAGTGATTGGCAAGAATGGGCTCCTCTCTCCTCCTGCTCTCATCTTAATAGAACAGAGTCTGATCACTGTCCCATTCTTATTACTATGAAGAGTAGAAGTGATTCTGATAAGAAGCTATTCAGATTTCTAAATTTTTGGACTTCGCATGACAATTTCCTTCATATTGTGGCCCAAGCTTGGTCATCTGTCAATAATCCTAATAGTATGGTAAGAATTGGCCTTCGATTAGCTGTTGTTCGTAAGGCTTTGTCGACATGGAGTCACATTACTTTTGGGGACATTTTTCAAGAAGTGAAGAAGGCAGAAGATCGTGTTTTAGCTGCTGAACTTGCTTTTGAATCAGATGAGGGTTTAAGAGAGAACTGGAAGCAGGCTAAGGCTTACTTAAAACAAAGGGTGAGCTATGAAGAATCTTATTGGAGACAGAAAGCTAGAGTCAAATGGATTGTGAAGGTGACAAGAATACTAAATTCTTTTATTCCTGTGTCTCGGCTACTAGAAATAGACTTCTCATTCATAGACTTGTGTCGGAGGAAGGCAGGACTCTCACTAATTTGCAGGACATACAAGACGAGGCCAATACTTTCTACAGCAAACTATTTCTTCCAACTCCTATTTTGCAAGATCATGATTTCCTGAACACAATTCCAGTCTCTATTACTCATGATGATAATAGAAATCTAATGGCAAAACTAGACATGGACGAAGTGGTTGCTACTCTTAAGAGCTTGGATCAAGACAGTGCTCCTGGACCTGATGGTTTTTCAGGCAGATTTTTCAGAGCTACATGGGATATTATGGGTCAAGATATCCTGGAACCTATTCATCTGTTCTTTGATAGATTTGTATTCCCGCGATCGATCACTAGTACTCATCTCTTACCTATTTTTAAGTTTAAGGATCCTAAGTCGATTAAGGACTATAGGCCGATCAGTCTATGCAATTTTATCAACAAATTTTTTTTTCCAAGTTGTTAGCTAGAAGGCTGGCTCCTCTTCTTCTCCGATTGATTTCACCGGAGCAAAGTGGCTTCATCAAGGGTAGGGAGATTATTGACAATGTGGTGTTGGCTCAGGAGATGGTTAGCATGATCCATCACAAGTATAGGGGAGGAAATACAGCTGTTAAGCTGGATATGAGCAAAGCTTATGATAGGGTTCACTGGGCTTTTCTCAACAAGGTCATGAAGAGGATGGGCTTTTGCAATGAATTGTTGAATATGACATTACATCTCCTGGATAATGTGTGGTTTTCAACCCTGATTAATGGCAATGCCTCAGGCTTTTTCAAGAGCTTGTGTGGTCTGCGTCAAGGGGATCCGATATCACCTCTCTTATTTGTCATTGCAGCTGAAAGCTTGAGCTGCAACCTTAACACTCTAAGGGAGAACAATGGCTTCGTTCCCTATTATTCACCAAGTAGATGCCCTATTATAACTCATTTAGCTTATGCAGATGATTTACTCCTATTTTCAGGGGGTGAGAAGAAATCCATCCAGAAGATGATGAAGGTAGTGGGGAAATACGAAAACATCTCTGGACAGAAGGTGAATGTTAGCAAGTCAGGAATCTATCTTTCTAATCGCATCTCTGCTGAGAGAGTTGAGGATATCAGGAATTCGTTTGGCTTCATTGTCAATAGTTTGCCTATGACGTACTTGGGGTCTCCTATGACAGTAGGTGTTCGTAATGCAGCTATGTTCGATGATTTAGTTAACAAGATCAGATACAAAATCAGTGGATGGCATAATAAGGCAATATCGATGGGTGGCCGGTTAGTCCTGCTGAAGTCAGTACTGACATCAATTCCTGTCTGCACATTGGCTGCGTGTAATCCTCCTATTAGTGTTATTAAGAGAGTTGAAGATATGTTTCAAAGCTTCCTATGGGGGTCCAAGCTTGGCTGTGACAAACGTTCATGGGTGTCTTGGCTAAAGGTGACTCAACCTATCGAAGAGGGAGGATTGGGTATTCGTCGCTTACAGGATGTCCTGGACGCTCTTACTATTAAATTATGGTAGAAAATTAGGACTACTTCCTCCCTATGGGTTACATATATGAAAGCTAAGTACTATCCTAACTCCCATCCTTCAGTAGCTAATGTTTCTACTCACATTTGGAAAAGAATCATTAAGGGTCGGGATTTAGGGACGTTCACATTGATCAACCAAATCATGAAGACATGGAGAATTTCATCTGGACTCCGGGTCGTACAGGGGCATTTTCTATTACTTCAGGTTGGAATTGTACCAGAGTTCGTAATAATATTGATGATAGATTTCTGCAGATATGGGGATCGTATATTCCTGCCAAGTGGTCAGTGCTACTATGGCGTGTGTTATGGTGCAGGCTTTCGACGGATGATGTGATTCAGAAGTTAGGTTTCCAACTTGCTTCTTCATGTCATTGTTGCATGAGCCCTGCAGGCGAGACTACCAGTCACATTCTATCGGAAGGGGAGTTGGCTGCAGATGTTTGGAGTTACTTCACAGGCCTCCTTAAACTACAGAACAATATTGCCCCGATTGATCAAAGGTTTGTTGTTATGTGGAAGAGGGGTCAGAAACATTTTAAACAAATCACAGTTGGGGCTATTGTTTGGGTAATGTGGAAAAATAGAAACAAATGGCGCTATGAAGGCTTCTCTTACGACAGTCAGCAGTTGGTTTTTGAGGTTAAAAGACAGATCAAGAAGGTAATGGCTCATTGCACTCATGCTAGTCTTCCGGAGGCTTTTGAGTGATAGCTTCGTTCAGTTGTAATATGAGCTAATTGCTCCTTTTGTAACCTGAGTTGGAACTCATGTCAAATCAATAAAATCCTAGTGTTCCATTAAAAAAATAATATATATATATATATATATATATATATATATATATATATATATATATATATATATATATAAATAATTTTTCCTCATGCCCAGGACCGTTCTCCCCGAGTGCAGTTCCCCCAACCCCTGGCCGGCTTAGGCCGGCCGCCCCTCCCCTTCGCCCTTCTTTCCCCCACCCTCCTTCTTCCTCTCCGTTCTCCTTAGCAGTCCCTCTCCGATCCCCCGATGGCGCACCCCTGGCCCCCCGAGGCGCTAGCCCTGATTTGTCAGCTCCTCCCCGCCGCCCTCTAATCCCGCTCCCTCCTCTTCTCCCTCCGTACTCTCCCTCGCCGCCGGTCTCCATCCCCCCCGCTCCGCCAGGTGCGTTTTCCGATCCTCCGGCTCCTTCGCCTTGGTTAGGACCCTCCTCCTCCTCGCTTGGAGCGCCCCCAGGCCCCCCAGCCTCCTTAGCCCCGGCCGGCGGAGCAGCCGCCCTCGGCTCTCTTTCGTCGCAGCCCCCCGATCCCGCCTTCTCCTTGATTTCAAAATCCTCTTTCCCCCCTCGGGAGGCGAGCTCCCCAACTGCTCAGGCCTTGGGCCCCCCGCTTCTTGGCCCCTCGGAAACGCTGCTAATGGCGCTTATCTTGAGGTGGCCCACCCCGTTCGCACATCTGTCCCTGTGCACCTTTACAGTCTTTCCCAACCCTCTTCTGATGGGGCCCAGCTGGCGTGGCCTCATGTTTGTTCCCCTCTACTGCACAGCAGGAGTGGCCTCTTGGTCCCTTTGCGCAGGACCAGGCTCCCCAGCTCCTCGTGCAGCTGCAGTGGGCTGCATCAGCCCTTGGTGGACCCCGCCTTAGTGTGCATACCGTCCCCCTACTGTGCGCAATCCAGCCGAGATTCCTTCCTATCCCCCTCCTCCTTTTGTGCCTGCTCCCTCCAGCTATTCTTTTTATGCGGACCGCCCTTCGTGCAATCCATCCCAGCTTCCTCCCCCTCCACGCTTCACACCAACTCCCCCTCCAGTCGTTCACTCCTCTCTTCCTTCCTCCATTGTGACCCCCTCCCGCTCCCCTTTCTCCTGGCTCCGTTCCCCCGCAGCCCTCCGCTCCTGTCCTGTCATTTCAGGCCCCCTCCCTTTCCCCAGGCCGACCCGCTCGCCCTAGCTCGGCCCCGGCGCCGACCGTATCCCATGCCCCCCCTTTCGCCTTACTTTTTCCCTCGGCGAAGCTGAACGTCCCAGCCATCCCGTCGTCCTTCGTCGCTCCCGTCTTAGCCGGCTTCGTACCGGCTCCCTCCGTGGCGGTTGGTTTGCCACGGCTCCCCATCGTCCCTCCTCGAGGCGTGGCAGCCCCCCGTAGCTACACCCCCCGTTGCCCCATCTTCCTCCCTCCACAATCCTTCTAGGAGGCCTCCCCGGCCATCCCTCCCCCCTCCCCCTAGCTCCGGGCTCACCCTTCCCCTGAGTGGCCCCTCGTTTTCCCGTTCCGGCCTATCGGGACATTCAGTCCCTGGACCGGCCCAACCTTCCTTTGTCGCCGTGCTACGTCCAGATCTCAACCCCCCAAAAGGTATTATTATCCCAGACGTCCATCTGCTGGACATTGATTACTCTCAAGAGACCACCGCGCCAGTCATCCCCTTCTCCGACATGGAACTGGCGTCGCTGTCAGCGGTTTTTCCACACACATTCATCCTGAAATTCTTCACCGGCTGCCCCAAACTTTCCAGGGTACAGGAAGCGATAGCCAAATGGAATCTCAAGTCTGACTACCGCGTGGCCCCCCTCGACCCCAGACACATTCTCCTACACCTATCTTCAGAACGTGACCACAAGACAGTGTGGTCCAAGGGAACTTGCAGGATTGACACCCACCAGATGAAGATAATCAAGTGGTCCCCAGGGTTCAACACCAAAGAAGATTCAGCCACGGTCGCAGCTTGGGTTACCCTTCCTAACCTTCCTCTCATCTGCTTTGTCCCAACGGCGCTAAGGCGTATCGCCAACTCCTTCGGAACATACGTGGCTACGACACCCGAGACCAGTAACCTCACCAAAGCCTACTACGCCAAAATCTGTGTTGAACTAGATCTCACATCAGAACCACCCAACTTCATCACAATCGAGCTAGGCAACCACACCCACACTCAACAAATCCTCAACGACAACCACATATTGTTCTGCAACCTCTGCCACCTCAGACGCCACCTACCTAAGTACTGCCACCGACTTCATCCGGAGCTCAAAAAGAAGTCATCCAGAAAAGACATTGACCTACCAGTTGGAAAGCCTCCCAAGTCGCCAATTCTTCCTCTTCCGAATTCCCACATTCGATTCGACTCCAGCAGCGGAGAGCCAGCCTCCAGCGATCCACCGAGCAGGGCCCTGATCCCTTTCATTCCCCAACACATAGCGACCTCCAACCAATTCGCCACTCTCGACTCGGAGGATCCGGAGTCCGACAGTCCAGAAGACTCTAACACCCCCGAGCAACCGCCCTTCACCTCTACCTCCTCGCGAGTGGAGGACGCTATCGACTCAGGCAGCAGCACTGATCACCAGTACCCCTCCATCGGTCAAGGGGAAGCCCCCCAGACCCCTCCCCACAGCTTAGAAGCCCACCAACCCCCAGCGCAAACCCAGTCGAAGACGCCCTAGCCATCCTCGGACCCGACCAAGCGAGAAGAGGTCTGCAAGTCCTAGCCGCAGGATTCCCCCTACAGCAACTGTTGATTGAGAGTGCGCACGACTCCCTAGCCATACCCTCGGAGGACCTGGCAGTCGACTCAGCAGAAGAACTGATAGGCCCCTCCTCAGGTCCGCTCGAGAGCCACAACCACAATCCTCCTACAACTTCGAACGCGGAACCGTCAAACCCCCAACAGGGCGAATCAGGCACCAACAAAATTGTTACCATCCAAACCAGATCCGCCGCAAGGCGGAACAAAAAATACCCCCACAATCTTATAAATGCTTAACATCCTATCTTGGAATGTTCGGGGTCTGGCTAACAAACCGACATTAAGGAGAATTTTCAGTCTTCGGAAAATTCATAAGATCGACATCTTCATCATTATTGAACCCAAAATCCCCTCCAAACGCCTTAAATCTACCCAGTTGGCTCTGGGACTCCCCATGACGATTGCGGGCCGGTACGACATTTGGATTCTCGGTTCGAAGGATATTAAACTCAAAATCATTCAGGACTCCCAACAAGCACTCTCTTACTGGGTCACCCACCCCACGCTTCCGGAACGGGCAATCCTTTCAGTGGTCAACGGAAGCTGTGTCATCGCAGAACGTAAACACCTCTGGAACGACCTTCTCGACACCTATCTCCACAATACCAACACCCCCTGGCTTTGCATAGGGGACTTCAACGCCATCACCTACAGAGATGAGAAGATTAGAGGTCGTCCCACACCCCTATCAGCCATAAAAGACTTCAATGACTTCATATTCAATGCTCATCTCACTCCTCTCCAGTTCAAAGGCAGCGAATTCACCTGGTACAACATGCAGGACGGCGACCGCCTTCAATTCTCCCGAATGGACAGAGCCCTCACCAACGCGTGCTGGCATGGTATAAGGCTCAGCTCCACCATGTCCCACCTCAACTCCACAGAATCCGACCATGCCCCTATCCTGGTGGAAATCAAAAACAGTACCCACCCAGCCAAAAAGAACTTCCAATTCCTCGACTTTTGGACTGACCACCCACAGTTCTTGAGCATCGTTGCAGAAGCGTGGAACAGTCAGGACTCCCCCAACCCTCTCACTCGGGTCAGCAACAAGCTCAAAGCCACCAGGAAAGCACTTTCCAAATGGAGCAAACAAGACTTTAGGGACATCTTCCAGGCGATTCGTGTAGCAGAAGACGATGTCACTCGAGCAGAAGCTTTATTCCTATCCGACCGATCCTCAGAGGCCAGGAGAGCCTTGAACCTAACCACGGCGATGCTCAAATTCAGGCTTAAAGTAGAGACCGATTTCTGGAAGCAGAAAGCCAGACTGAAATGGGACAGCGATGGGGACAAAAACTCTAAATACTTCCACGCCTGCGTCAATGGCAAAAGACACAAACTATCGATACATCATATAACCGACGAGCACGGCACCATCAGAGCAGACCATAAGGAGATCCAAGAGGTGGCCGCCGATTACTATGCCAAATTATTCTTCAAGGAGACGGTCCACAAAGACACCACCTTCCTTGACCAAATTCCCTCTATCATTAACGACGCCGACAATGCTTTATTGGAGCACCCCCTGTCCGAACAGGAAGTAAAAGATGCGGTGTGGGCCTTGAACGAGCATAGCGCCCCCGGCCCAGATGGTTTTATAGGGACCTTCTTTCGCACCTGCTGGGATATTATCAAACGGGACATCACCGAAGCGGCTATTGCCTTCCTTGAAGGAGCACCTTACCCTAAAGCGATATCCAGCGCCAATCTTATCCTCATTCCGAAAAAAGACAACCCAAAATCCTTTCGTGATTTTCGACCCATCAGTCTTTGCACATTCACCAACAAAATTATATCCAAGATCATCGCTACCAGAATGACAGACATTCTCCCTACAATCATCTCGGAGGAGCAAAGCGGGTTCGTTCGCGGAAGGAACATCCAGGACAACATCATGCTGGCTCAAGAACTTATCACCTGCATGAAATTTTCGGCTAGAGGGGGCAACATAGCCATCAAAATTGACATGGAAAAAGCATACGACAGACTCGATTGGCAGTTCATGATCTAGGTTTTCAGAGCATTCGGATTCTCAGAGAACTGGACAAACATCGTGTGGAGGTCCGTCAGCAACTCATGGTTCTCCATAGTAATCAACGGCCAATCTGAAGGATTTTTCAAATCCAGCCGCGGAGTCAGACAGGGCGACCCCCTATCGTCCACGATCTTCATCATTTCTGCTGACGCTCTGAGCAGAAACCTTAACAACATGGTCAACACCCCTAACTTCCAGCATTACTACACGTCTAGCGGATGCCCCACCATCACCCACTTGGCCTTCGCCGACGATTTACTCATCTTCTCATCCGGGGATGTCGGATCGATGGAGGTGGTACATAACACCCAGGAGCGGTACTCCAGATGCTCCGGCCAGAAGATCAACCTATCCAAGAGTGTCATCTACGCCCACCACAGCATCAAAATCGAGAACGAAACCAGACTCACCAACCTAACTTCTTTCACGGTGGCACATCCTTCTTTCAACTATCTAGGCTGCCCCCTGGTGTACGGGAAATCTAACGCCAGCATCTTCGAGAACTTGATCACCAGAATCAGGAACAAAATCGACGGATGGCATAATGCCACCCTATCCCCAGGAGGCAAAATTATCCTCATCAAACATGTGCTCAACTCCGTCCACATCCATACCTTAGCGGCTTGCTCCCCGACAAGGAAGGTTATCGCATCAATTGAGCAGATCTTTTGCAATTCCTTCTGGGGGCACAACAAGGGGCAAGGCAAACACCACTGGGCCAGCTGGGAAACCATGGCATCCCCGATCGCGATCGGCGGACTTGGGTTCACCAAACTCGATCACATCGTCAAAGCTTTCTCGATGAAACTGTGGTGGAAATTACGCACAAGCCAAAACCAGTAGACCAAGTTTATGAAGGCCAGGTACTTCAAACATATCCACCCGGCCACGGCTACAGCTAACAGCAGATCCTCAGCGGCCTGGCGGCGTGTCTTACGAGGCCGAGACCTAGCCGAGCCAGCGATCAGACTCCATCTGGGCACAAGCGAGGCCAACCCCTTCCTGGAGAGATGGATTGGCGACTGCCTCATCCCGAACATTATCGATTCTTCCAAAAATAGCAAGATCAAAGACCTGTGGAACCCCACCAATAACGATTGGAATTGGGACAAGATCCGCGAATGGTCCGACAACGATACGGTTGACAGCATTCGTCAGCTCAGTCTTATCCTTGGGCCCGATGCGGACAAGCTGAGGTGGTCGCTGGAAGCCTCTGGAGCATTCTCAGTGTGATCAGCGAGATTAGCGATCCATGAGAACGGTCAAGAACACTTCATTGCGCGATACTGGCATTCTTGTATCCCAAAGAAATGGTCATTCCTCCTGTGGAGAGTCATGAGAAAGAAACTGTCAACCGATGAGATCCTTAACTCCATCGGCATCAGCCTGGCGTCTGTTTGTAATTGTTGCAGCGAGTGTCAGACGGAGACTATTGACCACATCTTCCGGGAAGGAAGCCTCCCTGACAAAATCTGGAGCACCCTCAATCACTACTACAACATCGCCCCAGGAGACGGGCGCTTTAACGATCTTCTGGCCCACTGGGGAGGCGCATCCCACGGCCACCAGATCGTAGCAGCGGCCGCAACCTGGTTAATTTGAAAAAATCGCAACAAAGCGAGATACTAAGGACACCAATACTCTGCCGAACAGCTAACCCGAGAAATTTACCGACAATATCGCAAAAGGAGCTCCCTCTGCTCCCACAGCTCTCCGGCATTCTGGCAACAGTTCGTCTATTAGTTTTGGCAGCCGAGGTCGCCCCTCTCCCCTGTCTTTCCTTTTGGTAGTATACTTTTGTCAGCTTTTGCCTTGTATACGTGTCAGGCTTCGGCATTTTGAGCCTTGATTAATAGAGAGAGGGGGTTTCTCAAAAAAAAAAAAAATAAATAAAATATATATATATATATATATATATATATATATATAGACACACACACATATGGATATCTATATATATGGACACACACATGGACACACATATATATGGACACACACACACACACACACACACACACACACACATATATATATATATATATATATATATATATATATATATATATATATATATATATGGACACACACACATATTAATATACATATATATATAGACACACACACTCACACAGGGATACATGGACACAAACAGACATCATAGTCCTCCTAGGAGTCTGCCATAGGGCTCTAACCTTGACACAAAGGGACACGACCATGGTGTAGTTCCTATGGGTTCCAAAATCAATTAAACTTCATAGGAGAATGAATTAGAGAATTGAAAATTACCTATTAGGAGTGATTCCTAAGGAAACTCTCTCCGACACGAAGATTCTTAGGGAAAGGACACTTCCACCTTGCACTTTTCTCCCAAACTTTGGTAGCACCCTCCCTTGATATTGTAGAGAGGATCTATGGAAGAAATTTGGGGAAAAATGAAAGATTTAGAGATCAAATCTCAAATTTAGGTCTAGGTTTTGGGGAAAACTCAAAAGAGGGAAGAACTTGAGAGTAGAGATGAAGTGAATGAAGAGGGAAGGTCCTCCCCATGGTGGCCGGCCATAGTAGGGGGTATGGGGGCATTTGACAAATGTCCAAAATGCCCTCCAAACCTCCATTAGGTCAAAATTGACTTAAGCAATTTTTTGGGGTCGAAAAAACCAAGTTAAAATCTGCAAATTGACCGATTAAGTCACGGGGGAGTTGTCTAAAGGTACCAGACTAATTTGTGGGATTTATGGGCCATATCTAACTTAAGTTTGGGTCCCAGCCAGAGTCTAAGCTATCCCGGGTCTCCGATACAAGTCGAAATGAGCTGAAATTCGAACCCGACTCTAAAACTCCCCAAATAACATTATAATTAAATAAAAATTTCTAAAATTCCTAAAAATACAAAAATGACTATTTTACCCCTATTTGTGAAAAGTGGGAGTGACATCCAACCAGGGCATGTTATGTACTCAAAAGGAAGATCCACGAGCTGATTAATGCCAAAGCAATCACTCTTCAACAAGACGAGAAGACGGTGGCTGCCAATGTCGTCTCTCTACAGTTTGATGACTTCCCTGCTCAACTGGTACAAGATGGTGTTGTCCCTATCCCATGGGCTACCTTGGAGATCGTCAACCTTCTACCAGCAAGAAGTGACGGCTTGATACCTTTATCAACAAATTAACAAAGGTAAAATCATGTGGATTTATCTTGATTTGGTAGCCGACTATGAACCGAAGACATCTACTTCTTCTACCAAGTCAAATAAGACGGCCAAATATAAGTCATGTCATATGACACCAAGTAAAGATATTTTACTGGATGGTCGTGTTCCTCCTCTGAATATTACATGTAACGCCCCAGTCTTAAAATACGTAGGACTAGAAACGTAGACATGCCAGCCGTATAATAAATATATGTAGAAATGCAGTAAAACCACAGCTACTAATCTCATCCACAAAAAAAAGATAAAAATATCATATAATAACCATGATTTGTCTTTATACAATATGTTGGGCGGAGACAAATCTACTACCAACTATTTAAAAGAAAAGAAGTACAAGACATATGAAATAATTTAGCGAAGGTAGCAAGAAAGACCCAAGACACATCATCTTCGAAGGGATGGAGAAGATCACGATCTAGGCTAGAATACTTACGGAAGACAAGAACACACACCTGGAGAGATAACCAGGTCCTTAAAGAACGTAACAAGATACATAATGTCATGCCATATAAACTGAATAAATACTGCTCAATAATAAGTCAATCAGATAATAACATGGTCCAACACTCCACCCTTGAATTAGCGTACCATCCCCCCAACCAAATAAGGACAGGAGATGGCACACTAACCCACGATGAAGTATCTTTCCAATCACGAATCCAATATGGTATCCAGACCACAACAGGGTTCAATACCTTCTCATCGGAGTAGTGAGCCACACCTATAACAAAAAAAGGACAAGATGTGGCAAACTAGTCCGCGACAAGTTACTGTTCCAAGCCACGGTCAGATACAAGTACCCAAATCAAGAGTACTCGTACCTAACGGATTAGGTCGCCAAACCAGTATAAGTGTATGCAGTTTTAAAAACATCCTCCAACGCATCGGCCCTGGCTAAAATGGGATCGGCATGGTCCCCCTTGGAGCACCATAGGTCCAATCAGTAAGAGCATGACGTTACGAAGAACGTCAGTGGCCGTCGGTAAAATAAGGGCCATCCCACACCGTATCTCCAGTGGAGCGTCCGGATCACAAAAGGGAAGTGTATAGTAGCCCGTACGCTAATGATTATCCTACCCATCCGATGCCTACTATATCGTATCCATAACACAGAACCTCTTTTTACCGCGAAGTTTAAACGGTTTGTGATTCTGATTCTTAGTTCTCCCATAATCTCGAAAACACTAAAACGTGTCAGATTTCGGACAACTGGCACTCCACAAATTTTCCAAAAAATTAAGTTTAGAATTTATGAAAATAAAACTTATATTCAGAAAATATACCTCAATACGAGTCCAACAAAAAAAATTGGAGGTCAAACGGAGTTAGGAGTTATGGTCATTCGAAGTTGCTACAACCTTTGAAAATTGAAGCTGAATTTACGACGAATTTTGGGCTTAGTTATGAAGAAAAAAAGAGATAAATTTTGACAATAATGGTTTGAAAGATGATTTTATTCATAGATTCGATAGATATATATAATGGTTAGCAATTAACTAATTATGATAGGATTAGAATTAAATCAATAAGGATGATTAGGATTACCAACTAATTTGGATAGGAATATGATTGGTTTAAATAAGAAATGATCTAATTAATGCTAGATATGATTCCAATTGGATAAGAATTTCTAATGGATAAATCTTTCCAAAAATTTAATCAAGTAAATTATTAAAAATAAATCAATTTGGTTGCAATCCTTTAAATGATCACCATAATAATTTTAAGTATTATTCTATATTATCAAATAATTCAAATCATATGAAACCTAATCCACATCAAACTCAACATAATAACTTTAAAATAATATTTGTTATTCATTATAAATAATTGAAATCCTATAAAAAATAAATTTTTAAATCAAATAACATTTCAAATCTAGATTAGACAAATCGTAATGCCATAATTAGTCATCGTAAGTATTTTAAATAATATTTAAATTATCAACATAATTTAAAGTATAGTTTATAACCATCAAGATAATTTAAATAAATTCAAATATAATCAAATAACTGATTATCATATCAAAATAATACTTGATGTCATCAAATATTATAAAACTTACTTTTATAAATCCAAATCTTTATTTAAAAATAAATGGACAAAAATCTTTTATCGCTAATTTTTTTTAATCAAATTTTAGAAGATCGAAAATGTTAACAACATATTTTATATTTCAAGTAACAAAATTCGAGAACATTTTTTTAGAAACACTATTTCAAACCATTAATTCAAAACTAGTTTTTGATAACAAAAATAATCACAACATATCTTTTACAAAATTTGGACGAAAATTACTTTTAAACACAATAATTAGAATATATAGAAACAATTTTAAAAAATTCGGGAAGAGGAGTTACAAATCTACCCACCTTAGAAAATTTTTGTCCTCGAAATTTAAGGACTACTAGGATAGACGGACTTAGTTGATCGGTAAAAAGATAGTAAGAATTTGTGATAAGAGAAAATAGATGGAAGGAAAAAGAGAATTTTTTTAATGAGAACATTAGTCAATTTGGGTGGAAATACAAGAAGTGAATGGATATGGATTGGTGTGCACGGACACGATGCACATATACATTTGTAGGTGGAAAAAATTTAGAAAGATATTTGTATGAAAAAAATAATGGCAAGCTAACATATAAATAGGGTAAAAATCTTAGTTAGATAAGGATTATGATTGCTTAAACCCCATTAGATAATTCACAATTAATTTAACCGTTTTTAAAACCAATTCAACCAATCCATAAAAAAAATAGACATTCTTTCTCATTATTTTAAACTATTTAAATCAAAATTAAAAAAATTAATTTTCCAATTTAAATTATCATGACAATTAAATAATTAAATCTAACAAATTTTTAATTATCTTTTTTTATAAATAGTAAAAATTCAATAATAATTAATTTCAAAATTTATGATAATAAATACTTAAATAGTTGAAAGATCTCTTTGCAAACAAATTAAATAAATTACAATTAGTTTTTAAAAATTAAAGTATACATGAATTTAATTTCATGTACCTCTCATACGAATAGAACATATTATTTACCAAAATATTATTTTCTAACTTATCATAAATACTTGTATAGTGAGTAAAAATAGTTTTTACGTAGTAGTAAAATAAAATCAAGTTTGTATGGCAGATAAAAATATTTACCTGCTACATATTGATCCATAATAGTTATTTTCTATAAAAATATTTATAATTAAAACTTTTGTAAAAAGAATTTTAAATACTTCGTATATACGGATTCGCTTTAGACGTACGAATACCAACATAAAATAATTATCAAAATAAAGAAAAAAAATTATAGTAAATTTTAGGGGGTTTACATCCTACCCAACTTATAAAAATTTCTTCCTCAAAATTAAGAAATAATTAGGTAGGCAGGGTTGCGGAGTTAAAAAGAGTTTATCCATATGGAAACACGATCAAATGATTGGTCAAGGCAAAGGAACGACGTTTAATCAAAACACACAATTAGAAATCATGATTTAGCTAATAAATCATGGACATGGTTATTTAACGCAAGAAAGAAAAGATTAGGGGTTTTAAGTAGATCAAGATAAAACAAAAATTGAAGATTAATAAGGAATTGAGTAGATTAAGATAGCATAATTAGAGACTTGGAGATATTTGTTCATTGAGAGTAAATTGTATGATAGTCGTCTAGGTTTTGGTACGATTAAGGAAACACTTCTAATCATTTTTAGGTTTCCAAATGATTAGAAAGTCGCGATAGTGGATAAGAAAATGATGATTAGTTTAAGACGAGGATATAGTCACGGGTTGGTAACGGCTAACTATACGTGGCCATAGCTGATAGGGTAACTAAACGGGATACTTTGTATAAGTAATTTTGTCCTTCTAAAATAGGTGAAAGACAAAAGCAATAAAGGGTTCAAGAAGCTACGATCGAATACAATTACAATTTTCAAAGGCGATTGAATAGTTTCAAAAAGAATTATCAAGGCAAATGTGGATGAGATCCTAAAGGGCTAGTACATTTGTTAACTATATCTTAATCCACGTAGAGTAATCGTAAGAAAGGCAAACCAGAATGCACTTGGTTGATCAGACCATTATGCACCGGTTCTGATTAGACAATACGTTAGTAGGAGCTCTTCCAATAAAAAAATGTCATGAACAAGCTCGATAAAGAATAAGCTTTCAAAACTAGGCTATATTAGCAGCGTTAGTCAAGATAGTCAAAATATAAGTAGGGGAATAATGATGAAAGAAATCAAATAGTCCAAGTTCCTTAAATCTAAGTCTCGCCCAAAGTTTGGGCCTATACAGTCGTCCTAGTGTCTCCTTGTCTATAGCTTAGTTGGCTAGATGGGTTAGGGTCCTCTAAATTCTATAATCTAAGTAAACTTATTAATATGGATCACAAGGACAAGGAATTGTTAGGTTATAAGGCATTCTACCCAACTTACAAGAGTTAACTAGTAGTGTGATGGAACAAGGGAACATATCTATCTAGTATGGGTTTCTTCCTTGCCACTATCAAGCACGAAAGAAGGATAAGAATTTACGATAGAGAAAATCAAGCAAGATGCAAATCAAGGAGTCAAGCGAGAGTTCAAAGACAGAATCGAGGAAAGAGGTCAAGTATGTGGATGAGATCCTGGACTCTAATCCTATACGTAGGCTTGCTTGGTATGGTAAAGTAACCAAACAATTTATCTTGACCTGCATGGACCACCGCAAAAATAGGTAACGCCTAGTCCCAAAATACGTAGGACTAGGAACGTAGAAATGCCAGCCGTATAATAAATATACGTAAGCTATAAATGCAGTAAAACCACAGCTACTAATCTCATCCACAAAATGAAAAAAAAAAGATATCATATAATAACCATGATTTGTCTTTATACAATATGTTGGACGGAGCAAATCCACTACCAAGTATTTAAAAGAAAAGAAGTACAAGACATATGAAATAATTTAGCGAAGGTAGCAAGAAAGATCCAAGACACATCATCTTCGAAGGGATGGAGAAGATCACGATCTCAGCTAGAATACCTGTGGAAGACAAGAACACACACCTAGAGAGATAACCAGGTCCTCAACGGGACGTAACAAGATACATAATATCATGCCATATAAACTGAATAAATACTGCTCAATAATAAATCAATTTGATCATAACATGGTCCAACACTCCACCCTTGAATTATCATACCATCCCCCCAACCAAACAAGGACAGGAGATGGCACACTAACCCACAATGAAGTATCTTTCCAATCACGAATCCAATATGGTATCCGAACCACAACAGGGTTCAGTACCTTCTCATCGGAGTAGTGAGCCACACCTACAACCAAACAAGGACAAAATGTGGCAAACTAGTTTAAGACAAGTTACTGTTCCAAGCCACGATCAGATACAAGTACCCAAATTAAGAGTACTCGTACTTAACGGATAAGGTCGCCTAACCAGTCTAAGTGTATGCAGTTTTAAGAACATCCTCCAACGCATGGACCGTGGCTAAAATAGGATCGGTATGATCCCCCTTGGGGCACCAGGGGTCCAATCAGTAAGAGCATGACGTTACGAAGAACGTCAGTGGCCGTCAGTAAAATAAGGGCCATCTCACACCTTATCTCCAACGGAGCATCCAGATCACAAAAGGGAAGTGTATAGTAGCCCATACGCTAATGATTGTCCTATCCGCCCGATGCCTACTATGTCGTATCCACAACATAGAACCTCTATTAACCCCTAAGTTAAACTAATCATGCAAACACTATTAGCGGTCCTATCGCACGGCTCATACGTACTGGTAGCCATCCAGTCACGCATGTCCGAGTTCTATATACGACTCGCAACAACGTGGTACAAATGTGTCAAGGTCTATGAATACAATACACAAAGGATGGTCCCTTAAATCTAAGTTCAATGTGTAAAAAAATAGTACATAGCAGGAAGTAGAACTGAACAGTAAGATTCTATCAAATTATGCCATGTATCACAGTTTATTTTACAGAAAGTAAATAATAAGTAAATGCATAAAATATGAGCTACAATAAATAAACGACAAATGGCAAGGTAACTTGCCTGAGGTCCTTGCTAGTAAAACCGATAATCCCGTTGGGTACAGAATAGTCACAGGGCTACACAAGATGAACTCAGACGATGTGACAAACTACAAAAATAAAAACCAAATATAAAATATTCTAGAAATTTTTTGATAAAAAAATATGATGTGTATTTTTCGTCAGCATTCTGAAACTTCAAACGGTTCGTAATTCTGATTCTCGTTTCTTCCGGAATCTCGAAAACACTAAAATGTGTCAGATTTCGAACAACTGGCAGTCCATAAATTTTCCAAAAAATTAAGTTTAGAATTTATGAAAATAAAATTTATATTCAAAAAATATACCTAAATATGATTCCAACAAAAAACTGAAGGTCAATCAGAGTCCGAAGTTGGGAGTTATGGTCATTCGAAGTTGCTACAACCTTTGAAAATTGAGGCTGAATTTACGACAATTTTTGGGCTTAGTTATGATGAAAAAAAGAGAAAATTTTGACAATGATGGTTTGAAAGATGATTTTATTCATAGATTCGATAGATATATATAATGGTTAGCAATTAACTAATTATGATAAGATTAGAATTAAATCAATAAGGATGATTAGGATTACCAACTAATTTGGATAGGATTATAATTGGTTTAAGTAAGAAACGATCTAATTAGTGCCAGATAAGAATCCAATAGGATAAGAATTTCTAATGGATAAATCATTCTAAAAATTTAATCAAATAAATTATTAAAAACAAATCAATTTGGTTGCAATCCTTTAAATGATCACCATAATAATTTTAAGTATTATTCTATATTATCAAATAATTCAAATCATATGAAAAAAAATCCAAATCAAACTCAACATAATAGATTTAAACTAATATTTAATATTTATTATAAATAATTGAAATCATATAAAAGATAAATCTTTAAATCAAATAACATTTCAAATCTAAAATAGACAAATCATAATTCCACAATTAGTCGTCGTAAGTATTTTAAATAATATTTAAATTATCAACATAATTTAAAGTATAGTTTATAACCATCAAGATAATTTAAATAAATTCAAATATAGTCAAATAACTGATTATCATATCAAAATAATACTTGATGTCATCAAATATTATAAAACTTACTTTTATAAATCCAAATTTTTATTTAAAAATAAATGGAAAAAAATCTTTTATCGCTAATTTTTTTTAAACCAATTTTTAGAAGACCGAAAATAATAACAACATATTTTATATTTCAAGTAAAAAATTCGAGAATATTTTTTTAGAAACACTATTTCAAAGCATTAATTTAAAACTAGTTTTTGATAATAAAAGTAATCACAAAATATCTTTTACAAAATTTCGACAAAATTTACTTAAACACAATAATTAAAATATGTAGAAATAATTTTAAAAAAATTCGGGAAGAGGAGTTACAAATCTACCCACCTTAGAAAGATAGTAAGAATTTGTGATGAGAGAAAATTAATGGAAGAGAAAAGAGAATTACTTTAATGAGAACATTAGTCAATTTGGGTGGAAGTAGAAGAAGTGAATGGATATGGCTTGGTGTGCACTGATACTATGCACATAAACATTTGTAAGTGGAGAAAATTAGGAAAGAAATTTGTGTAAAAAAATAATGGCATGCTAACATATAAATAGGGTAAAAATCTTGGTTAGATAAGGATTATGATTGTTTAAACCCCACTAGATAATTGACAATTAATTTTATCGTTTTTAAAACCAATTCAACCAATCCATAAAAAAAAAAGTAGATATTCTTTATTATTATTTTAAACTACTTAAATCAAAATTTAAAAAAATTAGTTTTTTAGTTTAAATTATCATGACAATTAAATAATTAAATCTAACAATTTTTAATTATCTTTTCTTTATAAATAGTAAAATGTAATAATAATTAAATTTAAAATTCATGATAATAAATACTTAAATAGTTGAATGATCTCTTTGCAAACAAATAAAATAAATTATAATTAGTTTTTAAAACTCAAAATATCCATGAATTTAATTTCAAGTACCTCTCATGCGAATAGAACATATTATTTACAAAAATATTATGTTCGAACTTATCACAAATACTTGTATAGTGAGTAAAAATAGTTTTTACGTAGTAGTAAAATAAAATCAAGTTTGTATGGCATACAAAAACATTTACCTGCTACGATATTGATCCACAATAGTTATTTCCTATAAAAAATTTGTAATTAAAACTTTTATAAAAATAATTTTAAATACTTCGTATATATGGATTCGCTCTAGACATACGAATACAAACATAAAATAATTATCAAAATAAAGAAAAATCATAGTAAATTATAGGGGGTTTACATCCTACCCAACTTATAAGAATTTCATACTCAAAATTAAGAAATAATTAGGTAGGCAGGATTGAGGAGTTAAAAAGAGTTTATCCATATGGAATTACGATCAAATGATTGGTCGAGGCAAAGGAACGACGTTTAATCAAAACACACAATTAGAAATCATGATTTAGCTAATAAATCATGGACATGGTTAATTAACGCAAGAAAGAAAAGATTAGGGGTTTTAAGTAGATCAATATAAAACAAAAATTGAAGATTAATAAGGAATTGAGTAGATTAAGATAACATAATTAGAGACTTGGAGATATTTGTGATGGAACTGGGGATTCCCAGGACCCTTCCTTTGGTGTGCGTATTGATCGATAGAAAGTTAAATAGATCTAATACGTGTTCTAAGCCTTCATAGGCGGAAACTAGGGTTCACGAATTATACCTGCGACGGAAAGGAGACAAGTAATTCCTGGCAATCTCGAGCGGACGACCCCAAGATCTTCTGCACGTATTCCTTCCTCGAGTTGGACGTCGTGTGGGCGATGATCTTCCAACCTTTTTTCTCTTTGGCAGATCTCTCTTTCTCTCTTTACATAAATCACGAATTTAGAGAAAGTTTCAGATTTCTGATCGGTAATATGGCGGCCAGAGAATAGAGGATGTATATAGGCTACGGCAGGGACCATGAGGAGAAATTAGGGTTAGGCCTCATAACGGATCTGGATATCCCGTGTTCAGCCCGAACACACAATCCAGGCCCATTAACAATAGCTCAGTCCACTAATGAGCTATTGTTGCACTACCTCCCTAATCCCAAATTATGTTTGTGGGCTCCTTTTATTATATGCTCGTTTGGCTCCCCATGTTAAGATATCGTATGTCCGTCGATCAAATTAAGTTACTGACAACTATATTGATTCGACATCTTTTATCCTTAAGTAGTACCGCTCAACTTTATTTGTCATGTCGGATATAATCCACCTGCAGGGTTTACATAACAATCATTATGAGCTCCTTAAGGGGACATCATCAACCCGATGTATCGGGATATGAATTCCATTTATAATCAAAAACCCATCATACATATAATGTTATTACCCAATTCATAGAAGTTGTTGATCCATAATGAATCTCACTCTTTTATGAGTCAAAATAATGCACACTGCATATACATGTCCGTTATTATATCCGGGTTAAGAGCACAAGCATCCATAATAACAGAGGTGTTTGTTCTCTTATGTAGTCAGTACAAAGAGAACAACCTCAAGTGGTCCTATTCAATACATACAAAGTGTACTAATGTAAATCTATAGTCAAGATAGACCAATACCAGATTACACTACAACCTTTCCAATAGATTGTCCAAGTCCATCTAGGTTGTGAACTATTTATATACTCCATAGGAAACTGATAATATGATCTTCTGTGTGACACCACACACTATATTATCTACAATATAGAATGTCAGACATTTGCATTAACACTTGCAACAAATATAATATGCAAACATTTGCCCATATGATTCTTATTCAAAATTTAAGAAAATAAGGTTACTAAAAAAGTGATGCTTTTAGTATATAACCCTAACAATCTCCCACTTATACTCAAATCATCGCTTTTCAGTATACTATTACAAATCTCTCACTTATACTTAAAGCCATGCTGCTACACATCTGACTCCCATTCCCTCAACATGACTATCAAAAGCCTTAGCTGGTAAGCTCTTTGTAAAGGGATCAGCTAGGTTGTCGGCTGATGCAATCTTGATTACAGTAACTTTTCCTTTCTTTACGAAATCTCATATCAGGTAGTACTTGCGCTCAATGTGTTTGCCAGTCTTATGGGCTCGTAGTTCCTTCGAGTTTGCAACTGTACCACTATTATCACAATAAAGTGTAATAGACTTAGGCAAACTAGGTACCACATCCAAGTCCAACAGAAAGTTTCCGAGCCAAACCGCTTCTTTGGCTGCCTCAGAGGCTGCCACATACTCGGCTTCCATGGTAGAATCAGCAATACATTTTTTCTTGATACTCCTCCACACAATAGCTCCACCTCCCAAAGTAAACACATAACCTGAGGTAGATTTCCTGGAATCCCTATCTGAATGAAAATCTGAGTCTGTATACCCCAAGCGAACTAAACTATCTGCCTGGTAAACTAGCATATACTCTTTAGTCCTTTTCAGGTACTTCAAAATATGCTTTACGGCAGTCCAGTGCTCTTGTCCTGGGTTAGACTGATATCTACTGACCATGCCTACGACAAAGCAGATGTCTGGTCTCGTACATAGCATTGTATACATTAAGCTTCCTACTGCTGAAGCATAAGGAACTGCCTTCATGTTCTCTATCTCTTTAGGTGTCTTCGGATACTGCTCCTTTGATAGAGCAATTCCATGTCTAAAAGGTAAGAAACCTTTCTTAGAATTTTGTATACTAAAACGAGTACAGTATCGATATAGGAAGCTTGGGATAAGCCCAACATCCTTTTCTTACGATCTCGTAGAACTTTGATCCCAAGGATGTGACCTACTTCTCCCAAGTCCTTCATATCAAACTGTTTGGATAACCATACCCTTACATCAGATAACACCTTCACATTGTTTCTAATGAGCAAGATGTCATCCACATAAAGTACTAGGAACACCACCACATTTTCGTCACACATTCTGTATACACATGATTCATCCTGACATTGATCAAATCCATAGGATTTTATCACCTGATCAAAACATATGTTCCAAGATCTGGAAGCTTGCTTAAGTCCATAAATGGACTTCTTGAGCTTACAAACAAAATGCTCTTGGCCCTTTTCAATGAACCCGTCTGGTTGCTTCATATAGATGTCTTCCTCAAGACTTCCATTAAGGAAAGCTGTCTTGACATCCATTTGCCAAATCTTATAATCGAGATGAGCTGCAATAGATAAAAGAATCCGGATAGACTTAAGCATGGCTACAGGAGAAAAGGTTTCCTCATAATCGATACCCTCTCTTTGAGTAAAACCTTTTGCTACAAGCCGAGCTTTAAAGGTTTCAACCTTACCGTCTGATCCTCTTTTTCTCTTATAGACCCACTTACATCCAATGGCTTTTATACCAACGGGTGGTTCTACAAGCTCCCAGACCTGATTAGAATCCATATATTCTATTTCAGATATCATTACTTTTTGCCAAGACTCTGTATCTTTATCTTGGAGTACTTTATTATAGGTACAGGGTCATAATTTTGTTCCTCAGGGACGAAGTCTGACGACTCTCCCAAGAACATATATCTATCAGGTTGTATCACAACCCTCCCACTACGACGAGGCACTATCGGTTGTGGTGTAATATTTATGACACGTTGTGTAGTTATTTGTGGTTCATCCTCTTGTACTGTTGGTACTGAAGTACTTGGTGTCTCACATCTCAGTTCTTCAAGAACAACTCTACTTGTGGGTTTTTGGTTCATCACATAGTCTTCCTCTAAGAATCGGGCATTCGTGCTAACAATGACCTTCTGATCCTTAGGACTATAAAATAAACCTCCTTTCGTTCCTCTTAGATAGCCTACAAACAAGCGTACTTCTATACGAGATTCCAACTTATCTGCTTTCCCATTCAGTACATGTGCTGGACTATCCCAAATGCGAACATGTTTCAGACTAGGCTTACGCCCAATCCACAGCTCTGTGGGAGTAAGAGATACTGACTTAGAAGGAACCAAGTTCAAAATATAAGCTGCAGTCTCTAAGGCATATCCCCAAAACGAATCTGACAAATCCGAATTACTCATCATTGATCTAACCATCTCCATAAGAGTTATATTCCTTCTTTCGGCTACACCATTCTGCTGGGGCATTCCAGGTGCAGTCAATTGGGATGTAATTCCAGTCTCTGATAAATAATCTCTAAACTCTCCAAAGAGGTACTCGTCACCACGATCTGATCGTAATGACTTGATATATTTTCTATGACGTTTCTCCGTTTCAGTCTTGTACTCTTTGAATTTCTCAAAGCACTCAGACTTACGGCACATCAAATAAATATATCCATACCTTGAATAATCGTCAATAAATGTGACAAAATATTCAAAGCCACCTCTAGCTTGGATAGTCATGGGTCCACACAAATTAGAATGAACCAATTCCAACACATCTTTGGTCCTATACCCCTTTGCCGTAAAAGGCCTTTTGGTCATTTTACCTTCCAAGCAGGATTCACAGACTGGTAGTGCCTCCACTTTCAATGAACCCAAAGGTCCATCTTTAACCAGTCTTTAAATCCTTCTTAGGTTAATATGCCCCAATCGCAAGTGCCAAAGATATGTTTGGTTCATACAAGAAGGTTCTTTTCTCTTATTTAAGTTAGATGACATATTATTCATTTCCATAAGTTGCATTGTGGGCAAAATAGGATTAATGACATGCAAATTATCAACCAATGCACCAGAACAGATAAAATGTTTATTATTTCTAATAACAATATTATCATTAAAATAAACTGAATATCCATCCTTAATTAACATAGAAACAGAAACTAAATTCCTTCTAAGTGAAGGTGCATAAAGACAATCTCTCAATGTCAAAGACTTATTTCTACCAAAAGATAAAGTAACATCTCCTAATGCAACGACCGATACTTTTGTAGCATCACCCATGAACAAGCATATCTCTCCATCATTGAGCCGTCTGGTTTCCTGGAACCCCTATAATATATTGCAGAGATGATTAGTGGCTCCTCTATCTACACACCAGGTGCCGGTAGATAACACCGCTAAACATATTTTAACTACTAGTAAATGAGATATACCTTCTTTGTTCCCTTGTTTGAGAAGTGGACAATCAGTCTTCCAATGTCCTGACCCTTTGCACTTGAAATATTTGCCTTTCGACTTTTTTACCGTGCCTTGAGGTCCCATGCCCTTCTTTGCTGAGTTTGCCTATTTCTGAATGTTATTCTTCTTCTTACCGCCTTTTGGCTTAGAATTAGAAGCCTTTTTAGAAACAGAAACATGACCACTCTGCCTAAAGTGAGATTCAGCATCCTGTAGCTCTTTTGCAAGTTCTGCCAAACTATACAAGCTTTTGTTCATGTTGTAATTAAGGCAGAAATTGTCAAAACTTTTAGGCAAAGTCCCGAGAATGATATCGACCTGGGATTCCCTATCGATTTCAGCTCCAAGGATCTCCATCTCATTCAGATGACCCATCATCTTGAGAACATGATCCCTTACTGGTGTACCCTCAGCCATTTTCGTATTCATCAAACATTTCACAGCAAACTGCCTAGCTGCTCTACTCTGATGTCCGAAGAGTTCCTTGAGGTTATACATCATATCATAAGCAGTGGCCATGGCCTGATGCTGATGTTGCAATACATTTGACATAGATGCCAGAATGTAATAATGCGTCATCTCATCTGCCTTTTTCCACTTCTTATAAGCCTCTTTGACCTCTTCATCAGAGTTAGCATCAGGCTTAGGTGGGCATTTCTCAATAAGTACATATTTGTACTCCTCAGCAGTCAGAACAATATCCAAATTATGTTTCCAGTCAATATAATTAGGTTCAGTAAGTTTGTTTTCTTTAAGAATCACCATAAGTGGACTGAAAGAACTCATTTTTGAAATCTTGAGAATCACATAAATAAAATTATGTAGGAAAAAAAAAACTTTTTGAATTAACTAAATATTGATTCCCTAAAAACAATAATAAGAAATTCACCAACACCTTGAACACCATGAATTTAGCATGCCACGATAGTGTGGACGTATACAAATTCAACTTTGTTCAAGTAGGTTTTTCTTATTAATTTTACTATCATGTCAACATAACTTTATGACAAATAAAATTAATATGCTGGTCTTGCTCTGGTCATACAAATAATAGCAGTGACTCAGATGGGGAGGATACCATTATTTGTATCTAAGTGTATACCATTACTTAATACTAAGTCCATTACCTTGTAATGAGTTCCTTCAGATGGAGAAGTGAACACATACTAGGTAACTTTCTATAATTATCCCTAAGGAAGTTTGCACTGGTGATCCATAATTATACTCATCCGATATAGATGAAAGCACTATAGCCAACACGCAAGTATAATTACATCACCTACAAACCAGTAAATGAGGTCATAGGATTTAAACTAAATAAATATCCTCTCCCACTTAGTTATTTAACAATGAGGGTTTTTCTACTAGTTGATATTATGTCCATGTTGTCCATTATTAATGTAAGCTTGGTTTTTTTTAAAAACCACACAATAATAAACATGCATAATCAGAAAAAGCAAAATGACAAAAATAAGAGAAAATATCCAACTATTATGGTCATCTTTGCTGCTCCGTCCTCAACTATCCGAATCTAAAATCTGGCACTGTGCAGATCTATTCGGGGTTCGACCTGCCCGGTCAGGTCGCAGGGTTCGGGGCAGCGCCCTATTTTTTTTAAGGTTTTGGCTGTCGATTCCTTCATCAAAAATCATCTGTCTGCCTCTGGACTGCTTAAAACCACCATCTCGTCCGACGTCAGAAACAGCCATCACCGCCATCACGATTGATCAAAAATAATTAAAATTACATCAATCCTATGCCTCCCGAAGGAGTTCACACATAATCTAGATTGCAAAATTAAAATAATAAGCACGATCAACCCTCGTGATTTTAATTATATCCACAGCAGCAACAACATCCACGATATGTCCGTGGTTTAAACAACACAATCAAAAACATGCATTGGACCATAATAGTTGGATCTAAGATGCCTACAAAATCGAGTTAGAACAGATCTACATCTACCGACTATTACACAGCACAGGTTTTATTGGACAACATGGACGTATCAATCAATACGTAGATCCAAAGTGGCTCTGATACCAATTGATGGAACTGGGGATTCCCAGGACCGTTTCTTTGGTGTGCGTATTGATCGATAGAAAGTTAAACAGATCTAATACATGTTCTAATCCTTCATAGACAGAAACTAGGGTTCACAAATTATACCTACGACGGAAAGGAGACAAGTAATTCCTGGCAATCTTGAGCGGACGACCCCAAGATCTTCTGCACGTATTTGTTCTTCGAGTTGGACGTCGTGTGGGCGACGATCTTCCAACCTTTTCTTCTCCTTGGCAGCCCTCTCTTTCTCTCCTTACGTGAATCATGAATTTAGAGAAAGTTTCAAATTTCTGATCGGTAATATGGCAGCCAGAGAATAGAGGATATATAGGCTACAGCAAGGACCATGAGGAGAAATTAGGGTTAGGCCTCCTAACGGATCTGGATATCCTGTGTTCAGCCCGAACACACAATCCAGGCCCATTAACAATAGCTCGGTCCACTAATGAGCTATTGTTGCACTACCTCCCTAATCCTAAATTATGTTTTGAGCTCCTTTTATTATATGCTCGTTTGGCTCCCCATGTTAAGATATTGTATATCCGTCGATCAAATTAAGTTACTGACAACTATATTGATTCGACATCTTTTATCCTTAAGTAGTACCGCTCAACTTTATTTGTCATGGCAGATATAATCCACCTGCAGGGTTTACATGACCATCCTTATGAGCTCCTTAAGGGGACATCATCAACCCGATGTATCGGGACATGGATTCCATTTATAATCAACAGTCCATCATACATACAATGTTATTACCCAATTCATAGAGGTTGTTGATCCATAATGAATCTCACTCTTTTATGAGTCAAAATAATGTACACTGCATATACATGTCCGTTATTATATCCGGGTTAAGAGCACAAGCATCCATAATAACAGACGTGTTTGTTCTCTTATGTAGTCAGTACAAAGAGAATAACCTCAAGTGGTCCTGTTTAATACACACAAAGTGTACTAGTATAAACCTATAGTCAAGATAGACTAATACCAGATTACACTACAACCTTTCCAATAGATTGTCCAAGTCCATCTAGGTTGTGAACTATTTATATACTCCATAGAAAACTGATAATATGATCTTCTGTGTGACACCACACACCATATTATCTACAATATACAATATCAGACATTTGCATTAACACTTGCAACAAATACAATATGCAAACATTTGCCCATATGATTCTCATTCAAAATTTAAGAAAATAAGGTTACTAAAAAAGTGATGCTTTTAGTATTTAATTCTAACAATTTGTTCATTGAGAGTAAATTGTATGATAGTCATCTAGGTTTGGGTACGATTAAGGAAACACTTCTAATCATTCTTAGGTTTCTGAATAATTAGAAAGTTGCGATAGTGGATATAGGGTCGAAGGAAAGGATGAGTAGTTTAAGACGAGGATATAGTCACATGTTGGTAATGGCTAACTACACGTGGCCATTGGTGATAGGACAACTTCTAATCATTCTTAGGTTTCCGAACAATTAGAAAGTTGCGATAGTGGATATAGGGTCGAAGGAAAGGATGAGTAGTTTAAGACGAGGATATAGTCACATGTTGGTAATGGCTAACTACACGTGGCTATAGGTGATAGGACAACTAAACGGGATACTTTGTATAAGTGATTTTGTCCTTCTAAAATAGGTGAAAGACAAAAGCAATAAAGGGTTAAAGAAGCTACGATTGAATACAATTACGGTTTTCAAAGGCGATTGAATAGTTTCAAATGGGATTGTCAAGGCAAACGTGGATGAGATTCTAAAGGGCTAGTACATTTGTTAACTATATCTCAATCCACGTAGAGTAATCGTAAGAAAGGCGAACCAAAATGCACTTGGTTGATCAGACCATTATGCACCGGTTCTGATTAGACAATACGTTACTGGGAGCTCTTCCAATAAATATATGTCATGAACAAGCTCGATAAAGAATAAGCTTGCAAAACTAGGCTATATTAGCAACGTTAGTCAAGATAGTCAAAATATAAGTAGGAGAATAATGATGAAAGAAATCAAATAGTCTAAGATCCTTAAATCTAAGTCTCGCCCAAAGTTTGGGCCTATACAGTCGTCCTAGTGTCTCCTTGTCTATGTCTTGGTTGGATAGATGGGTTAGGGTCCTCTAAATTCTAGAATCCAAGTAAACTTATTAATATGGATCACAAGGACAAGGGATTGTTAGGTCATGAGGCATTCTACCCAACTTACAAGAGTTAACTAGTAGTGTGATGGAACAAGGGAACATATCTATCTAGTATGGGTTTCTTCCTAGCCACTATCAAACACGAAAGAAGGATAAGAATTACCTATAGAAGAAATCAAGCAAGATGCAAATCAAGGAGTCAAGCGAGAGTTCAATGACGGAATCGAGGAAAGTATGTGGATGAGATCCTAGACTCTAATCCTATACGCAGGCTTGCTTGGTATGGTAAAATAATCAAATAATTTATCTTGACCTGTATGGACCACCACAAAAATATGTAACGCCCCAGTCCCAAAATACGTAGGACTAGGAACGTAGACATGCCAGCCGTATAATAAATATACGTAAGCAGTAAATACAGTAAAACCACAGCTATTAATCTCATCCACAAAATGAAAGAAATAAAGATATCATATATTAACCATGATTTGTCTTTATATAATATGTTGGGTGGAGAAAAATCTTCTACCAAGTATTTAAAAGAAAAGAAGTACAAGACATGAAATGATTTAGCGAATATAGCAAGAAAGATCCAAGACACATCATCTTCGAAGGGATGGAGAAGATCACGATCTCGGTTAGAATACCTACGAAAGACAAGAATACACACCTGGAGAGATAACCAGGTCCTTAGAGGGATGTAACAAGATACATAATATCATGCCATATAAACTGAATAAATACTGCTCAATAATAACTCAATCAGATCATAACATGGTCCAACACTCCATCCTTGAATTAGCGCACCATCCCCCCAACCAAACAAGGACAGGAGATGGCACACTAACCTATGATGAAGTATTTTTCCAATTACGAATCCAATATGGTATCCGGACCACAACAGGGTTCAGTACCTTCTCATTGGAGTAGTGAGCCACACCTACAACCAAACAAGGACAAGATGTGGCAAACTAGTTTGCGACAAGTTGTTGTTCTAAGCCACAGTCAGATACAAGTACCCAAACCAAGATTACGCATTCCTAACGGATAAGCTCGTCCAACCAGTCTAAGTGTATGCAATTTTAAGAACATCCTCCAACGCATGGGCCCTAGCTAAAATGGGATCGGTATCATCCCCCCTTTGGACAAAAAAGGTCCAATCAGTAAGAGCATGACGTTACGAAGAACGTCAGTGGCCGTTAGTAAAATAAGGGTCATCTCACACAGTATGTCCAGCGGAACATCCGGATCACAAAAGGATAGTGTATGGTAGCCCATACGCTAAGGATTGTCCTACCCGCCCGATGCCTACTATGTCGTATCCATAACACAAAACCTCTATTAACCGCTAAGTCCAACTAATCATGCAAACACTATTAGCGGTTAATCCTATCACGCGACTTATACGTACTGGTGGCCAGCCAGTCACACATGTCCGAGTTCTATATGCGACTCGTAATAACGTGGTACAAATATGTCAAGGTCTATGAATGCAACACATAATGAGTGGTCCCTTAAATCTAAGATCAATGTGTAAGAAAATAGTACATAGCAGGAAATAGAACTGAACAGTAAGATTCTATCAAATTATGCCATGTATCACAGTTTATTTTACAGAAAGTAAATAATAAGTAAATGTATAAAATATGAGCTAATATAAATAAAAAACAAATAGCAGGGTATCTTGCATGAGGTCCTTGTTGGTGAAACCGATAATCCCGTTGGATACAGAATACTCACAGGGCTACACAAGATGAACTCACACGATGTGACAAACTTCTAAAATAGAAACCAAATATAAAATACTCTGTAAAATTTCTGGGAAAAATATATGATGTGTATTTTTCTGTCAGTATTCTGAAACTTTAAATGTTTCGTGATTCTGATTCTTGGTTCTCCCAGAATCTCGAAAACACTAAAACATGTTAGATTTCGGACAACTGGCTCTCCACAAATTTTCTAGAAAATTAAGTTTAGAATTTATGAAAATAAAATTTATATTCAGAAAATATACCTCAATACGATTCCAACAAAAAAACTGGAGGTCAAACGGAGTCCGGATTTGGGAGTTATGGCCATTCGAATTTGCCACAACCTTTGAAAATTGAGGCTGAATTTACGAAAAATTTTGGGCTTAGTTATGACCAAAAAAAGAGAGAAATTTTGACAATGATGGTTTGAAAGATAATTTTATTCATAGATTCGATAGATATGTATAATGGTTAGCAATTAACTAATTATGGTAGGATTAGAATAAAATCAATAAGGATGATTCGGATTACCAACTAATCTGGATAGGAATATGATTGGTTTAAATAGGAAACGATCTAATTAATGCTAGATATGATTCCAATTGGATAAGAATTTCTAATGGATAAATCTTTCCAAAAATTAAATCAAATAAATTATAAAAAACAAATCAATTTGGTTGCAATCCTTTAAATGATCACCATAATAATTTTAAGTATTATTCTATATTATCAAATAATTCAAATCATATGAAACCAAATCCAAATCAAACTCAACATAATAACTTTAAAATAATACTTAATATTTATTATAAATAATTGAAATCATATAAAAGATAAATCTTTAAATCAAATAACATTTCAAATCTAGATTAGATAAATCGTAATGCCACAATTAGCCATTGTAAGTATTTTAAATAATATTTAAATTATCAACATAATTTAAAGTATAGTTTATAACCATCAAGATAATTTAAATAAATTCAAATATAATCAAATAACTGATTATCATATCAAAATAATACTTGATGTCATCAAATATTATAAAATTTACTTTTATAAATCCAAATCTTTATTTAAAAATAAATGGACAAAAATTATTTATCACTAATTTTTTTAAAACCAATTTCTAGAAGACCGAAAATAATAACAACATATTTTATATTTCAAGTAACAAAATTCGAGAACATTTTTTCTAGAAACAATATTTCAAACCATTAATTTAAAAATAGTTTTTTATAACAAAAGTAATCACAAAATATCTTTTACAAAATTTCGACAAAAATTACTTTGAAACACAATAATTAAAATATATAGAAATAATTCTTAAAAAATTCGGGAAGAGGAGTTACAAATCTACCCACCTTAGAAAAATTTCGTCCTAGAAATTTAAGGACTACTAGGATAGACGGACTTAATTGATTGGTAAAAAGATAGTAAGAATTTGTGATAAGAGAAAATAGATGGAAGGGAAAAGAGAATTTCTTTAATGAGAACAATAGTCAATTTTGATGGAAATAGAAGAAGTGAATGGATATGGCTTGGTGTGCACGGACACGATGCACATACACATTTGTAGGTTGAAAAAATTTAGAAAAAGATATGTGTGAAAAAAATAATGACAAGTTAACATATAAATAGGGTGAAAATCTTGGTTAGATAAAGATTATGATTGTTTAAACCCCACTAGATAATTCACAATTAATTTAACCATTTTTAAAACCAATTCAACCAATCCATAAAAAAAAACTAGATATTCTTTATCATTATTTTAAACTATTTAAATCAAAATTAAAAAAATTAATTTTCCAATTTAAATTATCATGACAATTTAATAATTAAATCTAACAAATTTTCAATTATCTTTTTTTATAAATAGTAAAAATGCAATAATAATTAATTTCAAAATTCTTGATAATAAATACTTAAATAGTTGAAAGATCTCTTGGCAAACAAATAAAATAAATTACAAATAGTTTTTAAAAATCAAAATATCCATGAATTTAATTTCATGTACCTCTCATGCGAATAGAACTTATTATTTACAAAAATATTATTTTCTAACATATCATATATACTTGTATAGTGAGTAAAAATAGTTTTTATGTAGTAGAAAAATAAAATCAAGTTTGTATGGCATATAAAAATATTTACCTGCTACGATATTGATCCACAATAGTTATTTCCTATAAAAATATTTGTAATTAAAACTTTTGTAAAAAAGAATTTTAAATACTTCGTATATACGGATTCGCTCTAGATGTACGAATACCAACATAAAATAATTATAAAAATAAACAAAAAAAATTATAGTAAATTTTAGGGGGTTTACATCACTTTCATTCCCGTGGCAACTTCCGTTTCCTCTTCAACGACTGTGTCACCGAAACTAGAGGTCAAATACCAACCAGAATTCCATCGTATAGTTAACAATCCCGCGAACTGATGATAAAGATAGGATACGACCTACAAAAAGCTCATGGCTTAAATGATGGAAAAGGGTCTCCGATACCACTTTTTCTACGTCTTCAAGACAATCATCCCGAGTCGGCTTGGGATTCTGGATAGATCATTCTTTTACTCAAAAGAAGAAATCATCCAGAAGCAAGATACGACTGAAAAATTGTAACTTGGTTTCTTTCTCACCTGTTCCAGAAGAAGAAGCCATGGCTGGTACCAGGTCTGTGAGGCTCTATCTTAGAGACTATCCAGAAGGACAGAAGAATTTTGTCGCTCATCCTCCTGTTCTTCTGGCATCATCTTCTCCTGCTGTTGATGTCCCTACAACATCAGCTCTACCAGCTGACTCGGGTCTTTCTAAACTCTCGTTTTGACAAAAGCCTGAAGAAAACTCCACGATAGGAACTCAAAAAACCTTATAATTTTGACATAATGTCTCAACTAGCCAATACTACGATAAGGTTATCAATTTTCTAACTCTTGTGTCTCTCGAAGAAAACTCGAGAAACATTAAGTGAGGCCTTGATATAGCCAACACTTGTCTGACACATCTCAAGAAACCAGATGAAGAACCCGTAGCATGTTCTCATTATCATAGTGTGATGAAACTGATTCCTAATATCACATTCACTAAAGATGATATGTTACTGGAGGACAATCTATATGACCAACCTCTTTACTTTACGGGGTATATCGATGCAATGAAGGTTGATCGCATTTTGGTTGATCATATATTCGCACACAACATTATGCTGAAGGCTCTATTGGATGCGCTGAGAATTCTAGTCCATAACCTTTCTATGACCGTTATGACTATTCTTGGATTCAATTCCGGAAGAAGCGAACCGTTAGAAAAGATCCTCCTAAGGGTCCAAATTGGCAATCTTCGCACAAAAGTCACATTCTATGTGATCGACAACCACGTCTCCTACAATGTACTGTTAGGAAGACCGTGGTTGCATGAACATAACATCGTGCCATCAACTCTCCATCAATGTTTTAAATAAGTTTATGACAACGGAGAAGTCAAGAAAGAAGTTGATGATCTTAATCCCTTCTGAGGTATCGAGGCCTATTCTACAGACTCCAAGATGTAAGAAGCAGAATACATGAAGGTTGTATTGGCTATGGACACCGAAGAAGATCGAAAAGATAATCTAGATGAAGTCTTAGTAATTCCAATCAAGGGACGCACTTCTTGTCCCTCGTCTTCTCAGATGCTGACCATCAATCTCTCTCCTTATACCAAGCCTCCTCATGTTAAAGATGGAGCATAGGGAGCTCACCTCTTCTGAGCCTCTTATTATCGACCTTCATCGTAACGAGCCCCCTACTTTTCCTCCTCTTGTAATTAACCTTAGCAAGTCATCTGCGAAGGTTAAAAATGTTGTTGTAAATATAAAAGCAAATATCAATAAAGTAGCTTCTCCTTTGCAATATATTGATGTCAATTATTACACACATTGTTATTTAGAAATTTTAGACAATTTCGAACCCGTACGAAACTCGTTCTTTCTAGTTCCTTTCTATAATAAAGACGAGCAGCCTATCTTATTTAGCAAAGCATTGAATCAAAAGGCTATATTTGATAGCGATGCTGGAAACGATGATAGTGGATGAATTCAGCTACGTCATTATAGTCAACTATTTAAGAATATTTTTCAAAATATAGGCTACAATTCCAAATCTGGCTTCAATAGTGGCAAGGGTGTTGGCCCATTCCATGGTCAAACCCGATTTCGATAATCAACATGCACTTAAGTCAATACACAAAATATACAAACTGCTGCTAATCATTTCAGGATATATGAAATCAATTTCAACGGACGTTGTACTGCATCCACGAAGCATCAACATCATCAAATTTGAAGATGACTCATTTTATATTTTATTCTGTGTTTTACATTTTATTGAGTCTAGGATTTATTTTGTAAAATTAGTTTTGGTAATACTGGCTTAGGGTTATCCCAGTCCACATTCTAAAAAGCCTATCCATTACCACTCATATATCATTTTACAAAATATTCCAAAATATCTTTGAAAACAATTTTTTGATAAAATACTTCGAAAATCTCCTAACAGAACTCATAACCGAGTTCGGCCTGAGTTCGGACCGAACTCTGTCCGAGTTCGGTCAGTTTGTATTCAAACTTCTGTTGCCTCCAAATCTGCGAGCAACGTCTATTTACGAGATATCTGCATCCGAGCTCTGCCCGAACTCTGTCCGAGTTCGGTCCCAGAAAACACCTATAAATAGAGAAGAACTTTTCATTTCAAATCATTCATTCACTCTTCATCTTCTCTTCTCTACTATTCAAGTATTTTTAAACGATCCAAGATTTTCAAATCATACCTATACACCTCTTAGCCAAAAGCCAGTAATATCAGAGTTGATTTAGAGTCTTTTGGTATTCCAAGAGTTGTACAGAGGTCGTTCCAAGTTCAGCAACTTTTCTTGTTGTGGAACTTATCGTGCGCTCGTCACCAAGCACGGTGTTGTGAAGTCGGTCGTGCACTTGTCACTAAGCACGGTGTTGTAAGAGACTGCAAGCTCTCATTTAAAGCTTGTGCCATAGTGGATTAACATCGAGTAAGAGTACTCGAGACTGGATTAGTCTTCTCAGAGGGATACCAGTATATATCGTCGTGTCGCTGAGTTTGAATTCTCTATCTCTTGCTGCATTATATTTACTGTCTCTTATTTCACTGCCATAGCTTAAAGTTTTAATTGGTGATTATTTTTCGCTGCACACACACACTCTATTCACCCCCCCTCTAGAGGTGCTCAACGGTCCTACAATTGGTATCAGAGCAGGTTATATTTTTATATAACAAACCTCAGAGAGTATATATAGTAGCCATGAAATCAATATTCAACGGTGAAGGGCAATCCACAAATAGACCTCCCCTATTTGATGGAATAAATTATACCTATTGGAAAACACGAATGACTTTCTTCTTAAAATCTCTTGACTTTGATCTTTGGTCTATAGTCATTGATGGTTATAAGAAACCAGCACCCACAGTGGTTGAAGGCCAGCTTGTAGACAAGCCTCATGACAAATACACTGAAGCTGAAAAAGCTAAGGCTAGTCTAGATGCTCGTGCCATCAATGTACTATTCTTTACAATTGACAAAACAGAGTTCAACAGAGTTTCAACCTGTAAGACGTCTCACGAAATTTGGAAACTTCTTGAGGTAACTCATGAAGGTACTTCCCAAGTGAAGGAATCCAAAATTAGTAGACGGACACAGGAATATAAATCTTTTAAAATAAAACCTGGTGAGTCAATTACACAGATGTTTACTCGTTTTCTTGATATAACTAATCCTCTGCAATCTCTTGGCAAGAATTACAGCAATCATGAGAAGATCAAAAAAGTGTTGCGGGCTCTAACCAAGAACTGGAATCCAAAAGCCACAGTAATTATTGAAGGAAACGATCTCACCACTATGTCCTTGGAAACACTGATAGAGAAGCTGATGACCCATGAACTTGATTTGCAAGAGTTTGAAGAAGCAACACCAAAAAAAATATCTATTGCCTTCAAAGCTCAAGCAAGAAAATCAACATGCAATGACTCTGATGAAGAATCATCAAGTGGTGATGAACAGGCCCTACTTGTGAAGAACTTCCGAAGATTCCTAAAGTTTGAAAAATTAAGCAGAAGGAAGAGAGATGTCCAAGAAAGCAATGAAGATGAAACCATTTGCTTTGGATGCAAGAAGACAGGGCACATGAAGAAGGACTGTCCAACTTCAAAGAAAAGCAGTCCATATGACAGACCAAGATCAAGCAGAAAAGCAACATCCGATCGAAAGTATGCCAACACAAGTATCTGGCATGAAAGTGATGCCAGTGATACAGAAGAAGAGGATAGACCCTGCGGCAATACAAATATCTGTCTTATGGCATTTGATAAGGTATCTTCAAACCCTCTATATGATAATTTTACTTTCGATGAATTAGAAAATGCCTTTAGCAAATTACTTGAAGATCACAAAACTGTGCTCGACAAGTATAAGCAATCTCGAAAAGAGATTAAGGCATACACAACCGAGTTAGCTAGACTGTCCAATCTTATTGAAGATACTAGAGAGACGTCTACTATCGGTAACACGGAAGAGATAACCAAACTCAAGGTAGACTATCATGAGGCTATCCTCAAAATTGAAAAGAAAGAAAGAGACTATATCAAGATGCAAGAATTATATGACATAGAGAAGAAGAAGCACCTAGTAACAGAACAAAGACTCTCAGATATGACTGCTACATATGAAGAGTCTATTGCGATTTCTAAAAAGTTAGAAATCAAGTTAGGCAAACAGGCAATACCTATGACACAGCCTAAATTTAGTCCTATTGCTAAGCATACACCTAAGAGGACTAAAAATAAGAAAGCACAGAAGAAACACGAATATCATCATGCTTTCACTTATAGGTTCTCCAAGAAACCAAACAAGCATGTAAACACAGTTGTGACCACATCTGGTTCTAAACTTACTTGCACTTATTGTGGCACGCATGGACACATATCACAGTATTGTTTGGCAAGAAAGCTTGTTAACAATCACACTTTAATCTGGAGACCTAAAGCTAATTAGAATGGATCCTTCAGAAAATGGGTACCAAAGGATTCATCTACTTGTCTTGTAGGTGAACCCTCAACCCTCTCATGCTAGAAGCAAATGGATCCTCGATAGCGGATGTTCGCGACACATGACTGGTGATGCATCTTTGTTCGCTACGCTATCGATGAAGAAAGAAGGATATGTCTCCTTCGGAAATAATTTGAGAGGTGATATAATTGGTAATGGTACTGTAGGTATTTCTCCCTATCCAGTAATAAAGGATGTTTGTCTAGTAACAGAATTGAAATATAACCTATTAAGCATATGTCATTTGGCAGATAATGATTATGGTATCAATTTTGTGAAAGATAAATGTACCATATATAATATGTTATCTGGTGATCCCATATATAAAGGGATTAGAGAAGACAATATTTATGTTTTCTTTCTGGAGAATACTAATAATGCAGGAAGGTGCCTAGTAGCCAATCAAGATGAAAGCTGGCTATAGCACATGAGACTAGGACATGCAAACATGGATACTATCTCACGACTAAGTACAAAGAAGTTGGTAAGAGGACTCCCTGAGATTCCATTCAATAGAGATATGGTATGTACTGACTGTGAAAAGAACAAAGCACATAGGTCTACTTTTAAATCCATCAACGCTGTAAGTACTTCTAGACCTTTACAGTTAATTCACATGGATTTATTTGGTCCTAGTAGAGTCGCTAGTCTTGGCGGTAAGCTCTACGCTTTTGTTCTTGTTGATGATTTCTCTCGTTTTACTTGGGTTTATTTCTTATCAAACAAAAGTGATGCAATTTTTGAATTTCAGATATTTTTGTAAAAAGGTACAAAACAAAAAAAGGCATCATGATTACTCGTATCCGAAGTGATCATGGTGGCGAATTCAAAAATTCTGATTTCAAAAAGTTTTGTGATGATAGTGGATATTACCACGAATTTTCTTGTCCTAGAACTCCCCAACAGAATGGTATTGTGGAGCGGAAGAATCGTACTCTAAGCGAAATGGCTAGAGTCATGCTGAATCAGTATAATCTTCCTAAATATTTTTGGGCAGAAGCTGTTAGTACAGCCTGTCATGTTTTGAATAGGGTGTTAATTCGACCAATCTCGAAGAAAACACCATATGAGCTTTGGTTTGGAAGAATTCCAAACATTTCTTACTTTAAAGTTTTCGGATGTCGCTGTTTTATCCTGAACACCAAGGATAACTTGGAAAAGTTTGACTCCAAAGCAGATGACGGGATAGTTCTCGAATATGCTGCTAAGAGTAAGGGATATAGAATTTTCAATAAAAGATCTATGATTGTTGAAGAAACTATTAATATTACTTTTGATGAGCTAAATAGTCACAGATCTAGCGATAGTGATGATGAAGATACATATACAAGGACTGAGAAGAGTTCTGTAAAAGATCTGACCCAAAATACAAGGACTGAGAAGATTTTTGTGAAAGATCTGACCCAAAAGTATGAATCATTAAAATTTATGCCAGATCATCCAGAAATACTCATCATAGGTGATGTATCTAAAGATGTAAGTATATGTTCATCTCTTAAAGATTCTGATATAGCAGCAAATGTAGCATTTATTTCTCAAATAGAACCTAAGAATGTAAATGATGCTTTTACTGATGAATTTTGGATTCATGCCATGCAAGAGGAACTAAATCAATTTGAGAGAAACCAAGTTTGGGAACTCGTTCATAAACCTATTGGTCAATCGATAATTGGTACCAAATGGGTGTTCCAAAATAAACTCAGGAAAGATGGACAAGTTCTACGCAACAAAGCACGTCTAGTGGCACAAGGTTATAATCAAGAAGAAGGAATTGATTATGATGAGACCTATGCTCCTGTTGCTAGACTAGAAGCCATCAGCATGTTTTGTGCATTTGCATGTTTTAATGATTTTAGATTATTTCAAATGGACATAAAAAGTGCATTTTTAAATAGAGTTTTAAAAGAGGAAGTTTTTGTGAAACAACCCCCTGGTTTTGAAGATTTTCAAAAACCTGATCACGTCTTCAAGCTTAAGAAAGCCCTTTATGGACTCAAATAAGCACCTCGTGCTTGGTATGAACGCCTAAGTGCCTTCTTACTTGATAATAGATTTTCAAAAGGAAAGGTTGATACTACTTTGTTTATAAAATCCTTGAATGATGATATCCTCCTTGTGCAAGTTTATGTAGATGACATAATATTCGGTTCTACTAACGAAAAACTCTGTCAAGATTTTGCTAAGTATATACAGAGTGAATTTGAGATGAATATGATGGGAGAGCTAAACTTCTTCCTAGGACTTCAAATCAAACAGCACTCAAAAGTAACATTCATCAACCAAGCTAAGTACACGAAGGACATACTGAAAAAGTATGACTTCGAGAATGTAAAGCCAATCGGGACTCCTATGGCTACATCTACAAAGCTTGATGCTGATGAAAGTGGCAAACCTGTGGATCAGCGTAAGTATCGAGGTATGATTGGTAGTTTATTATATTTAACTGCTAGTCGTCCTGATATTATATTTAGTGTTTGCATTTGTGCACGTTATCAGGCAAATCCTAAGGAATCACATCTTAGTGCCGTTAAGCGTATCTTCCGATACCTTAAAGGAACTTCTACAGTCGGCTTATGGTATTCTAAAACCAAATCCTTTGACCTGATAGGTTACTCGGATGCGGATTTTGCAGGATGCAAAGTGGACCGTAAAAGTACCAGCGGCACATGTCATTTCCGAGGAAAGGCCTTAGTCTCTTGGTTTAGCAAGAAACAAAATTCAGTAGCATTATCAACAACTGAGGCTGAGTATATCGCCGTAGGACGTTGTTGTGCTCAGATTTTGTGGATGAAGCAAACCTTAGAAGACTACAATCTGCACTATACTAAAGTTCCTATTTATTGTGACAACACTAGCACTATTAATCTGACTAAGAACCCTATCAGTCATTCACACACAAAGCACATAGAAATAAGACATCACTTTCTTCGTGATCATCAACAACACGGGGATATCTGCTTAGAATTTATTGACACAGATCATAAACTAGCAGACATATTCACAAAACCATTGGCTGAAGACCGTTTTAACATAATGAGGCGTGAGCTCGGTATACTTGAATTTCAGATTCATAATGTAATATGGTAATTAAAATTTATTTTATGACTTGCAACTTTAAAATTTATTTAACAGAAATTATTTTTGGGTACAAACATAAAAAGGGTATGTCTGTCACTATGACTACGGTCGAAGCGAAGCGGTACTTAAGAGTTCCCCGGTGAACCTCCGTTAGCTGGGACAACCCCTACAGTTAACCCATAAATAGTATTCGTTATTAAATACTAGAGTCAAAAGTCATAAAAATTACTTCTAACCAACCAGAACTGCATTTATTGTCTCGGGAATACAAGTGATCGAACTCGGGCCGAACTCTGACCGAGTTCGGACCGAATTCGGACCGAGTTCGGTCGGTACTGTATTGATTCCAGAACCGAACAGCCGACCCTAAACCCTATAAATTCAACTCTTTCAATCATTTTTTCCACACACTAACTCGTGGAAACATCTCCTTCCTCCCTAAAATTTCTTCCTCCTCCATCCTAGCAAGGAATCTAAGAGATCTGGTGGGCGTATTCAACATTCTCATCTTCCTCCTTTCTCAAAAAGGTATTCCTTTTCTCTTCTACTTTCTCCATGGCTCCTAAACGTCATAGAGGAACATCTTTCCAAGGTGTCTCCTCCTCTTTTGATTATACACCTGCTAGTCTATTCAGTCCAGCACGACCAATAGATGTAGAAGACTATGATTATACTTTGTTTTCGGACAAAGAGTTTTCTGATCTTTGGTTCGATTCTTTTTCTGGCCGTAAGATTTACAATGGAGCTTTTGTTAACTTTACCATATTTTCTGAATATGCTCCTACTTTTGATCACTTAGGCTACCGAGATTTTTTCGAGGTAGCAGAAAATATTTTTGATAATGCTGTCCGAATGTTTTACTGCAACTTGCAAGTAAAACCTAACGGAAACTTCTATTCTTGCGTTGTTGGGCAAGAATTAGAATTTAGTGCTACCGATATCAATGAATTTTTCCATGTTCCTGATCTTGGTGAAGCATTGGTTGACATTACCCATGTCAAATTCCCTGCTGATGTTACACTTGCCTCTTTTAGGAAACTTATTTGTCATCCAAACCCTGTTCCTCGTAGGGTTTATTCAAAACATTTGAACCAATCTTTTTATGAACTTCATCCCATGATTTTCTCTGTACTCCTTCCAAAGAAAGGATCCACAGATGAAGTGACCTTCTTGGAACTCTCTGCTTTATACCACATTCATTTTGGCATTCCATTCTCTATCCCAAAGACCATGATGTCCTGGATGCTGAACTGCAGAAATGCAGGAAGGAATCTGGTATATCCTATGCACTTGGTGTCTATCTTTCACCGTTTTGAGATTGATCTTCAGACTTGTGCATTCTCCTCCACTCCTATCGAGCTTACCAGATCTCGCTGATTTCCTGCTCCACCTCTGCCTCCTGGAGCTCAGCCTGCTCCAGCTGCTGACGCTGAGGTTCCTGATACAGCTCCTGCTACAGCCCCTGCCCCGGGATTTGATCCAGTTTTCTATCAGCGCTTTAATGATTTTGTTGCTATATCTACGCAACGTCATCAAGGTTATCTTGATTCGGAGTTCCGACGCATCACTCAGGCACAGGTTCTGAGAAATGGGATTGCTGACCTCCACTACAGCCTAGCCCATGATCCAGTCCATCCGATCACCATCCTGCCTCACCCAGGCTTTCCGGGTCCTTGGTTCACAGATGAGGCTTCCTTCCAGCACTTCGACCCCACTGCAGCCTACTTTCCTCCAGAGGCTCCTGGTGCTGACGACCCCATTATGTGACGCGGGTTCAGCTTTTGGATAGTGGATACTTGTTAGATGATGATCTTTATGCTTTGATGTAGTTTTTTTACTTTTTATGTCTAAACTCATTAGTTAGATATTTTCTGATGATTGTACTCAGCACTTTTTAGTATGACATTTTCAGTACTTTATTTCCAGCATTTTCTTTCCATAGTAGTTGTTTTATGCTGTGATCATGTCTCTTTTGCTTCACTTTGTCTTTTGTTTTCTATTGTTGGCTTCACACATTACGGGGAAGCCAAGTCATTTTACTATCTGACAAAGGGGGAGAAAAAGAGTACACTTATACCAAAAAGAGATTCCAAAAACAAAATCAACCATCTCTTTTATTCAGGTACTTGTATTCTTTTTATTTTATAAAGATATATTTTGATATAGACTCAAGTTTGTCAATTATCAAAATGGGGGAGATTGTTGGCCCATTCCATGGTCACACCCGATTTCGATAATCAACATGCACTTAAGTCAATATACAAAATATACAAACTGCTGCTAATCATTTCAGGATATATGAAATCAATTTCAACGGACGTTGTACTGTATCCACGAAGCATCAACATCATCAAATCTGAAGATGACTCATTTTATATTTTATTCTGTATTTTATATTTTATTGAGTCTAGGATTTATTTTGTAAAATCAGTTTTGGTAATACTGGCTTAGGGTTATCCCAGTCCACATTCTAAAAAGCCTACCCATTACCACTCATATATCATTTTACAAAATATTCTAAAATATCTTTGAAAATAATTTTTTGATAAAATACTTCGAAAATCTCCTAACAGAACTCATAACCGAGTTCGGCCCGAGTTCGGACCGAACTCTGTTCGAGTTCGGTCAGTTTGTATTCAAACTTCTGTTGCCTCCAAATCTGCGAGCAACGTCTATTTACGAGATATCTGCATCCGAGCTCTGCCAGAACTCTGTCCGAGTTCGGTCCCATAAAATACCTATAAATAGAGAAGAACTTTTCATTTCAAATTATTCATTCACTCTTCATCTTCTCTTCTCTACTATTCAAGTATTTTCAAACGATCTAAAATTTTCAAATCATACCTATACACCTCTTAGCCAAAAGCCAGTAATATCAGAGTTGATTTAGAGTCTTTTGGTATTCCAATAGTTGTAAAGAGGTCGTTCCAAGTTCAACAACTTTTCTTGTTGTGGAGCTGGTCGTGCGCTCGTCACCAAGCACGGTGTTATGAAGTCGGTCGTGCACTTGTCACCAAGCATGGTGTTGTAAGAGACTACAAGCTCTCAGTTAAAGCTTGTGCCATAGTGGATTAACATCGAGCAAGAGAACTCGAGACTGGATTAGTCCTCTCATAGGGATACCAGTATATATCGCCGTGTCGCTGAGTTTGAATTCTCTATCTCTTGCTGCATTATATTTACTGTCTCTTATTTCACTGCCATAGCTTAAAGTTTTAATTGGTAATTATTTTCCGCTGCACACACACACTCTATTCACCCCCCCTCTAGAGGTGTTCAACGGTCCTACAAAGGGTAGGGGAACTCCTATTCGTATACCCGTCCTGAAAGGAAAATCGTTGCCATACTATAACAAAACAAAGCATGGGTTAGGCTACACTATGCCAATCTCAACCCCAAATATTTCTGAGTCTGATAAAGAAGAACGGTCTAACTCTTTTGACTGTTCGTCATGGGATTCAGATACCAGCACAAGACATGTCCATCGGGTAACTCTATCTTCCAATATAGTAACATATAAATTCTCAGAGGATGATAATGACCCTACCGAGGCTTATGACGAAGAACCTTGGGTACAACGAACGGATGCTCAAAGGAAACTTCTCTTCGAGCAGCGTGAACCACCCACTGAAGATGAGCTAATCCAAATTGACGTCGGAGACGAAGCTTCTCCAAGGCTAATCTTTATCAGCAAAAGTATTTCGAAAGCAGACAAACAAGAGTTGATCTAGCTAATTAGGTAATACATTGACGTATTCGCCTAGAACTATCATGATATATCGAGGCTGGTTCCTCAGATTGCTACTTACAAGCTCAATATTCTGCCAAATGCTAGACTAGTCAAACAATAGCAGCGACGGTTTTGACCTGATATGATGGACACCATAGAAGCTGAAGTCAAGAAGCTCATAGCCTGCGGCTTTGTCATGGAGGAACATCATCCAGATTGGATGGCTAATGTTGTCCCAATCATGAAAAAAACAAGAAAGGTCCGAGTCTGCGTTGACTTCAGGGACCTTAATGCATCTTATCCTAAGGACGAATTTCCTCTTCCAATCACTGATGTCATAATCGATAATACCTATGGATTCGAACGAATGCCTTTCATGGATGGGTTCTCTGGATATAATCATATCATGATGAATCCCGAAGACGAAAAGCATACATCTTTCTGCAGTCCTCTAGGAGTCTACTGCTACATAGTTATGTCGTTCGGTCTTAAGAACGTTGGTGCCACTTATCAGGGGGGCATGACCACTATCTTCCGTGAACATTTACAAAAAATAGTTGAGTGCTATGTCGATGATATTGCTGTTAAAAGTCGTCTAAAGGAAGATCACATCCAAGACTTAGAAACTATTTTTTATCTAATGCGCCAGCATCAACTCAAGATGAATCCCACCAAGTCATTTCTAGAGTCTTTAGTGACAAATTTTTCTGATTCGTTATTACCTCTAAGGGTATACACGTTGACCCCAAGAAAGTCAAAGCCATTCAAGAGACGCATCCTCCATGCAACCTAAAAGAACTACGAGGATTCCAGGGATGACTTGCATACATCAGGAGATTCATCTCAAATCTCTCTGGACATGGTAGACCGTTCACTCAATTGATGAAGAAAGGTGTCTTTTGTTTGGACTGATGAATGCCAACAAGTATTTAAAAACATGAAATGATACCTAATGAACCCTCCAGTCCTAGTTTCTCTAATCACATGAATACCCTTCCTGATGTATGTTCGAGTAATGGATCACTCTCTGGGAGCCCTTATAGCCCAGAAGAACAAGGAAGGTCATGAGCAAATAATTTATTATCTTAGTCACACAATGATCGGTACTGAACAACGATATAGCCCGGTAGAAAAAGAGTGCTTAGCCCTAATGTTCGTCGTCCAGAAAATGCATCATTACATCATAGGCCAGACTATTCATGTCATCTCCAGAGTCAATCCTCTACGAGTTTTGATGAAGAATCCTAGTACACTTAATTCCAGACTTGCTACATAGGCGATACTACTAGCACAGTATGATATGGTTTACGTCCCACAAAGTCTGTTAAAGGTCAAGCCCAAGCCGACTTCCTGGCTGCTCAACCAATTCCTGAAACTTCAAAACTCTACAATGAAATTTCTGATAAAACTCTAGAGACCAACATGATTTAAGAAGAAATAATCGCTTGGCATCTAGTCATTAATGGTGTATCTAGAATCAGACCCAACAGTATCATCATTACTGGAGTAGGAATTATCCTTGTATCCCCAGATGGACTAGCTATTCAAAGAGCCTACTTTCTATAGGAACCATGCTCTAACAATGTTGCTGAGTACAATTCTTTACTCATCGGTCTCCAGTTAGCTAAGTAGCTCGATATCGACTATCTTGAAGTATACAGGGACTCTAAGCTGATTGTCAACCAAGTTATAGGTACATATAAAATTCGGCACCATGATCTCATCCTATATCAGGAAGCAGCAGTCAAACTGGTTGCATCATTTAAAGGTTTCTTTATTGACATGTACGTCGAGTATACAATATAGAGGCTGACGTACTTGCTAATCTAGCAGTAGTATTAGCAATTCCTGTGAAACGATAATAATTAATCTTCATCGCTAATCAGGAGTTATTCTGCATTTAGAATAATTTGAATGTTGAATTCAGTAATTCAGTTAAAATTTGTACAACTAGCGAAGACTAGAGGGCTCCTTTCATTGACTTTGCAGTACATGACATTTTACCCGAAGACCCTACAGAAGCAACGATAATCCATCGTTGGTCGTTTCGATTCTATTATAATCACTCCTCCAAAACACTCTATCGGCGATCATTTGATGGTATGCTTCTATGTTGTCTTACGGGAGAGAAAGCAAAGCAGATATTATGAGAAGCTCATGACGGTATTTATGGTGCACATCAGTCTGGTCCTAAGCTATAAGATCGTATCCGATGCATAGGATACTATTAGCCCACCATGGTGGCAGACGTAATCGAATATACAAGGAAATACAGAGCATGTCAAATCCATACAGATTTCATTCATCAACCATCAGAATTTTTGTATCCAATTACAGCATCCTGGCACTTTGAAGCCTAGGACATGGATGTCATCGGTCCCATCAATCTGCCCTCATCACGAGGGCATCGGTTCATCTTAGCTATAACCGGTTACTTCTCAAAATGTACAGAAGCTATACCCTTAGAAGAAGTCAAGACAAGCAGTATCATCAACTTCATCAAGCATCATGTGATCTATCGATTCGACGTTCTCGATGAATCATCCATGACAATGGACCTCAAATTGTCAGTCAAATATTTACTCGATTCTGTGATGACAATCGAATCAACAATGTTTTTTCAACAGATTATAATCCCACAGCTAACGATTTAGCAGAAGCTTTTAACAAAACAATCATCAAGATTCTCATGAAGTTCATTTATGCTAATAAATAAAATTGGAGCGAAAAGCTTGGAGAATGTTTATGGGACTACCGTACTACCGTACACACCCCGACTGGCTGTACATCTTTCTCTTTGGTGTATGGATGTGAAGTTGTCTTGCCGTTGGAAATTTAAATTCCTTCTCTGAGTATAGCTATTGCCAACGAGTTAACAGTGGAAAACAATAATCGTCTTCGACTTTAAGAGCTTGAAGCACTCGATGAGAAACGACTATTAGCTCAATAATTCATCGACCTATATCAAGTCCGTATCTCGAAAGCCTTCAACCGCAAGGTCAAAGTACGAACCTTTCAAAAAGGTGAGTTGGTCCTTACCGTCAGACGTCCTATGACTATGACACACATGAGTAAGGACAAGTTCCAGCCAAAGTGGAAAGGTCCCCACGTTGTAAGCAAAGTTTTCTCAAACGGAGCTTATCAGCTGACTGGGATGGATGGCCGAATCGCTATGATGCCTCTCAACGACAAATTTCTAAAAAATATCATGTTTAAAAGTGTGTACTATGTTTCCTAACAAATATTGTATATACGTGAATCTTTGAATTATTATCTTTTATTCACTCTTTTCATGAATAAACCCATAGATAATAAGTCCCCAAAAATTCCTAGCAGAGTCTTAACCAGATTTTAGGGTGTATCCCCAAAAGATTAACCCATAAACACTTACAACAACATATCATCACAATATTATCTTTTAGAACCCAGTCGTTTTAAAAGATCTCATATTCTTGAACCCTAGTTGGCCCAAGGGTAATCAACAAATGTACGAATTTATGTCCATATTACCTCTGAATTCTACTATCTATGACTTATCACGTCCACATTACCTCTGATAGTGTCGTCCCAGAAATAACATCATGTCACAATTATATTTTGTCACGTCCATATTACCTCTGAACATATATAATGAATGTCATTATTTTTGAGAAATTTGTCACGTCCAGTACCTCTGAACATATTTCTTACTCCTATTACTTGTGTCTTAAACAGATACATAATAAGTAATAGAGCCACAAAAGATCATTGATTTTCATTTTATGCAAACACAAAAACTATTACATTTATCAAAAAATGATAGTTCGAAAGAGCTATTACATTCATTCTTATTTTTCTAAATATGACTTCATTGTGGAGGCTGCATACTACGATCGAGGATTTAGTTCTTCAAAGCTTTGGCCCACTTGACTCTTGTAGCAATCACCCTTTCCCTGGCCAGGTTTCTTCTTGATTCTGGGTTTAAAGATTGCATCAGTGTGATATGACGCTCTATCTCTACGTTCTGAGCTTGGAGGAGGGTATCTCTTTGTCCTTCTTAGTCATCTAAATGACTGGAGGCAAGTTGATGCAGTTCAATAATCTTCTTGTTGCACTTCTTAGCCACGGTGACTGATACACGGGTCTGTGCCAACTCAGCTTCTAGCTCTTCGATGCGAGCCCGACCTTCAGTTATCTCCTGGTCGTTCTCGGCTCTTTCAATAATGTAAATCTAAATAGAGGAAGTAGCCTCAGCTATGCCAAATTCTCCATCCCCAGCATGGACTGCAAAGGCTGCCAAGGCATTTTCAAGAATGGCTCACTGTTGTTCATGTTCCTGAGCCAATGTCTCATATTTAGCATCCACCAGCCTATTTATATTCCCTCTGGTCAAGGCCTGGTAGGACTGGATGGGTTCCTCAAGTTCTGCCAAGATTCGCTCTAGGGTATTCACCATCTCATTGTCTCCGAAGTTGCGTATGGAGTTAATTGAAAACTGCGAAGACTTCCTTATGAAATTATAAGGATAATTCTTATCCAAGACAAATTAAACCAAAGACCGTAAAGTGGTGAAGAAGGCATCCGTGTAAGTACAGATGGGGCTGTTCATCACCGTCAAAATGCCAGGCATTGCTACCTCGGCAGAAATTTCTCCATCGACAGAAAAATGAGGAATAGCAGTTTGAGCCACATTGTCACCTGGAGATCTTAGTGTAGGTGTCGTCGAGGAGCTTCCTTCCATGACGTGAGTTCCGACCTCCAAGGAAGCCATAGTGGAACTGAGGCTGAATATAGTAGAAGTCAACGGGACTTCAGTGATTATCCCCACATGCTCTAATACAATTCAAATTCAAAAATCATTATATTACGACATCAAATAGGAAAGTAAAGGTAAATAGAGTCGAAGATTTACGTGGACCAGGTGGCATATAGGAAGTTTCACCAAGTATAGTATCGTTCCGTCACGAGCCTAACCATCGTAGAGGCAGATACAGCCACTTGGCTGCTTCCCGCATCTGAGCCACCTGACATGAAACGACTACTTTTACCCCCCAAATCAACTAGGCCTCCTGGGGCTACCTCTTCTGTTATATTCGGTCCAGAACTTGCTCAATAGGGGTTCGAATAAACGCAACATCAACGTTAGGGTCTTCATCACCCTCAAGGGCTTCGAGACCTTCAGCAAGGTCTTCATCTTCTTCTTCGACATCATCTGGGTTTCCGTCGCTCTTAATATCAACATCAGAGTTCTCATCGCCATGCGGTTCATCGAGGCTTTGATTGGCATCACTAGGGCTCTAGTTGCCCTCATTCTCAGTAGGGTGCTCTTCACCCTCAACAGTAAAATGGTCGACCTTGGCCACTAAACTTTGACCCTCTTGGGTCATTACTTGATCGTGATCTTCAGCCTGATCAGGATCAAAGGCAGCATCAATAGGATCTTCCTCGATCACCTTATCGTCAAAATCATAGCTATTTAGCGCTTCTATCATCTCCTCTCACTATACCAAAATGCCTATTTTGGAACGACAGAATTCTGTGTCAAATAATTTCTGGAACGCCTATATTCAGTGCCTATTTTCGTGCTGCCAAATTGATTGGAACGGAAATAAGGCGTTCCAAATAATGTATATTGGAACGGAAGTAAGGTGTTCCAAATAATGTATATTGGAACGGCTGTAAGGTGTTCCAAATGATGTATATTGGAACGGTTTATATGTGTTCCTAATTTGGAACACTAAAAAAGCGTGCCTACCAAAGCATTCTAGATTAATTTTTTATCTCTTACTGGAACGGGTAAAAAGTGTTCCAGTTTTAGAACACCATAAATGTGTTCCAAAGAACATTTTATATTAGTTTTTGCACTACCTACTGGAACAGCTAAGAAGTGTTCCAATTTATGGACATATTTTTTTTATTTGGATGTCTAGGATTTCCTACAAAGTTCCAATTTTTGGAGGTCAGGACACACTGAAAGAAAACATTTCATATTAGCCATGTTTCCATTTTTGAAGATCACGGCAAATTAATAGCATAGGTTCCCAGAATAACAAAAACCACATCATACACTTCCAATCTTTATGCAAGCTAGATACCAAAAAATTGCCAATACATGATAGCATCATCAAAAATTAATAGCATCAATACTAAAAGAGTTCAACATTTGTGCACATAAAGACACGAAGCACTCATCCATAATATGCATTATCATTATGTTTAAGCAATATCAGCTAACACAACCTTATAACCAAAAGTCTCACATGCTCCAACCAATAAGAGAAATCAGATAGATAACATAGTTGTTCAAAAAGTCTCATGTTGCACTAATCGACGCTCATAGGTCTTGTATCCTGCTTTGGAATTCCATTTGATGCTCCAGCTTTCTGTAAAAGGTACAACACCAATAAATTAGTTAACTCGTAAGCATATTAGATAAATTAAGTTACAAAAAAATAGATCTTTGAATCTTAAGATAATGTAACTTTTATGCCACTAAGGAAATACAAACAACACTTTGTGAAAAGAATAAAATTTTCTTAAACCAAAGAAAATATAACATACTTTGTAAACAAGAACATGATTATTCATAAGAACATGATTCTGGAACAAGAACATAGTTACATAAGAATGCCCACATGATTCTGGAACAAGAACATGATAAATGCCCACATTATATCCATTTGATGCGCAGGCAACCATTTGATAAACTTGAAGAGGATTACATAATGGATACTGTAGGAGACAATAAATATCATGTCGGGTTAAAATATCATGCCGGGTTAAGAGACAATAAAATTTCATGCCGGGTTAAGAGACAATAAATAAGAAAATAGACTTTTCCTGATGATAAAATGTAGGGGGTGGGCAGCTTAATTCCAAGGATCAAAAACTCGGTTTAGGGGGTGGACAGGGGATGTCAGTTTCTTGAATTAATTAGTTTCCTTGGTTTCAAATCCTCCAACTCCAATCCAAAATGGCCAAACATATCAGTTTTGACCGATAATAAGGCCTTGCTTAGTACTTCATGGCTTGGGATAACAGAAATAGGACACTATTCCATAGACATAAAAAATTCTTTCATGTAAGAAATTTGAAGAAAGAGATCAGCTAGCAGATTGTTGCATCATGGCCATTAGCAACAAACACAAGAACCTGTGGAAAAAACCATCTAGAAAACCCACTAAATTGAGGTATCTGTTTGAGAAGAAGCACATTTTCTATGATGATACGCCTTTGTGCGTACCTTCTGCTGATCTTTTTGCTGTTCGTGCAATCTATTTTGCTTGTTACTTCCATAAGTTGAAGCAATATTGTCTTATGTGCTGGGTTTGGTTTTTTTTTGGGGGGATAGGTGGTTGGCACACACATGCACTTAACTGTTCACTTGATTTTTCTGCTAGGGATCTGAACTGCACTGTGATCAAATAAAATCTGTAAGCCTATCTTTCCAAATATTGGACATCTAAAGATTGGTGGTTGGCGAGATGTATGTATTTCCTTTGGAAACTAATGCTGACTAAACCTGATGAATATTTGATTACTTGTATGAGATCAGTCTGCTGCTCTTCTGGTACCTAAGCAAGGCAGACACCCTTTAAAATCTAGAAATCTGGATGAGGCAAGGCTTCATCATCCAAGCCTTCTCCTTCAGATTTGGTATATTATACATCATGAGAATGGCGTACTATAGAATGAACAATGTTTTTAATTACCGTCTATCAATGTGGCATCCTCTTGGTGGTTCCAAATTTCTAGCCAAGGTAGCAGTGAGCAAGTACTAAAACCTGAAGGCAAGTTCATGCAGGTTAATAAGACCTACATTTTGGTTGTGGATTTTATGCTTGTGCAACCAAGGAGCACCGGCCAAGTTCCTTTAGATGAGGAAAGAATCTAGATGAAGAGGTAAGATGATACAAATTGTTATAGGAACTTGCATTCATCTCTATGACTTACTAAGCCAAAGAGAGAGGATAGAAGTGACATTCCCAAGGGAGAAGGCTTCGCGAAGACCAAAAAAATATGCTCCAGAAAACCTTCTGAAGCTTGATAACATGCCTTCCCATCATTGCGGATCTATAACTTTATACCTTCGAAACTAATTCTGTGCTGTCTGGACTAGAGTAAAGGCAATTGTTTAGGATGTAGAGGAGTTGATGTATAATAATGAAGGCTTAAGCATAATCTTGGAATATTCTTCTAAAGGTAAGAAGTTTTTGGAAGCAATATTGTGAAACGGCTACTTGTGAAACTAATATGACTCTTTTTAATACAGATCCATAGAATGTTTTGCCAGGAAATTGTCCTTTGAACCTCTTCATGTCAAAGGATTGGTTTCTTCTCCATTATTTTCGTTCCAAAGGGAAAAAAGACCTTTTTCATTTGAATGATAAAAGGCATGATTTTATTGCACCCATTTTCTTGCAAAAATGTATTAATTTCATGCATTAGGTTTCTATGCTCAGGACATCATCTGTTGCTTGGTTTTAATGTAGATTGTGGTCCTAACTGTGCACAAATACACGACAAAATATAGGACACGACCCGGTTAGGAATAGGTGACACGGACACAGCCCAGATTTTTTGTATCCGAGATACATGTCTGACACGACATAATCCAGATTTTGGAGTGTCTGTGTTCATAGGTGCGCATTTGAATACACGACAAAATGAAGAGTATGATGGATTTAGATGCATAATTTGTTTTAATAAATTTCAAATCAAGTTAAATGCAAAAGCACAAACATTCACTTCAATACCTTTCTTTGAGAATCCTGGGAACTCTCCAACAAAGTAGACTTCTTGATCTAGGTTCCAGTTTCCTGTAAAATCAAGATAACAGCAGATGAATATGACACATTGTTACTCATTAGAAAAGTATGATAAGAAAAATACTCACAAACAAATTTGATGTGTGACTTGGGCCACACGAAGAATTTGCCGACTCTTACTTCTTGAATTACTTTTGCATCGGGAGTTTCTTTGTAGAGCTTCGCGAAAAAAATCTTTCGAACAGACATGCTCAACTTTATTTCATATTGAGGGTCCAGTTGATAATTATGACAATTACCTCGATACAGTGGATCAATTACTTCTTTTGCATCTGCAACACAATTCTAATTCCAATCAAACAATTCACACAACCTTGCCGTAGGAGTTGGTTCAGTGTGTGCCGAAGTCGTTGAATCCCTTTCACCCAAAGATGGCCTATGTGCATTGTTCATCGTCACTGGAGGCATAGATGTTGATTTCTCAACATTTGCTTGAAGTTCTTGGAGCATGGGTGTTGGTGACCCACCAGCTGCCTGCGACATAGGAATGGGTGACGACGATCCACCTGCATGGGGCATGGACACTTGTGTTGATGACCCACCAGTTGGTTGGGGAATAGGTTCTGGTGGACCACCAATATGTGACTGTGGTACAAGAAATAAAATTATAAGTATAAAATTTCATATTTTGATAGGCATGTAATTATGTTCTTTTGGACCTTCATATAAGAAGTTGGCTGCCTCACCTTACAATAATCAAAAATAAAGTTAACCTTTGTCTGCATCTCATCAACCTTCTTTTTCAGACCCTCCCTCTCGCCTTTTTTCTCTGTGTACATGATATGAGCATGAAGGGTAGCATCATACTTTCTCTTAGAAACAAAGCTCCCAACACCTGGCAATCCTTTCACTTTCTTGCCAAACATTTGGATCATTAACAATTGATAGAGGGTGAACGCTATTGTTGTCGCTTTCACTTTGTGTGGATTCAACAAGTTTCTCTTTGACTAATTTCTGTAATATCATTTGTAAGAAAAGCCAATATTAAATTAAATGCAAGGTGATAACAAAGTTTTAGGTGACCTCACCATAAACGGTTCAGCACTAGGTAGCGTAGTTCTATCCTTTCTCGTATGAGTTTCTATCCACACTTGAGTCCGTGTAATAGGGATAGTAGGATCTTCCCGCTTTGCCTTCTGGATAAATCATGGATTAGTTTTGAGGCGTAAGCTTAAAATTGGAAATACAAAAATTATAAAATGCTAATGTTGGTTCTAGAAGAAATTACCATCTCATACTCTACCATTGCACTGCTCTTACGACCCCCAGTATGGCCATACACACTATGTTTTCTACTTTCAACGGCCATAGCTCTTCTTTTTAGTTATTTATCATCAACCTCATTGATACAAAATTGCTCCCAGTCTTCCTTTCTAATCCCATTTGGAATAGCCATCATTTTTGCCTCCAAATTTGGTTGCTTATCCAAATGATCCCTTCTTAATGTATGCTTTAGCTTCCGGAACGCATCTGGCATTGATCTTTCAACATCTTTCCTGAGATAACCTGGGATATCAAATTCTCCCTACAATTAAAATGCTTTATTAAAAGAGAAATAAAGATATATCAACTACAAACTTTCTGAAGGATGATAATGACACTAACATGCCTTCTATAGACAATGGAATTCACACTAGCCTAGTGGTTAAGAGAGATGCAATGTAAGAAAAGCCAATAGTAACAGGAAAGAAAGCCAATATATATATAGGTGAAGAAAATTAGTAGTAGGAACAATAGTAACAGGAAAGAAAGCCAACAATGCCATTTACTTTGAAGAAAGCCAATATATAGCAGTAGAAATTAGCAGTAGGAACAATAGTAACAGGAAAGCAGGAAGAAAGCAACATCTTGTAAAATAAATTTAAGCTATTTCATATGCAATTAAGATATTATTATATTAACAAAAATATAACAGATAACAGAATAAAGCAGCTAATTCATATTCATTCCAGGAAAAACAAAATAGAAAGCAAGAGAAATTTATACCATTACGCAGCATACGAATGTAGTAGCTTATAATTCCTGCTCTGGAGAACCAAGCTAAGTATTTTGGTACCTGTAGTTTTTGTTATTGTCTTGCAGATACCATTACGCAGCTACTGTTGTTCTATGTTATCCATGTTTAATCCTCTGATTAAATTGTGATATGTGAAACCATGTTACTTGATGAGTGACTTACATCTAAAGAGACTAATTAAAACTTACACACTATCCTTCTTCTTTGCTTCCATGATCAGAATTGTAATAGAATTCTTTTTATTATTTTCTGAGTGGAATGCCTTGGAAGTAGGGTCGTTATTCTTTTGAGAGTAGTAGGGAAATCTGTTCCTGAAGGCTGGATGACGAGTGTGAAATTGCAAATACAAATCATTCAAGTAAGTTCCACATGAACTAAAAATATGGTGTTACCAAAGATAAAGCAAACAACTATTTGTAGGTAACAATGACCAATGTATGAACTAATACACAAATTTATAGGAGTGACAATAACACCAGAAGTTATTCCCATAAAAAGTGCTAGATCCCTCTCCAAAATTCACATTGGTTTAGTGGTGCTTACAGGGAAAATGAAGTTGTGCTTACAGTTTTGGGTTGTCGGCCTAGCCCTTCTCTGGAAAATGCTAGAACCATGAAATTCGCGTTTATAGATCATTCTTCATGCATCAGTTGAAGTGTAGACATAGTAAAAACTATATTGGATAATGGAACCAAACCTTAATAGTTAAAGGTAGTGAATGATTTTTGGATAGAAGTTGGGAAAGAGAAGGTGAAGGACAACAATAGATGAAGATTTTGTACCATCTAGTTTATTACTCACTTCCAAAATTGTCATTCAACTCAAAGTCAGTCAATCTAAGTATTAGAGAACAATCAATAACTCACAAATCAAGTCTCAAAGTGATTCAACTTTCTTATAGAAATTTAATAATTTAGCATCTAAAAAAACAATTATGGCAAGAGTGCACTTCCAATGATACCAAATCTAAATTAACTAGAAATGACAGATTGCTCATGTTTAGCATCTAGAAATGACAAATTTCTCATGTTTCCTATGATACCAAACCTAAATTAACTACATAAAAAATACAATCTCTAGCTCTATAGACAATTAAATAAGGTTTAGAAAAACATCATAATCTTTTCATCCTTTCCAATAAAGGATTATAGATTTTTTTTTATAACCTGGAACAACATGAGACTGTTATCCAAATCAATATTTTTCCGCACACTATGAACTAATATATCCAAGACAACTTTTTTAATGCCAAACATGCAAGACAAATAGGCCAAGGTACTTACATATTATTTAAGAAACAAGAAGCAAAAAGGGAGGATATATAGGAAATATGTACTTTGACATTATGCATATTTGTTTTCTTAATGCTATATAACAACCATGGTGGCATTCAAGGCTTAGTTGAGAGGAATTTTTTAACTTATCTTACAAGAGACTATACAAACTCCAGCGTTCATTTGTGTTTTATAAGGATTTATGCCTGACCTACTGACCTATTGACTACTCTACACCAATAAGACCAACACTAGATCTTAATTTGATGGAAGTTTTTTATTCCTTCATCTTCCTATATCTGTTACATGAATACAAATGTAATATAGAGATACTGATATAATTTTTGTCGTGTCCGTGCAACACAGACCATTACTAAATCTACACCAATAAGATTCAGTATGTCCTGTTGAGCTTGACCCAATTGAATAATGCATGGAACTTAACCTAACATGCCTATATATATTTCACATGTTAACTGTCTTTTCTTTGGAAAATTTGTTATATAAGACTGATTATTTGGTGAAATTTGAAAGGGTTTACTAACCTAATATAATTGAAAGTCTAACCATCTTGTCGACCGACTATGTCCTTTGGGCCATTACATGTGATGACTATTAGCCGCTTCCCTAAGAAGAGAATGACTGGAGTGTTCAGAAATATGTATCCAAATCGACTGATTGTGATAAGAATAAGTCAAATGTCATTTTAGTACTATACACAAAAGCCAACTTATTTTATGTAGTTGGAATACTATCAAATGATATTTGGTTCATGTGACCCAGGCCACACACCAGGTATTCTCCCTATAGTCCATGTTTTCCCTTATTTATTAGTCCATCTAGCCCTATATCTATCTAACATGGAACAAACCCCCTCTTCTCCATGGGCTTGCACTCTAGGGACCAGGTCCCCTACTCTTGGCCCAATGGCCTTGACCAAAATGGTACTGCAGAGCAGTGCTCAAGTGCAATGCACTTGGCCTGCACTGCCTCACTCGAATCCTGCCCTGGCCAAGGCCTGCACTGCCTGCTGCAGGAGTGTCCTGCTTGCCAGGGGCAACCCCTTCTTCATTTCCTAGCACTTGGCACTATTAAGTCCTGTATCTTGGTTTGTACAAGGGTCTGCCCGTATACGCAGATTTTATGAAGGTGGTTTCCAGCAGACTATGCCTAGGAGGGAGGCTGCTCTTATTCTTGGGGTAAGGTGAGATTTATACTCACATATAATAGGATAGAAATTCTCCTATTATTTTAAATGCTATTGCGAACCAAATGGAACTGATTGTCTTGACCACTCCTTTTCCTGCATCATGCTCATGAAAATAAAACAATGCTCCACAGAAGAGGTTATTGGCTTATTGCACATTACTGCATGTTCATTGCCTTTTTGTAATTGATATGTAGAATCGGCTGCAGTTACGTTGCTGTATGAAAGGACTAAAACTCCCCAGCTAGTTTGCCACACTGCTTGTTTCAAAATGGAAAGAATGTAGAGTGCGAAAATTATTGACATTATCACATTTTCTTCACGTAACTATTTGCTATGCAGTCTGATGCAAATCAAACAATTTATTCTAAAGAAAAGCTGAACCCAGAGATGTTGTAAGGAAGATACTTGGTCGTTTGAGTATAGTTAGTGAATTCTTGTTTGTTTCATGTTCACACATATCTGTCATTGCATATATTGATTTGTATTGCCGATCTGATAGAACCTATTCCTTCAAAAACTAAAAGACAGTGCTGGCTGATGGTAGTATGTTTGATGCTAAGTGGTTGTTGTATGTATCATAGTGCAAACTCTTCAACCTTTTATATATGTTTGTGTCAGGAGTGCAAGCCTTGCATTATCGTTTATTTGGATACTTTACTGCAAGCTTTGACATGTTTATGTGACAACCAGTATACGTGCTTACACCCAGTGACAAAATAATCACTTGCCGCTGCTGATTGATTTCCATTCCTATCAAATTCCTTTTTATATATAATTCTTGAATTCAAAAATTCAATGGGTTTGCTTTTTCTTTGTCTAGTGATGCACAACTACTAGAAAAAACTAACTTAAGAAAATTGGAATTTCCACTCTAATTATATATCAAGGTGATGCAAACCTTGATTTGTTTCACTATTTCATAGAGTTAATTCTCATTTGTGGGTACTACGGGAATGTTTCAAGTGGGTAGGCCAAAGGATCTTTGGAAAATATTGTTCCTAGTAGTTTAGGTATTCATCAAGCATGGTTGGTAGAAATTTCACGAATCATTTGAGAATTCATGAATATTTACAGAATTGGAAAACACTTCAGATGCTTATTTTGTATTCCAGATCCTTCTAAGATTTAATCTGTGAGGTTGATTGCTAATCGTTCCTCTTGTCCAATGGCAACTTAAATGCTCATTTTTTGGTTTAACTATTCCACCATGTGAGGCCTCAAGGTTCAAAAGAAACAATCGAGAATGACAAGTAGAAACATGTCTGATAATTGAAATTTGCACTCTTGTGAGATGAGAGGGAAAACATGTTAGTTGTTACTGATAGAAGAAACTTATTATATAAGATGTCTCCCTAGATGCAAACTTAAACTCTAGAATCCATAGGGTGATGTTCTACTTCTGCTACACTAGAAAGTCTCTGACTATTGGCATTATGTATTTTTTTGGAACTTTAAAAGACCAGAGCATAAGCAAGGTCCTCCTTTAAGAATTGGAGAATGTAGATTAAGACCCTTGCTAGCTTTGTATGGTCAGACATTATAGATCATATCCGAATGGGCCAATAGATTTTATAGACAGTTGGAGCTAGGGGTGACAATCAGGTTCAGGTTGGGTTGGATTTGGGTCAACCCATTTAAGATGAATCTGACACGACTCCTGTCCGTTTATGATTGGCTCGTAGAGGTTAAACCCAAATCAGACCCATGATATAACAGGTCGACCCGAACCAACCTGTTTAAGCCATTTAAGGTTTCACAAACTATAGTGTTTGAACATTTGTGGTGTGGTCGGTGACGGAGACACGGAGGCACGACGGTCAGGAAGGAAGATGAAGATAGAATGAAGATATTTCGGATTTACAACTGTATAGCTTAAGCTATAACTCCATTTAAGTTTAAACATCAACAAAAGTATGAATAATTAAGGTTGTCAATGTAACCACTAAATTGATAACCTGATCTGATTATATTTAAATTATGAAGTTTATATTGTTAGTCCCTTGACGAACAATCGATGGAAAAACACGAATTCAGAAACAATTGTAAAGACAATGTTTCCGGCAACAACACCCTAAAGAAGGTGATGTTGTATTACGAGAATCTAAAAAGATTATTTCGTAATATTTCTCGAAGGCAACCGAACCGTGTAACTTCTAAAGAGAAGCGACGGTATTCTCGAAGGCAACAAGAGATGATCAACAACAGTTGAGTCTCAGATTCTCGAAGGAAACAGAAAGAGGGAGGAAGAAGAAGAACGAATCTCGCTGGGGTGTAGAACACCGGCGCTCAAAGCTATACCCGCAGTACGGATAAGCTCCCAGGAACCAGCAAGTTCAGGAGAACTTCTGGAACGCTCGTAAGTCAATATTTGAGACTTGAACGGGCTTCCTGGACTTTACAGACTCCCTTTTCTCTCTTCTTGGTGCATCTTTCAAAGGAGGCCAAGGGGCTCTATTTATAGAGTGGAGTTGAGACTTCACCTCTTCTCCTATCCGATGTGGGACTAAAATACCAATACTCAAAAATAGAGTTTGAGATTTTAGATCATCCCACAATCAGCATAGAAGTGTGCTAGTCCACGCCTACCCCCCGAACACTCCCGTGCATGCACGAGACATCCTGGAGTCCGTGTCCGAGTCCGAGTCCGCACAACAAAAATTAACTTTCATCCTTGTTGGATTTAATCCTTTTTCCTTCTAGAGAAATACTTCCACATGGCACAAACTTGTGCCCCACTACACCTCATGTGCACACCTCAACACAAGCAATGCATTATATTGAGATACTCACCATTTGGTGTAGCCGATGTGGGACTATCTTTTCTAGTCCAAAGGCAAAAATACCAACAATCCCCCACATATCTCAATATATGGGTTGAGCGTTCCCCACAGTGATTGTCCATCATGCATTAGGAGAGATGTCGCTACGACTTGAATCTTCCCGCATAGGTTAAATAACAGCATGATACAAGAATGGACTAAGCCTTGAATTCTGCACCATAACTGCAATTCTTCCTACTCACATAATGACATCAACTGTGCTTCTGGCTGCACATTGAAGGCCTTGTGCCAGCCTGGTTTCAGTGTATAATTTTGGGCGTCTACAAGCTTACCCTCAAGAGACGGCCTGATATCTCTTTCCATACACTATAGGTGAGTTCTTTATAAAGAGTCATTGGCATGAAGCATTGTGCTTCTTTGCGGTGCTACGCCGCTATGACATGGCTGACAAAGCCGAGGCTTTACCCCACCTGGGTACCTCATCGTAGTGTCATACTACTGTAGCATGAGGTCACAAGCCCCTTTGTAGTGCCAAACTACCCAGCATGAAGCCTTGCGCTTCCGTGCGGTGTTACGCCGCTATGACATGGCTTGCAAAGCCGAGGCTTTACCCTACCTGGTACCTCTTCGTGGTGTCATGCCACTGTAACATGAGGACATCGTCCTCTTTGTAGTGCTGTCTACCTCTCTTTATTACGATTATCATACAGCATTAGGCTACCTGCCTATTTGCGGTGCTACTCCGCTGTGACTTAGCTTGCAAAGCCGAGGCATTATCCCTACCTGGGAACCTCATGGTGGAGTCACCCCACTGTAGCATGGAGTTTCACTCCTTGTAGTGCTGCTCTACCGTGCTTCCTGTAAAGCACACCAGGCATTCACTCTGCCTGAGAACTCATTAAGGCGTTTAAGCCAACCTCCCACAGGATCAATTTTCCGCAGAAAATACATAGTAGACAACAGTGGTTATGGGTCCGTAACCCTTCCATGTTCCACAGAACAAGTACCCACTGTTAACTGATATTATTCTAGTCAATGATCCTCCTTTGAACCAAAAATTAAATGTCTAGTAGATTTCTCTTTGAACCAATAACATAAAATTTTATGGTAGGATTACAATGACACAATATCAGAAAGTCTTCAAGCCCATCTTCCTTGCTGTGTCCTCGACCAGCTGACGCTTGAGACCCTTCGTGAACGGATCCGCCAGGTTTTCCTGACTCCGAACATCGATCACTACAATGACGCCCCTTTTGATGAGATCGTTCACTGCTCTGTGCTTCAACCGCACAGTCCTCTTCTTCCCGTTGAAGAGTTCATTTGATGCCACCGCTGCTGCCGCCTGGTTGTCACAGTATATCGGAATCGCCGGTATCTGAGCCCCAACCATTGGAAGGTCATACATGAGCTCCCGAAGCCACTCTGCTTCATCTGCAGCAGCGTCTAATGCAAAGAATTCAGATTCCATGGAGGAGCGAGATAACATAGTCTGCTTCTTCGACTTCCACGATATAGCAGCTCCACCCATGGCGAACATATATCCACCTGTGGAATATTCGCTCTCCACCTCTGAACACCAGCTAGCATCACTGAAGCCTTCCACTACTGACGGATCTCCGCTGTAGTATAGTGCATATGTCTGAGTTTTCTTGAGATATCTCATAACACGCTTCACAGCTTTCCAATGCTTTACGCCTGGATTGCTCGTAAATCGACTCAGCATTTCCACAGTAAAGGCTATGTCAGGCCTTGTGGCAGTAGTAGCGTACATCAAACTTCCGATGACGCTAGCGTACTCCAACTGCCTGACGCTCTCCTTCGAATTTGGCTCCAGTTTCAGATCACTCCTGTACGGTGTATCAATAATAGGAAGATCTTGATACCCGTAGCGAGTGAGCATCTTCTCAATGTAATGAGACTGTGACAGCGCTATTCCAGTGCCTGTTCGGATGATCTTGAGCCCCAAGATTACGTCGGCATCCCCCAAGTCCTTCATACTGAACTTGGTCGAGAGGAATTTCTTTGTCTCTGTGACGCAGCTTAAATCCGTACCTAGGATTAGCATGTCGTCCACGTATAGACAAACGATTACTCCTCTTCCGTCAGCAAACTTCGTATAGACACACTTGTCTGTTTCACTGACCCTGTAGCCATTTGACCTTATCACCTTGTCAAACTTCTCATGCCACATTTTGGGAGCTTGCTTCAAACCATACAGAGACTTCATCAACTTGCAGACTTTGTCTTCCAGACCTCTGACGACAAAACCTTCTGGTTGTTGCATGTAGATCTCTTCGGTCAGCTCGCCATTAAGGAATGCCGTTTTCACATCCATCTGATGTATCATCAGCTTGTGTATTGCTGCTAAAGCAATTAACAATCTGATAGTTGTCATCCGAGCTACTGGAGCATAAGTGTCAAAGTAGTCGATCCCCTGCTTCTGAGCAAACCCCTTGGCCACTAGCCTGGCCTTGAACTTGTCAATGGTTCCATCTGCTTTCATCTTCTTCTTGAAGATCCATTTGCATCCGATGGGTCTTGCTCCTTCTGGTAGGTCGACCAATACCCATGTATTATTGGAGGTGATTGAGTCAATCTCGTTGTCTATCGCCTCCTTCCAGAATACAGCATCTCTGGTCTTCATCGCCTCATCATAGGTAAGCGGATCTGCTTCCACATGATAGGTGACGAAGTCATCTCCGAAGTCTTTCGGCCTCCTTGCTCGCTTAGTTGACGGCTCAGCGAGTTCTGTTTCAGCTGGTGTCTCCTCGACAACAGCTCTATCTTGGACTACTGGTTTGATAAAGACCTCTGTCTGCTTCGCACCCTCATTATTCTCCGGAATGTCCGCGAGAACAATGTTCTTGTGCCTTGCAAACTTTTTTTTAAAATATTCAGCATCGCGAGATTCGATGATATGATTTGACTCGATATCAAGGAATCTCCGAGCATCACTCTTCTCGGCATACCCCAGGAAGATCGCCTTAGTAGTCCTTGTCCCCAGCTTCTGAATCTTTAGATCCGGGAGCTTCACATAAGCCAGGCACCCCCACACTCGAATGACATTCAGGTTGGGTCTGACTTTGAACCAGAGTTCATGAGGAGTTATGTCGGAAGTTGCATATGGCACTCTGTTCAGAATGAAAGTGGCCGTTAATGCAGCTTCTCCCCAATAGCACTTTGGGAGACCCGCAGTCAACAGCATAGAGTTCATCATCTCTGTCAACGTTCTGTTCTTCCTTTCTGCTACTCCGTTGGATTGTGGAGAATACGGAGCCGTCGTCTCGTTGATGATTCCATGTTCTTTGCAGAATGATGAGAATTCGTGAGACCTATATTCCCCACCTCGATCACTCCTCAGCCTCTTGAGTTGTTGTCCAGTTTGCCGTTCAGCCTCGGTCCTGAACTCCTTGAACTTCTCGAATGCTTCGTCTTTAGATTTGAGTAAATAGACGAAGGCATACTTGGAGAAGTCGTCTATGAAAGTAATGAAATACTTCATCCCGGCCTTTGTAGAGAATTGTTTGAAGTCACAGATATCTGAGTGAACCAACTCCAGAAGATCTGTACTTCGATTGACCCTGTGAAAGGGTTTCCTAGTGATCTTCGTCTGAGCACATATCTCACATTTCTCTACCTTACCCCCACACTTGGAGATAAGTCCTAGACTAGACATTTTGTTTATTCGCTTACAATGAACATGTCCTAGTCTATTATGCCACAATTCAAGAGAGTAATTCAAACTAGTGATAGCATTAACATTATTATGCTGGGTTACAACAAGCTGAATTTTGTACATTCCTTCAGTCTGAAAAGCTTTTCCGAAGAAAGTACCCTTCTTGGACATCACCATTTGGCCAGCATTGATGTCCATTCTCAAGCCTGCGTTGCAGAGCAGGCTCCCAGAGATCAGGTTCTTAGCGATTGCAGGAACATGCTTCACACCTTGAAGCGTCAGAATGTTCCCCGATGTAAGCTTCAGCTCCACCGTCCCGATCCCCAGTACTTCAGCTTGTGCCTGGTTCGCCATCATGACTTTCTCCGAAGTAGGCTCATAGGAGACGAACCAGTCCTTGTCTGAACAGACATGACATGTCGCGCCAGTGTCTATCCACCAGTCCAAGTCTGCCCCCACAGTTGCAACCTGTGCTATCATGGCAACCTGATTAGTAACCAAAGAAACCTTGTTAGGCTCACCTTGCTCTTTGGGCTTGGACCTGCATTCACTTTTATAGTGACCCTTCTTGCCACAGTTGAAGCAAGTCACATGGGACTTGGACTTCTGTTGCTTGAATCCTGGACCCTTCACTTTCAGATTCGAGAAGTCCTTCTTCTTGTGGTGAGAAGCCGCCTGCTTCCCTTTGTTCTCTCTGGTGGCTTGAACCAGATTCGCCGTTGCTAGTTGCTTGGATAGGGCGTCCAACTTCTGTTGAGAGCGCATCTCGTCCTCAACATGAATCTCGCTGAGGAGATTATCCAGGCTAATCTCCATCTTCTTCCTATGCATCCTTGCATAGATGTTGCTCCATCCTGGAGGAAGTTTTGCCACGATCCCTCCAACGACGAACTTGTCGACGAGGGGCATGCTATCGTCCTCCAGTTTCTGGCGCAGCTTCAGGAACTCTTTCACTTGGGGCAGCATGGTCTTCTCGTCTTCAAAGACCCATTTGTGGTATTTTTCAACCATGAACATCTTCGACCGGGCCTCGTCGTCGTCATACAGCTTTCCCACAGACTCCCAGATCTCTTTGGCAGAAGTCTTCTTTGTGTAGGACTCGGCCAGAGAGTCTTCCATGGAATTCAGGATCAGCAGCCTGCATATGCTGTTATCCTTTTTCCACTTCGTCTGCTTGCTCGTAGCAGCGGCTAGAACAGCAGCAGATCCTGTTGCTGGAACGATTGGTTCTTCCTCATCCAACACGTGATCAACATCCACGAGTTGAAGGTTCAGAGTCACCTTTCGCTTCCAGATCTGGAAGTGTTCACCGTCGAATTTCTCCAACTTGTTAAAGCCGGTATCGACAAGCGAAGCACGAGTGTTTTCCATCGAATCGTATAGCTTTGAGATTGTTAGTCCCTTGACGAACAATCGATGGAAAAACACGAATTCAGAAACAATTGTAAAGACAATGTTTCCGGCAACAACACCCTAAAGAAGGTGATGTTGTATTACGAGAATCTAAAAAGATTATTTCGTAATATTTCTCGAAGGCAACCGAACCGTGTAACTTCTAAAGAGAAGCGACGGTATTCTCGAAGGCAACAAGAGATGATCAACAACAGTTGAGTCTCAGATTCTCGAAGGCAACAGAAAGAGGGAGGAAGAAGAAGAACGGATCTCGCTGGGGTGTAGAACACCGGCGCTCAAAGCTATACCCGCAGTACGGATAAGCTCCCAGGAACCAGCAAGTTCAGGAGAACTTCTGGAACGCTCGTAAGTCAATATTTGAGACTTGAACGGGCTTCCTGGACTTTACAGACTCCCTTTTCTCTCTTCTTGGTGCATCTTTCAAAGGAGGCCAAGGGGCTCTATTTATAGAGTGGAGTTGAGACTTCACCTCTTCTCCTATCCGATGTGGGACTAAAATACCAATACTCAAAAATAGAGTTTGAGATTTTAGATCATCCCACAATCAGCATAGAAGTGTGCTAGTCCACGCCTACCCCCCGAACACTCCCGTGCATGCACGAGACATCCTGGAGTCCGTGTCCGAGTCCGAGTCCGCACAACAAAAATTAACTTTCATCCTTGTTGGATTTAATCCTTTTTCCTTCTAGAGAAATACTTCCACATGGCACAAACTTGTGCCCCACTACACCTCATGTGCACACCTCAACACAAGCAATGCATTATATTGAGATACTCACCATTTGGTGTAGCCGATGTGGGACTATCTTTTCTAGTCCAAAGGCAAAAACACCAACATATATTTCAAACACTAACCTGAAATCCATCTGAACCCAATACCCAATACCATCTAAAATCCTTAATTTCAAATAAAATTTATTAGAGTTTGGATATCCATCTGAATCCAAATACCAAAACTTGATACGAAATTCGATATCAATTTACGTATAAAAAATATTGGGTGTATTTCACGTATCTCATAGTAACGTTCCTATGTGCTAACAAATTTCAAATAATCGGGACTCTGTCATTTTTTCATGGATATGTGTTACGTGTGAAAACCATCTGGATCACTATTGAGGAAGGTAATTTCCTAACCCCTACATGAATGCCAATACATATATATATATATATATTCTAAAAGCATATGTACCCACACTACTGCTATCAACATCCTGCCCTCCTAATCATCATGAAACCAAACTGATACTTGGTATCAGTCCATCCCTCTCTCATCTAAAACCCCTCTAAATCCTAAACACATCTTCATGTGCACAGGAGGCCCACTCCCTAACTGTACTTGGCCAAAATCCCTCTCTCATCTAAAACCCCTCTAAATCCCTCTCTCATCTAAAACCCCTCTAAATCCTTAACACACCTTCATAAATATCCTCCTGTTCCCAAGCCCCCTTTATCACTGGTACTCACATACACTATGACACTACTCACATACTCCTACTGTCACACAAGCTATATCCTATACAACTGACACTGTTCACTGAGAAGCCTGTGGCCTTAGAGCCTACTGCTCACTGCCACATATTTGATGCACTGCTGCTACTCTCCAACTATGAATGTCAAGGCACTGGCCCTATTTTACTGCTGCCACATATTTGATACAACCAAGATTTTATTGAAAAACTGAAAAACTGAAAACACTCGAAGATGTGTATGAGAGCATAAGTATAAATTCTAGATATTCAATTAAAAAACTGAACATCAAGATTTTACTGAAAACATAAATAATATAACAGTAATAGAAAAGCAATATAATGTTCGTTATTCTCACCACTATCTCATTCCAAACATCATCCTTGTAGGTCTTAGGTACATGTAGCCAACTTATATACCTGATAGGCACATATGTCTTCACGTATTTACCAACTTGACTCTTAAAGTGAGTTGCGTTGGGTCCAACTGCTTGTCCAAGATGATTAAATTCAATACTCTTCTTAGATGTTGACTTTTTATTGACTTCCATTGATATGGGATCTTCTTCCTGCTGGTTAGATGTGTCGGCAACACTCGAAGACATCGTGCAATAAAAGAAAGTCTATTTATTCATTCAAGGACAACTTTGTATCATGTTTATTCATAGAAGCATTAAAATAAAAAAATTACTATGATGATACCAAATAATGCATATAAAAGAATCACGCTATCAAAGTCATTACGAATGTATACAAAAAAAACATCGAAGATATGTAAGTAATTTGGATATCCGGGTCATTACCATAACAAAAAGTTATCCTTGTCATTGAAAGTTGCATATATAAAATAAAGAAAGAGTACATTAGATTGTTGAAAACAAGAAAATTATAATTGACCACAAAAAGTCTGGAGTACAAAAGATTGACGTATGATTTAGTTCAATTATCGAACATCAACAAATTTCTCAAGTTGGGATTGTCGTTCAAAGAAGATTGGTAGTCAGTTGGAATGTCTACTGCATCAACTTGTTTATTTAACCTTTTTGGAGTATTTATAACCACATACAACCCATCATTCTTTTGATCTTCGGAATAAAAAACTGATGTTGCTTCTTGAGCTAAAATGAATGAATCCTCCTCAACTCTTTCTTTATTCCTGAGCTTCTTCAAGTTTACCATCACTTGATTCCAAATTGGATCACACTTACAACCGTTTTTAGAATCCTCCACTTTAACCCAATCACAATAGAACACAGTTTCTTTGAAATCGATATAGTCCAGCTCCAGTATGTCTCTAACGATTCCATAAAAGGTCATCTTCCCTTCCTTTGGATTTTTGTCTTTTCTACTTGAAACAAAATTTGAATATGCTTCCATAGACACCCCACTATCTTGCGTTACCAAGCATTCATCGGAAGAACTTGGTGCAAATACAAAACCATTGACACGATATTTTTTGAATCGCATAGCTTTATGTTGTGGACCATTAGCTAATCTCCATAATGTTGTATTGGTTTGCCCTGCATCCAATAACTGCATAGGAAAAAAAAACTTAATTTGTGCACAAAATACATAAGCACATGAAAAAAAATGAGATATTACCTCATCACACAACCAAAGAATGAATTCCTTAGTTTTTGTTTTTTCTTTTGTTGAAACACCTTTTCGATTCTGATTGAAAATGGATTGCTCATACCGGTTGTACTTTCTACATGAATTACCAGACGTATGTCATGCAGATATCCATATTATGGTATTATTATAATACTTATTATTTACGTCATGCACATTATTATGATTAAAAAACTTATTTAGCTTGTAGGAAAAGGCACACATACTCTTCCCATTCACTCAAGTCTGCAAGTCGATTGAGAACCCATCTATGCACTTGCTCAAACTGAACATGGTTGAGCTCCACAACTCCCCCTATTTCCAAGGGTTTCTCATCTGTGAAGTCAACACTCTCATCCAGCCAGTCTTTTCGACTGGACTTATGACCAAAAGCGCTCGAGTTTGGCATATACTCCATGCAATATATTACAGATTCGTCTACAGGGTAAGCTTCAGCTATTGAACCTTCAATATATCGCTTATTAAGGACATATTCCTTGTTGCACTTCATCAATCTGTTGAAAAAAAGAATATATAATCTATATCACCTATAAATTAAAACTAAAAGTTAAATATAGAAGAAAACAATAAGAGTGTACCTTTCAAATGGATACATCTATCGAAATCCAACCGTTCCGCATGACAGGGACTCATCAGCTAGATGAACCATTAAGTGCACACTTATAACAAAGAAGGAAGGCGGAAATTCTTTTTCAAAAATACACATTGCCTCAACCAATGCCTTCTTTGCTTGCCTAAGCCCTTCTTTATTGATCACCTTGGCACATAAAATTTTAAAAAATAAGCTAATCCTCTGAATTGCAATCCTTATGTCCCTGTCTTTATGAAAAGTATGTCTCAACAATACCGGAAGCAAGTGTTGCATAATCACATGATAGTCATGTGATTTGATCCCCTTAGTTCGGGAGGATGGGTGGTGACACAATTACTCAAGTTAGAGAAAAATCCTGTAGGAAGTTTTAAATCTTTTAATGTTCGACAAAACTCTTCTTTTTCCTTCTTTGTCAAGGCATAAGATGCCTTTGGCATTTCTCCGTTTTTCATCTTCAACTACCCACAACTTCTTATTTACCCCTAATTTTTTTATTTCTTTTTGACCTTGTATCCCATCCTTTGTTTTCTTTTTCACATCTATCAACATGTTCAATAAGTGGTCTGTGACATTCTTTTCAGCGTGCATAACGTCAATGTTGTGTCTCACTTCAAGAAACTTCCAATAAGGCAAATCAGAAAAAATAGACCTTCTGGACCATGGTGCTGCTTTAGTAGATGTCTCTTCTTCATTGTCATCTTCATATATCTTGCTTTCAAGATTCCGGTTTTGCCTCTTACGCTTTCCACGAGTAGCTTGCTTCAATCTTGTCCTTTCATTATTTTCAAGAATTTTGGCTATTTGTTGTTCAACTTCTTTTCCAGACAATCTTTGTGGAGGAGGTCATTGTTCGAGTATTTTGTTGAATCTTTTGTCACTCCTAAACTTGTGATCGGAGTTCAAGAATCGTCGATAGCCGTGATAATATACTTTCGAAGAGTCTCCAAGCCGCATAGAGTCGATATCATCAGAACACACTGGACAAGCCTTATAACCATGAACAGTACAACCAGATAGATTCCCGTATGCAGGAAAATCATGGACCCCCCAAAACAACATCGCCTTCATTGTAAATGTGATTTTGGTGAATGCATCCCACGTTGGTACGCCATTAACCCATAGCTCTTTCAACTCTTCTACCAATGGTTCTAGGAATATGTCAAAGTATTTTCCAGGTCCTTTGGGTCCAGAAATTAACAATGTTAGCAACGCGAACTCTCTTTTCATGCACAACGATGGAGGAAGATTTAACGGGGCTAAAATCACTGGCCAACAACTGTAATTGCTACTTAGAGTTCCATGTGGGTTGAAACCATTTGTTGATATTGCAAGTCGTAGGTTTCTAGCATCTGCAGCAAACTCTGGCCAATGAACTTTGACTGAATCCCATTGGCCTGAATCACAAGGATGTCTCATTAGATTTCCATCACTCTTTGCCTTTTGGGGCCAAGTCATTGCCGCTCCAATCCAAGGAATGCTAAAGAATATTTTTAGCCTCGGAATCAAGGGAAAGTATTTCACAAACTTTGCAGGTTCTTTCTTGAAATTCTTTTTTGTCTCTGTATCATTTTCAAACACAAGTTTATTCCGACTCACTTCACATTTTGGACATATATGGAGATGTTTCTATTCCTTACGATATAGGATGGATCCATTCCTACATGCATGGATGGTTTCACATTCCATTCCCAATTCTTTAATCATGTTCTTCATTTTAGGATAATTTTTTGGAAGATTGTAATTTTCTGTGAACAAGTCCTTTAGCCACTCTAGTAATGTCGTCACACTAGTGTCTGTCCACCCATACCGTGTCTTCAAATTTTGCAACTCAATAATTGTGGACAATATGGTTTTCCCCTTAGGGCAACCCGGATACAGAGGTTCTGATGCCATATCCATAAAGCTTTTGTGTTTTTTGCTCTCATTCATCATAGGCTCAACAATTGTGTCATCTCCCTCGTCGTCTTCATTTGCTACACTCACGTCAACAAGTGAATGTCCAGCCTCCTTGGTATGAATATTATATACATCGTCAATGAGATCCTCCAGTCTAGGCAAGTTTGATTCTTCAGTTGATGGTTCTTCAATTGGATTAGCCATTGTTGGTATGTTTCTCCCTAAATCTCTTGCCTTTTCTCCATGATGCTTCCATACCACGTAACTTTGGTACATGCCATTCTTCAACAAATGAAGGCTAATTTCATCGAGATCTATGTGTCCCTTCGAATTCTTACAATGCTTACATGGGCATGGAAATTGTGTTTGTCCGGCTGCATTCTCCTTAACAAAATTCACAAACTGTTGAACACCTTTGATATAACTTGTACCACCCCTTTTGCTCATCCACGATTTGTCCAAATTCATTTTTATTTGTAGAATAGGTGCTCAATCTGACAAGATGTACAATCATTTATCAAGTGAAATTGAAAATAAAAGCAATATGAAATTGAAACTAAGAAAATAATACAAAACTAAGACTAAAAAATGATTTCAGATTCCTATGTGTATCTGGACCCAAATATAAAACTAAGACTAAAATATGAGTAAGTACTGGTCCAGCATCGCCCCAATCTGTACCCAACATATTATTGATGTAGAAACCTACTACAGCAGTGTTCATATATAAACTTGGCTACACAGTACACACATACGAGAAATTACAGAAGGTGACAGTCATTCTAGCATTAAATCATAATTGTATGCATCTTCTATAATAGCTATTCTGACAGATATACTCTGATCACATGATTTTTTCTAATTTGATGTAATATTACTGATTGCCTGATACATCATTCTCTTTACTAAGTGCATAGTTTGAAGTACCGGCCGATAACGACACGACTGATATTGATACGGTTTGACATGTCCCGATCCGATACCGATACCGATACTAACCGATACCGACATTGGGTGTCACTTTTGTAGTCAATTTGGCAAAAAATAAATTAAACAAAAAAAGCATGTAAACCAATTTGGTTGTAAAAGCATGTAAACGAAGAATAATATTGTTGTGTTCACAAATTTCTGTACATTGTTGGGGGCATACGTACAGGAGTGAGATTTTGAGATTTGTTTTCATATCCACCACCAATTTTTCTTATATGTTGATTGTCTTCCTGTTGCTATATCCACATATATCCTAGGCTTCTCCATCCTTTGCTTTCAAAATTAATTAAGCTGGCAATTTGTTGTTTCTGGAAGAAAATTATTGAGAGTTGGGTTCTGTGTTGTGCTTGGGAAGAATAAGTTGCCCATGTCCAACTGGTCTCCCAATCTAGCTGAAACCGTCCCTACTGTCGATCCAGATACACATAGGAAAATTGTTCTAGAAGCTTCAATAACGATAGGATCACAAAAGTTACCATGGAAGTGCCACAAACATTCGTAAGATAAGCCTCCACACTGCTATAACACACCTCATATATAATAAAAATATATCCATGCTTCACTTCAATATTCAGCAGACTAAATTAAATATATACATTTACATTCTTCATGGTCTACCAAATCCATACATAATACCTAACACCCGATATATTGGGTTCGAAAGCAATTTGCTCACGATGGAATGCCTGATAATATAAAGTGGAAAGCCATAATTAGTGTCACATGAGCTACCTGCATAGAAGTAAATTTCATGCCAAGTCTTTTACTAAATCAAATCAATTATGTCCGGCAGAACCAATAACACTAACCATCTTGTTTAAATCTTCGACATTTAAGGCATATGATTTTATCAACATATTCAAGGGTTGCCATCATTTTTAAGATTCAGGACTCAGTAAGTCACCATCTGCAACTGCGTTTGCATGCTTCATTCACCGGCTTATCACATTTCAAAAGATGTCACAAACATATCTATGTATGACGTATGTACATATCAAAAATGATCAAATATAACATAGCTATGACACTGCTGGAATTAATGTCCTATATGGTTGTAGACATGTAGTTCAAAAGATTCTAGCCCAAACCTATTTCGGTGAAATGCCAAATGTGATTCATGCAATTGTAGATAAACCAAAAGTTTCAATTGCAAAATCTAATGTAAGGGAAACATTAGCATATATAAGATGAATGGGAGCAACACGTAAATTTCTTAAGTTCCATTGTCAGCCAAAAGGTTCACAGTAATTATACCATCCTATGAAACCCTCCATATCTTTCCCCTCATACCCAAATATTTTATTCATGACTTCAAAACCTATGAAGAAGCTAAATTGAAGGGAAGAAAAGAGATGAAAGCGGGGGAAACTCAATTCCAAGAGAATAATTCTTGCCGTTTTTATCACCCATGCCAAAAGTATCAAGTAAAAGGTCAAGTTTGACAAGTTTTCTTATTAAGGGCAATCTCAAAAGTTCCCTAGAAGCATGTTTACTTCTCCAATGTCAACTGTTTAAGAAAGCATTTCCTAAATATAATTCTAGCTCCTCTATTCTCAAGCTCTTGGCCCACGAGTCATTCAATTTCATAAAATAAAAAAAAGGATTATCAGGCATGATAAGCAATCCTTCACGACGATTTGGATTCACTATAGGAAAAAAAGGGAATGAATATTACATACACCCACACCAAAAACATTGGTGAAGGCTACTTAGGAGAGGAGGAAAAAAAGGAAGTGAAGTAGTTTTAATTCAACTTGCGAATAAATGAAATGTCATTTAGATTATGACATATTGTACTTGGTGACATTTAACATTTCCCGTAGTAGGTAGTACAATCAAAGAAAATTCAATGAGAAGTTTGTAGTACAATAATATCTTGGTTATCAGTTATCGACTACTCATACTAGTAGCCAAGCTTCTCTCAGATATCATGATATGAGAACATTGAAGGATCTGATCCATTATTGTTGTTAAAACTATGAATTAACTCCTAATTGGAAGCATATTCAATATAAATAGGTACTCACCTGTGCCCCATAGATATGGAAACCTTGACCCCAATTGAGATGGAAATTTAATCCTTCAATCTTTTTATCACTTTTCGCCCACAGGGAGAATACCTGCACCATACCATAACCTTTAAAAAAACATAGAGGATTGTAAAAGTTTGTTTTCAAACTTCTTGGTAAAAGAAAAATACCAGGAAAAAATTAGAAGAAAAAGAAACTCATGTTTGGCATCATAGTAAGCAGCAAGCACACCAAATCCAATAGAACATCACGGTCTAATGCATTTCCAACTCCAAAAACACAAATAATCACCAGAATCCATTTTTTCTATGACAAATTCAGACTTCAATAACCTTGTTTCCCATTATTCCAACATAATTTTTTTATAGGAAACATTAGAAAACTACTAAAAGTCAAAAAATAACTAACTCCCATTGGCATCATAGTGAGTAAAAAACAATAGAACATCAAAATATAATGGGATTAGCACAAATACCTCCAACAAAAGCTAGCATTTGGGTACTAGAAATACCAACAATCACCAGAATTAAAAAAATATATATATAGATAACGAATTAAAGCAACCAAAAGATCAAAAACCCTTGCTTCCCAGATCCAAAACCTTGTTTCCTACCAGAACCTCATTCCAAAATCTAATTTTTACCTGAACCAAAGCAACCAAGAGATCAGAATACTACAAAAAAGAAGTATAGATCCTCATTATAAAACACAGGAGGATCCCGATGGTCGATCTGATTCAAGAATTTTTTCCATCTATGAGAATTTCATCTATGAGAATTTTCCACCAAAAAAGGAAGAAGTATATATAGAATCATGGAGTCTAGATCTGATTCGAGATTTTAACCCTTCAATTATTTTTAGGGTTTCAAAATAATAAGGGCATACAAATACCTTAGAGTGCAAGGATGGCGAGATGAAAACTGAGAGACCCGACGCTTCTAATCCGCCAATGATTCAGACGACAACGATTCTGACCCGATGTTGTGATCACACTGACTGTGATCTCGATGGCCAAGGATGGAGAGGAGGACAACGAGACTCACCGTGATCTTGACGCCGGGGATGGAGAGAAGAGGATGGCCAGAGATTGAGGGTTTTCCCGCGCATGTATTTTAATTCCTGCCAAAGAGGGTCGAGAAGCTTTACAAAGAAAAGAGGGGATGGCTATGGCTATGCGTGCCAATAAGAAAAAAAGGAACTGACATTTTGTTAGGGTCACGTGGGATCACGTGAACTAAAATTTTAATATTTGGAACAAGTTTGGAACGGGTTTTATGTGTTGCAAAATAAATATATTTTATTAAAATTAAAAAAATTATATTTGGAACTCTTTTTTATTTTGGCACGCTTGTGTTCCGTTCCAAAACCTAGGCACACCAAATAGGCGTTCCAGATTAAAATATGTCTAGTGTTCCTAATTAGCTATTTTGGTGTAGTGTCATCTTTTCGGAAGAGTGCGGTACTTTAGGCTATAGAAGGAGCTGGGACATCCAGAATAACGTCTGTTGAGGTTAACGTTTCTTCATGAACCATAACCCCTGGAGCATCATCAGTGGCCAGTGGCGATATTAATCCCGCTGAAGGAAATACCGTTAGTGTCGTTGTAGACAAAGGAATGGTGAACCCTACAACTACTGGTTTTGAGACATTAACCGAAGGAGTGTCTGCTACAGCAGCTGGAGCTGGAGCACTAGTTCGAGGAGGCTTTGGAGATGAAGAAATTTCAATACAAATGGCCAATGGGTTAACATCTAACAACTCTTATTGGACTGAAAAAGTAAGAGTATCACCTTTTGGAGACGGTGGATCTTGTGACGGTAGTGATGATTCTGGATGATCAGGAGACTTCTCCGGTACTGATGGAGTAGGCAAGACTACAGTCTTCTCATGCACAACTTTGGTTGCCAATAATTTTCTCCTCGCTTTGCGCTTGAGCGGCATTAGAGGCGATCCCTCGGTTCTGAAAGGTTCATCCTACACAATCGGTTCTCTACTGGTCTCTTCAATGGAAACTCTACTTTCTTTTTGGATTGGAGAAGGGGTTGCCCCCGCTCCACCAGAGGAAAGCCCTGCTTTTAGTTGTCGCATTTGAAGTCTCGTCCTTGCCACAGACTTTTCAATAACAACTACTTCTTTCTTTTTCTTCCTTTGAACATTAGCGGGAGAATGAGGTTCATCTGGGGAAGATTGAGTAGATGAGTCTCTAGTTTTGTCTACTACTAGTCCCCTTTACAGGAGATTTCTCTTTCCAATTCTTAAGGATGACATGCAACGCATCATGTACTTCATCGAGAAAATTGACAAGCGTAACTTATAGAGGCTCGTCAGCAGGAATATTCTCTTCAGCCTCTATAAATTCCAGAGTGGCCTTGGTCCCTGCCCATGACCTTCTAACACTAACGAAGCTATCAGATAAATAGAAACCCGCGAAAAAGGTGGTGGTTGAGGTACAGAAATTCGCATATGTATGTAACATACGCGGGCCTGCTTCGAAGGTAGCATAAGGCATGGTGAACGTAGCTTTAGTGCCCCTCGCACTATAGTAACTCCATCCTATAGCGCCATCGATCAAATATCTAGAAGCTTTTAGCCAGGTGGTTGCATTTCCTATATGCATTTAGTCGTAGACAAATTGGCGAGTAAATCGGCTAGGCAGATATGGTTCCAGAAAACACTCACCTTCGAACCGATATACTAGATGAGAAGGTCTGATCATCTTTATCCACATAAAAGCTGCTGGAGGTGGACGAGTAGCAATAGGCTATAAGTCCATGAGAATAGGCGGAAGATTCTCATATCCGGGAGGAGGAGCAACGGTGAAGAACCTCCACTCAGAACCCATGTTCAGTGCCTTTCTACAATTGAAAAGGCAGTTCACCTCCCATCGAGATGTGGCATAACGTCTGATGAAATCTCCTCCGTAGCACTAAGAGCTGGATCCATTAAAGTGGGATGATGCAGCAGTAACCAACCAAATAAGTAAGTATATAGCATCTCAGTGCGAGAAAACTCGTCTCGAGTGCCGGGTTCTCCATCATGGTGTTGGTAAATGAACGAAAATCTGCATTCAGCCAGCAAGTCATCGCAGAAAGAATGTCCATCTTGTATCTAAATACTAAACGCACAGCGACGGATAGTATACCTCGATGGATTCAGTCGACGGCACTGGCTTCGGGAACCACGAACCGTCGTAGCCAGAGAGGAAGCCTACCAAGGTAGCTTCTCAAAAAATCTTTATACCACCTTGTCTTATATAAGTCTCGATGTGAGTTCCAGCAGCAAAATTACGCCAATCTTCTAACAGCTCATTGTCAACATGCCTTGACTCTTCTATCAGTTTCTCGATAGTACCGTTGCAACTGGTTCGAAGAAGCGGGATTCACAATCTAAGTGTTCTTACACCTTACTTTTCGGGACATGGACTAAGAACAGATACACTAGCCATTTGGACAAGTAGCACGTCCCCATCGCCTTGCTCTTATACAAAAGAGTGCAGATCATGAAATGACATAACAACTCTTCAAAGACTGCCACCATTTACGGGTTCTTCTTGGCCAAGGAATCCAGTTCATCATTAGTTGGCACGTATTCCTCATAGGGGTTCTCACCCATTGGCAGATGTGAGATGTATTACATCTCGTGAAGGAAGATGCCTATCTCTCCACGAAGAGTCATAAAAAGTACCTGTCTTATTGTTGTACCTCTCCACCAAGGCTAAAAACATGTTGGAGTTTGTACGAATACTATAAGAATTGTTCAAGATGGCTTCATAAAGCTCCAATTCAAGTAGCTTGTCTTTAAAGTTATTCAAAGCCCAGACTGAAAGTTTCCAACATTTTATGTTTGGATTAATCAAACCCGTGAGCCGCATATTTCAGGGTTGGATATGCTCCTCCGGCTTCAGCAAAGAGGTTTGCAAAGAAAGGTATTCTAACTGGAATCATCAAAGACGAGTCTTCAGTCGACACACAACTCGATTTCAGGCATCTCAAATGTGTGTTATGCCTTTCTGATGAACTGAAGAATATGTCCCACTTTTGGGGTCCTACTCTATGGTATATTTTTCCAACCCTGTCCTGTTGGAAAAGAGTCAGATCCCATTCCATGTTTCCTACTCTGTGGTACATTTTTCCAACCCTGTCCTCTCAAATGTTTCGTCATATCTGTGAGATATACTAATCTATCTTCACTCTGATAAACTTGCTTTTCCTGCTTCGACTTAGGCTGAGAACCTTTTTTAAAGGCTTTGCCAAACAAGAAGGTTGGTTTCTTATGGGGAACCTGATCCATACTTATGAGGGGTTCACCATTCATCAAACATAATAGAGTCCTGTCATCTTGGGACTCTAGCAGAACTCTCCTAGTAGCAGGAAGGTCATACTACGGGAAGGAGACATAAGATAAATCTTCTTGATATTTTGATACTCGAAAAGCAGAGGCCAATATCTCTGCATGAGGATCTTCTCTGAGGTCAACTGCAAGTGAAGAAACAAAATTTAAAATCATGAAGGATTATTATTGAAGAGATTTTAACTCTACGTAAATCTTAGTATTCACAAACATGATAATTTTTAAATTGCGCATGCAGTACAATATTTTCTAAATTACGCATGCAGTACAACAGTCTCTAAATTGCGCATGCAGTGTAGTAGTCTCTAAATGGCACATGATAGCCTCCTAGTTAAGTGTATGCACTATGACAAATTTGTGCATGACAGTTCTCCAAATCGCACGTACAGCAGGGAAATATTCAAAATTTGTGCATGTGTTATGACAGTTGTTGTTTTTGCACATACAAGATTTTAGCGCACAACAAACTTTAAATAAACAAAGAGTGTGCGAGATGTTTTAGCCAACACTCTGAAAGAGGTGGCGCTATTTAGAAAATTGTGTAGCACCAACCAGCACTCTGAAAGAGGTGATTGACGCTGGTCTTTAGTTGGCGCTGCCATCAGATGGCGCTGAGGAAACTGTTCATCATCTTCTCCGATAAAATAATCACCTTCGAGAGCAGGATTTGCTTCCTCGACTCTCACTGATGGTGGCACGTACTGTGGCACCGTCAACGGCGATATGCGTGGCGGAGCTCCGGCGATTCCCTTGCCTTTGTTCGCGGTCGATCCCTTTCGGGCCATTGTTGATGATCGAAAAACTTTAAAAGACGAGAAGGAAAAGACGAAGAGCTTGAGAGAGAAGTTTTCTAGTAGAAGCTTTTTTCTCTCCTTAAAGACATTTATAGCCAAAATCTAGGCGTAACGGCTGCGCCAATTGCGTGTGAAGCTCGGGGTCGGTTAAACTTCTGTGGTGCGCCAAATGCGCGAAGCTGCTTCTTATTCAAAGTATTCAATTTTTGAAATTTTTAAAATTTAAAAACTTTGAAGGGGGTTTTGTAGAAGCTAAAAATTGCTAAAAAGAATGTATTGCGCTATGCATAAATGGCGCTAGGACTCATCTATTAAATCACGCTGGACAAATCGCGCTCAGAAATAGATAGCGCCAAACCCCACATAGCGCTGGACGCCACATGGCAATCTACATGGAAAAACTAAACGACTGTCATCATGACTGGCAGTACGTCAGCTGAGGAAAATCTTTTCGAATCCTGAGCGCACAATGCTCAAGAAGAATGGTCAGACTCGTCATTATAACCTTTGTCATTTACTATGCACCATATAGGGTTGGCGCGAAATAATCAACAACACAGATTTAAATATCTAGCACTTTCTTACAGATGGCGCTCATCTACAGTATGTGCCATTCATCAATTGGCGCCACTTGATCATTTATCATTCATAAGCAGTTAGATAATGTGGCATGCATGCCACTAATCTCGAAGAACGTGCACGTGACACTGCCCATGACCAAGCACATCTCTCTTATAGAATGCCATGCGTCCTAAACAGCTAAGCTAATCGTTTACATAAATGGGTGATGGTGCGCCAATTGTACTGTGCGCCAATCAGTTTAACTATCTGACAGTTATTTCAAAATTCTATAAATAGAGTTCAAACTCACTTCACAAGCATGACTAATAATCATAATCTCCTGACCAAGTTGCAGCAGTACGTTCAAGAGGCTTTTTTCTTCGACATCGCATCATCCAAGGGATATAGTGATTGTCTTCTGATTAGATTCCTATATTTGTACTTCCCTAGAATCAAAATTGTACTTTTGCACTTTCTTTCTTAGTTTGTAGCACAGTTTTCTTGGAAAACTTTTGTTCTTGCAAACAAAATGGCGACTCTGCTGGGGATGACATTCTCCACTGACGAGAAAGTGATAACTCAATGCGATGGTGCGTTGGTCGGCACGATACAGAAGACTTTGGTCGTTCAAGTCGACCAAACAGCCTATGAAACAATGATTGGCACTGGGGGTGCCAAGCGCGCATCTGCTACTATATCCAAAGATAGGAAGACTCGCACCATCTAGACTCCAAAGTCCATGAGCGCGCCAATCATAGCTCATGTGCAAAATAAGAGAAAGTGCCCTCTGGCCATTACCTATTCTTCCCCAGTTATAAACTTGGTGGAAGGTGCGGCGCCAATCACTGCCTCTGCGCAGAACAAAGGAAAGCGCATATGGCTATTCCTCACTAGCAGGGTGACAAACTATACAGGGCGACAAACTATGCAGACATTCTCAAAGTTTTCCAGGGAGTCGAGAAGGACATGAAGCCACAGACCAAGAGAGAGAGATGTTGGCGCTAGCAGCTACCAGGGCCCACCGAAGCGATACCACAATCAGGTGAAGTCGCTTCCACCCCAGTCACCGAAGTAGACCCAGATGGCGACCACTTGCACTTATTGCCACCGCCCAGGACATCACTTCGATGAGTGCCGCAGGAGTGTAGAATCATAGAATTTCAGGGGCAACAAAGGGTCTGTAGTTCCTATGCACCACAAACAGCATGCGTCGAAGACAGAAAACAAATGTCAGCACATCATTCAAAGACAGTAAAATATGAAAGCACATGAAAAGAAGATCTTTTATTTATATGAAAATATATTACATGACCTTTCATTACATTGAAAGTCTACTACAAAAGCCTAGTCTAATCTATACGGATAGGCTCATTACTCTGACGTCTCAACATAAGCACATCTCTTCCTCGTCGCGAGCGAATCACTTCCTTGTCAACGAGCAAATTACTTCCTCGTTAACATACAAGCGCATCTACCAGCCTATGGCACTTCTAGTATAACGAAAGTTGGGGCACATCGACCCCAAACTCTGTATATAATTTGGCACTTGATGTCGTCTTGTAGAAGAATGCTGCCAGTAAGGTACTTGAGCATGAACTGCTCTATTCACAGATTACATGACGTACCTCAGTCTTCTGAAGGAGTTCGTCATCAAAATCAAAGCTTCTTTGAACGAGAAGATTCACAACCCGCAGTGCAACATCTTGCCAAGAAAGAGGATCGATCGAGTTCATTCTTAATGAGAAGTTGTGCAAAATGAAGAGCAAGCTTTTCTGCTATTTATAGGCCAGGGTAACCTGTCATGACCCGCACCCACTTTTCGGGATGCAATTACGTGGGCAAGTGCATCCCATACTGGGGTATCAGCGTAGTAAGCTATCTAGAATATAGTATACAGTTTGTGCTCATCAATTTGTTCATTCACAATAACTAAATCAAAATTACAATATTCATAAGTTTTACATTTGAAAAAATTACAACTCTCACAAAAATAAAATAAAACAACCAAAGCATAATGTAGTAAGTTGTCTAGGTTGGACTTCCAACATACCCTTGTCTTCTCCAACGATCCAAAGCAGAATGTAGCAGGCGATTATCTAAAAAAATGTTGGTTTCCAGTCAGGAATGGAATGGGTACATTTCTAATAACAGTTCCAATAATTGACAAAATCTATAAAACAGTAAATAGTAAAAAAGTACATGATGAACAAATGAGAATAGAATGATAGAACTGAACATAGAGTAAAAGCAATGAGCATAGTAATCATGACAAGTGAGGACAGTAATTAAAACTGAAAAGGCATGTAACCAGCAATGTATAAATTGGAACCAAAAAACTGTATCTATCTAGTGTGTTGAAATACCACTATCGACATGTAAACGGCTAGGGGTATGATCCGGCCAACCGCACGTGTCATATGCGGCTGCTATTATTCACGTTAGACTAATGAGATATTTTTGGGTAAATTTACATGTCTACTAATGTATTTCCCCGTCCGACTAGTACTAATAGATCCAAACAGGTTAAGAACACGAAAGTCATACATTAGTCACGAACATGGTAATCACGAAATATAACATGTAAGGAATCCATAAAATACTACATCATTTAACCATCGTGTCGAGAATCAACAGAAAATCAATGTAAAATAATACTAAATACATGAATCATAGAAGTTATCAGATATGAAAACTATCAGAAAATGTACTCGTCTGAGGTCCTTAGCTCGTGAAATCGATAATCTCGTTGTGTCCAGGATAGTCCAGTTAGCTACGATCACGGATATTCTAGGAGGAACTTGATTTAGAGAAGATAATCCCATAACAAATCATTTATATACTTTTAGAAATATTTATAATTACATTTAGAAAACCATATAAAACATATTTAGTAATACTTGTAGGTAAACACTCATTAGTACTAGTAAAAAAAATATTTAGTTTCTAAAAGTATTATAAACCCCTTTTTAGAAAGTATATATATATATATATATATATATATATATATATATATATATATATATATATATATATATATATATATTTTATTTTATTTATATATATATATATATATATATTAAAAAATATATATATAAATATATATATATATATATATATATATATGAAAACTCCAAAATATTTAGACAAATTTTTATAAACTATGTAGAGTTTATTATTGTATACATACAACTTGATAAAATATTAGACATATATATATATATATATATATATATATATATATATATATATATATATATATATATATATATATATGAAAACTCCAAAATATTTAGACAAATTTTTATAAACTATGTAGAGTTTATTATTGTATACATACAACTTGATAAAATATTAGACATATAAAGTCCAAATACTATTATCTTCATATGAAATCTAATTGCCAGCCCCAATATGATTTTAAGAGCCAAAATAACTCTCAACTTAACAAAACTTTATATATAAAGCCATATATAATATTTAAGGAAACTCATATATATATATATATATATATATATATATATATATATATATATATATATATTAAGGAAAGGGAAATTTTATTAAAGCAAGCAGCTCACAAGGAGCAGAACACAGGGCCCACGGGCTGGGCGAGCTCCAGAGGGGCTCCAAAAAACAAAATTCGAAATTCGAAAATCCAAATACAAGAAAGGAATTCAAAATTCGAAAATCAAAAAATAGCACGCAACCCGAGGGGGTCTCGTGACTCCCAGACGCGTAGCCCGAGGAGAAGAGGGGGGAGGGCTCGACCCCGAGGGGGGAGCAGGAGCGCCACCACGGCAAGGGGGGAGCCACGGCGAGGGGAGGGGGGCTCGACCCCGGGGGAGGGAGAGGTGAGGAGGGGGGCTCGACCACGGGGGAGCCGGAGAGCCACGGCGGAGGGGGAGGCTCGTCCCCGGAAGAGGAGGGGAGAGCCGCTAGGAAGAGGCGAGGAGGGAGGAGGTGGGGGGCCTCGGACCCGGTGGAGCCGGAGGGGGAGGGGCTCGACCCCGGGGGGGGAGCAGGCGCTTCACCACGACGAGGGGGAGGGGAGGGGAGCCACGGCGGAGAGGAGGGTGGCTCGACCACGGCGGAGGGGAGGGGGGCTCGACCCCGGGGGAGCGAGAGGGGGGGAGGAGGAGGGGGGGCTCGGTCCCGGGGTTGCCGGAGGGGGGCTCAACCCCCGGGGGGAGCAGGAGCTCCACCACGGCGAGGGGGAGGGGGGCCACGGCAAAGGGGTGGAGAGCAACGGCGAGGGGGAGGGGAGGGGAGCCGTGGCCGAGGGGGACCACGGGGGAGCCGGAGAGCTACGGTGGAGGGGGGAGGCTCGGCCCCGGAAGAGGAGGGGGGAGCCGCCTGGAAGAGGCGAGGAGGGGGGAGGTGGGGGCCTCGGACGGGGGTCTCGGGACTCCCAGACTCGTAGCCCGAGGAGAAAAGGGGGGCTCGACCTTGAGGGGGGAGAAGGGGCGCCACCACGGCGATGGGGGAGCCGTGGCGAGTGGAGGGGGCTCGACCCCGAGGGAGGGAGAGGTGAGGAGGGGGGCTCGACCACGGGGAAGCCGGAGAGCCATGGCGGACGGGGAGGCTCGGCCCCGGAAGAGGGGGGAACCACAAGCGGTCTGGGGACCTCGCAGGGTAGTCGGGACGGCGAGGCATGGTGCGGATTGTCAGGTGACGTTGCGGTCGTGCTGTGCTCGCCACCTTTCGGTGTGATAGAAATTGTCGGGTCACGCCTCTGCTGGGGCGACGCATCAACCTGGGAGCGATCGTACGGAGGAGGGCTATGGCTGGAGGTGATGAATGACCACGGTGGTGGTAGACGATGCAGGTGGAGGTGGGTGGTGTGAAGGGTTCGGAAGGCCATGGAAGGGGGAGATGATTCAGGGGCGGCAGCGACGCTGCCAAGCCTTGGTGAGGGGATCGATGAGGTTGGGGAAGGGCAGTGAAGGCAAAGATGGTTGTGATGGTGGTGATGATTGGTGGGGCGGAGGTAGGCGTTGTCCGGGGTCGCCGGGGAGAAGGTGGTGATTATGTGGATGATGATGGTGTGGTGGAAACTGGTGGCTGAGTTGGGGAGGAAGAGTCGTGGTCGCTGTGGCGGTGATGGTTTGGATTGGCCACACAGGGGTTCCATTGTGTTGTTTCTTTGATGGTGGTTTCTCATATACGTGAAGGCTAGAGAGGGAGAGGCTTAGGTGATGAACTATTTATAGGATAATCGAGAGAAAGAGGGTTTAGTATTAGCTATGAGTTTCTTAGTTTATTAGGATAAGAATCAAAAGACTATAGTTGTAGCAGAGGATAGGCTTTGTTAGATTACATGATCTATAAAAGATATGATAAGTCAACTATTAAAAATGATTAGGCTAAGTATTGCATATATTTGATTTGGAATAGGCTCAATATCTTTGGTTTTATATACATATAAATATGATATATATATATATATATATATATATATATATATATATATATATATATATATATATATATATATATATATATATATATATATATTTTAATATATATATATTATATATATATATATATATATATATATATATATATAAATATATAAATATATATATATATATATATATATATATATATATATATATATATATATATATATTATATATATATATATATATATATATATATATATATATATATATATATATATTATATATATATATATATATATATATATATATATATATAATATATAAATATATATATATATATATATATATATATATATATATATATATATAACTTGACATATAATCTAGTTAAATAATAATAATTAATATTATTCATTTATTAAAATAAAAAGCCAAATTAAAATAAATCATAATCCGTTAATAAATTAAAATCAATATTAATGTAAATAAATATTTAAAAATATCAAGTAGTTTTAAGTCATATGAATATAAATCTATATCAATTAAATGATCAACATATAATTTCAAATAATACTTTATATTTTCAAAATAATTTGAAGCATATTCGATACTTATCAGATTAATCTAAACAAATTCAAATATGATCAAATGACTAATTTAAATTCACTTTCGAAACTAATCCTTTGCAAGTCCAAAAATAATGATCAATATCCTTTGTGATAAAATTCAAGAATAAATACTTCTATCAAAACTTAAATATATTTTCAACCATGATTTTAAACTAGTTTTTGAAATACAAAATAATAGCAAAATAATGCCTATACGTTTTCAAGGAGGATTTCTTTTCAAAATAAAATATATAGAATGAATAAATAAAATTTTAAAAAAAATCAGGAAGAGGGGTTACATAACCTAGCCCATGAGCCAAGTGGCAACCCTCCCAGAACTTAATGCGATGAACCTAGCATTAATGGCAATAAATCTATCATCTCAAATTCAGCTAAGTCAAAGTCAATAAATTGAGCCTCGAAACGGTCAACAAAGTTGACCGAAAGAGATGCGCCCTATAGCTAATGCGCCCCTCTGTGAGATGCTCCCCTCAGATCTATGCGCCTCACATCTGATGCGCTCGACAGTGCATGACAAATGCGCCTTGTAAACCCCCTAAATTTTCACCATGATTTTTTTAATTATTTTGGTAATGATTTTTCTTTTCCGTATTTTTACGTCAAGTGCGAATACGTATATATGAGTATATATTTGGTTTTCATATAAAGTTTTATTATAGATTTTATTATATAGAAGAAGTATAGTTTTCTAAATAATATGTGACAATATTTTTATTTGCTTAAAGTTGTAAACGACGTCACATTGAGAATTGCCGAAACTTTATTTATTTATATTTTTTATAAAAAGGTTATTTATTTTATTGTGCAAATATAGTAGTAATTTAGATAATGATTATGTAAATAGTTAAATACGAGGTACATAAAAATTAATTCATAAATATATATATATATATATATATATATATATATATATATATATATATATATATATATATATATATATATATATATATATTGGAAATAAAAAATAATATATATATATATATATAATATATATTGGATTTTTGAAATTAATTATTACCATTAATTTATTATTTTGAAAAAAGTTATTTTAAAATTTGTTTGAATTAATATTTAATTAATTATAGTGATTTAAATTGGAAAAGATTTTATTTACTTTATTTTAAATAGCTTTTAAATGAAAGATATGATGTATCTAGATTAGATTTGGATTGGATATGATTGAGATAGTTTTAATTCGATTTGAATGAAATGGTAAATTATCTAGCGGGGATTTAAACAAATCTAAATCCTTATCCAACTAGGGGAGTCCACCTCCTATATAAGGTGAGCCCCTTTCGCCTTTTTCTATAATTTCCAACAAACCAAATTTTCTCCACGAAAGTGTTGTTCACTGTGTCGGTGCCCGTGTCAGCCGTGAAGGCTTCGGGTCTGACCCCGGGTGTCTTTCCAATATGTCAAATTTTTCATATAAATACAATATTTTTTCGACTTCTCCCCGCCACTCCGCCATCACCACCAATCCCGCAGCCCACCATGACGACGCATGGGCCTCGATTGCTTGCAACACCCCATCGCCAGTGGCACCACAAACCTGCCACCATTACCACCTCCTCTCCCCATCACCACCGAAACTCTCCGTCGCTGCCACCACCGTGGCACAACCCCCTCCACTATCTCGACTCTACTCCGACAACCGCAAGCCCCCTCCCACACTTTACCGCCAGACCACCAGCACCTTCCCGGTGTCATAATCACCAACGTCGCACCCCTCCGGCCAACAATTTTGGCCAACCCCTATCTCCTCTCCCGTCGTTCTTCCCATCCACCTGCAGCCACCATCTTCACCGTGCTACCCCTGACCAGCACCCACCACCATTACCAACGCCAAGACCTTACCATGCAATGCCACCCCCAAAAGTGAACACCATTACCATCACCACCACCACCACCGCCATCACTAACACCCAGAAAGGAAGAAAAATGTTGGACCCTCGTCCCAACTGACCTAGATTCAGCACAGATCTGTTATTATTTGCCATTCTGACTTATATTTGTAGCTACTTCTATGAACTATGCAGGAAAATGAGAGGAAGAACAGAACAGAGGAGAGGAATGTTGATTTTCTTATTGAAATTGAAGAGTGCAAAGAGAAAATTACAGAGAGCTATGGCTATAGAAGAATTGAGGAAGAAGGAAACTCTATTCTCATTCCACACTCTTTAGCGTAGCCTATCAGCTACTATTTATGCTGAGAAGAGGAGAATATAGGAATTCTCTGTATTGCCCCTCTCTCTAGCTACTGTAGCTACTGATTACAGTGGCAGGAGGCTCTGCAAAGGCTCTAGCCATTCAGTTAATACAGTTATTTGTCCAGAAAGCAAAAAGGCTATTGAAAACAAGGCCCTGAGACCTGAGCTTGAGAAGACCTAAAAGCAGGCTTATTAGTCTCGACTATATTACTGAGGCCCTTACTGAGGCCCTACCCTGGGCCAATGATGATGTACTGAGCCAATGATGATCCAATGATGAGGTACTGAGGCTCTATCCTGGGCCAATGATGATGGGTACTTATCAATGGTCCTCCCTTAAATTGACCTTGTCTCAAGGTCAAACAAGGGGTAATCCTTGATAAACTTCTCATAATGAACCCATGTAGCTTCTTCAGGTGTCCCATCTTTCCACTGCACAAGCAGGTCAACAGCAGCTCGATTTCCCCTGGGTACCATTCTTCTGTCCAGTATCCAATCAGGCTCCAATAGGAGGTTCTCCTGGAAACTGGGATGCTCTGCTTGCACTGTCACTCTTGAGTTCACTTTGATCTTGAGTTGTGACACATGAAACACTGGGTGAATGAGGGAATCTGCAGGTGAATCCAGCTTGTATGCAACCGGACCAATTCTTTCAGTGATCTGATATGGTCCAAAGAATTTGGGTGCTAATTTCTGGGGCCTCCTCTGAGCTATGGAGGATTGCCTGTATGGTTGAAGCTTGAGATACACCCAATCTCCAATGGAGAATTCTCTCTCAGTCCTGTGCAAGTCTGCATATTTCTTCATTCGATCCTGTGCTAAAACCAGATTATCTTTGAGCAGTTGAAGTGTATTATCTCTTAATAGGATAGCCTCAGCTACTTCCCTGTCTTGAACTGGTTCATGTAGATAAGATAATAAATCTGGAGGTGGCCTCCCATAAACTGCTTCAAAAGGAGTTGTTCTAGTAGAGGTGTGCCAATTGGTATTGAACCAATATTCTGCCCATAGAAGATGTTTGGACCATTCCCTGGGTTTGTGACTACAAAAACATCTCAGATAACTTTCAATGCACCTATTAGTTACCTCGGTTTGCCCGTCAGTTTGAGGGTGGTAGGCTGTGCTATACTTGAGTTGGCTCCCTTGCAGTTTAAAAAATTCCTTCCAAAAAGCACTGGTGAATAGAGGATCTCTGTCAGACACTATAGATTTAGGCATGCCATGCAATTTGAAAACCCCTTCCAGGAAGACTTGAGCCACAGTAGAAGCAGTGTAAGGATGTGTCAATGCAAATAGATGTATATACTTGCTAAGCCTATCCACCACCACAAATATAGTGGTCTTGTTGAAGCTGTTAGGTAACCCCTCTATGAAGTCCATGGAGATTTCTTCCCAAATTCTATCAGGTATTGGCAGGGGTTGCAATAATCCTGCTGGGGAAGTGGTTTCATATTTGTGCCTCTGACAGACTTCACAAGCTTTGACATATTCAGTCACACTCCTCTTCATACCTTTCCAGTAGCAGACTTTTCTAAGTCTGTGCAGGGTCTTCAAAGCTCCTGAATGTCCTGCAGTCAACATATCATGGTGCTCTTTAAGCATTAGTGTTACATACTCAGATTTGGGGTCAATAAGGAGCCTCCTCTTATAGTAAAATAGGCCATCCTGTAAGGAATATTTGCTTGAATCTAATAGCCCTTGCTGCCATTTGTTCAGCAGTGAATTGTAGAATTCAGAAGTCTGCATCTGTTCCTTGAATGATTTCATCCATTCTGGGGTAACACATGTAATGGCAGACAGTTGAGCCTCTTCCTTTCTGGACAAACTGTCAGCAGCTTTGTTTTCTCTCCCCTTCTTGTACTCAACCCTATAGGAATACCCATGTAACTTGAGTATCCATTTGTATTGAGCCTCAGTATAGACCCTCTGTTCTAACATATGCTTTAAGGGTTTGTGATCAGTTCTGATGACAAATGTTCTGCCCCATAAGTATTGGCTCCACTTCTTTATGGCTAAAAGAACTGCTAGCATTTCTCTTTCATAAGTTGACAGGACAGTGGCTCTTCCCTTCAAGTGTTGGCTCAGGAAGGCTATAGGTCTGCCCCTCTGCATCAGTACAGCACCTATTCCCACCCCTGAAGCATCACATTCTAGTATGAACTCCTCTGTAAAGTTAGGCATAGCTAAGACAGGTGGGTTGATGAGAGTTTGCTTAAGTTCTTCAAATGAAGACTGAGCTGTATTACTCCATTTAAAGGAGTTCTTCTTGAGGAGATCAGTAAGTGGCCTGGCTATAGCTCCATATTCTCTGATGAACCTTCTGTAGTACCCAGTGAGACCTAGGAACCCTCTGAGTTGCTTGATAGTTGTAGGTGTAGGCCAGTCCATGACTGCTTTGACTTTCTCTGGATCAACCTGCACTCCATCTCCTGAGATTATATGTCCCAAATAGCCCACTTGTCTCTGAGCAAAGGCACACTTGCTCTTTTTAAGCTTCAGTTGATTCTCTTGCAATTTATCGAATACTTGTTGCAGATGGATACAATGATCCTGCAAGTTAGTGCTATACACTAATATATCATCAAAGAAAACTAATACAAACCTTCTTAAGTAACCTTTGAACACTGCATTCATAAGAGATTGGAAAGTAGATGGAGCATTGGTTAGCCCAAAGGGCATTACCATGAACTCGTAATGTCCTTCATGTGTTCTGAAGGCTGTTTGTATATATCTTCTTCTGCCATTCTGACTTGGTGATAGCCAGCTCTTAAGTCCAACTTGGTGAAGTAGTTGCTCCCATGGAGTTCATCAAATAGCTCCTCAATAAAGGGAATAGGGAACTTGTCCTTTATTGTATTATTGTTTAACCCCCTATAATCAATGCAGAGCCTCCAAGAACCATCAGCCTTCTTCACAAGTATCACAGGGGAAGAGTAAGAACTAGTGCTAGGCCTTATAATACCTGACTCCAACATCTCTTGGATTTGTTTCTCGATTTCATTCTTGTGGAGGTATGGATGTCTATAGGGTCTGCTACAAACTGGTAATGATCCAGGTGCAAGTGGTATCTTGTGATCAAAGCTTCTCTGTGGGGGAAGGCCTTTGGGTTCTTCAAACAACATCTTGTACTCCTCCAACAAGTCAGCTATTTCCTTTGGCTCTGGAACTCCTTCTGCCTGTGAGTGTGTGAATTCTTCCATTTTACATAAGTGGATGATATACATTTGAGGCTTTTGTCTCAGATCTTTATTGCCCAACTCCTGTAAAGTTTCTGTTTCAGATTTAACTTCCTGGAAATATTTGGGAATCCCTTGTTCATCATATTGCATGGTTAATTCCTGGAAATTCCAGACAATATACCCCAAGGTGCTAAGCCAATTTGCTCCTAAGACAACCTGATAACCTGGGAGAGGTAATTGTAATAGATCAGCAATAATTTTGTGCCCTTGGCAGTCAATTTGTACTCCTCTGCACATTCCTTTGCTCACCAGCTTCTCCCCATTGGCTACTAGTACTTCAAAAGTTTGGCTATCCTGAGTAGGAACTCCCATCCTTTCACAGAACCCACTATCAATAAAACTGTGAGTAGACCCTGAGTCAATGAGTATCAACACTGGTTTGTTTTTAAACTGTCCTTTTAGTCTTATGGTGGAATGATTATTGGAACCTATCAAGGCTTGGAGTGATATTTTAAATAGATTTTGGTTAGGAGTTGTGGGAGTTGAAGGAATGCTAGGTGATCCTTCCAACAGAAATGGATTTTCAATTTCAGTACCCTCTTCATCAGCAACTAGCATGAATAACTTCTTCTCCTTACATTTGTGACCCCTGAACCACTTCTCATCACACATAAAGCACAAACCCAGACTCTTTCTCCTTAATATCTCTGATGGAGAAATTGTAGGAGTAGAGGACAAAGTTCTATGAGGCATATTGTTTAATTTTTGTCCAGCTTCACTTGTATTAGCTGTAGTTGATGATAAGGTATTTACCTGCCCTGAGTTGTAATGGTGCTTAGGAGGAAATTGATTTGTTTTGTAAATCTTCCTTAGAGCTGCAATTTTGGCTTCATATAATTTGGCTGCTGACATAGCTGCAGGTAAATTGACAGGACTGGCTACTTGAACTTCATATCTGACCTCTTCTTTCAACCCTCCAATGTAATGACTAACTAAGCAATGTTCAGGTATTCCATGCACCTTCTTGGAGAGCTTTTGGAACTGGAAATTATATTCCTGGACAGTATTTTCATGCTTGAGGAGTTTTAACTCAACTATATGATCAGTTAACTGTGAAGGACCAAATTTTGATCTAATGGATGTGCAGAAGTCATCCCAAGTCACTGCCCCATTTCGAATTCGAAAGAGCCAATCCATCCAGTAGGCTGTAGTTCCTTTGAGCTGTACTGAACAAATTCGAAGCTTCTCAGCCTCAGTGGTGCCATAATAGTTGAAATAATTGTTCACCCTCATCAACCACTCAACAACATCACCCTCTCCATCAAATGCAGGTATCTTGACCCTCAATGTAGGTTGATTCCAATTTGTATTGTTAAAATTGGGGGCTATTTGTGGTGCAGGTGTAGGTAGGAGTGGGGCTGTGGTACACATGACAGTACTGGGAACAGGTGAACCAAAGTGGCTGGTATTCTGTATTAAACCTGCTTGCCCCATAGGTGTTTTGTTCGAATGAAGGCAAAGGAGGATTTAACATGGAAGGGCTCATTCCCCAGGAAGAATTAAATGGGTGGGTGGTTGCAGATCTGGCTCCTATATTGGAGTGCTGGAATGGAGATGGACTCAAATTTTGGGCAAGAGTCTCAAAGTCTCGACGAGATCTGGCCAATTCTTCAAAGACTCTATCAAATTTGCTGTTGAAATTGAGTATTGTACCTTCCAGTGTATGAACTCGATCTTCGACTGGCATCATCCTTCGTCCATCTGATGCCTCTTCACCAGATCCACCATGGGTAGAGCACCCTTCCCTGCTTCCTTCCATCAGCGGATCAAGCTGCTCTGATACCAAATTGTTGGACCCTCGTCCCAACTAACCTAGATTCAGCACAGATCTGTTATTATTTGCCATTCTGACTTATATTTGTAGCTACTTCTATGAACTATGCAGGAAAATGAGAGGAAGAACAGAACAGAGGAGAGGAATGTTGATTTTCTTATTGAAATTGAAGAGTGCAAAGAGAAAATTACAGAGAGCTATGGCTATAGAAGAATTGAGGAAGAAGGAAACTCTATTCTCATTCCACACTCTTTAGCGTAGCCTATCAGCTACTATTTATGCTGAGAAGAGGAGAATATAGGAATTCTCTGTATTGTCCCTCTCTCTAGCTACTATAGCTACTGATTACAGTGGCAGGAGGCTCTGTAAAGGCTCTAGCCATTCAGTTAATACAGTTATTTGTCCAGAAAGCAAAAAGGCTATTGAAAACAAGGCCCTGAGACCTGAGCTTGAGAAGGCCTAAAAGCAGGCTTATTAGTCTCGACTATATTACTGAGGCCCTTACTGAGGCCCTACCCTGGGCCAATGATGATGTACTGAGCCAATGATGATCCAATGATGAGGTACTGAGGCTCTATCCTGGGCCAATGATGATGGGTACTTATCAAAAAAGATAACCATGACCCTCACCTGTTCGCTTCCCCGCATCCGTACGTCAAAGCGAGACCCCCGTGCCACGCCAAGCCAGATCCCGTTGGATTCGGCCACCCACCGCCGCCATGAGCACGCTGGCCGCTTCTCCATCCCTCGATCCGACGCCTCCTCCTCCCAGATCTGCTGCCCTCCGCGGCCCGATCAGTCGCCTCTGCGTCCCGGCGCTTCCAGCTCTAGCGTAGAGCGTGCTGCCACCTCAGCCAGCACCGAAGAGCTCCTTCAACACTTCTACCTCCAAGAACCCCTTATGCCAGTGAATCCCTCTCGCCTCTCTCTTCTCTCTCTGGCCTCTCTCATAGTTAAATCTCCCCTCTCCCCGCTCCCCCACTCTTCCTCCACCCATCTTCTCTCTTCTTCTCTCTTCATTCCCTCTATTTATTTAACTCTTCCTTTCCCTTTTATTATTTATCAATTGTAACGAAATTCTTGACTGCTGGGTTAAGAGAACAAGTGCTCTCGAAGTGTGGGTTTACATATTGATACTATTTTTTTCTTTCTTTTTGTTCCTTTCTTTTACTATCATGGTTTATTATAGTAGTAAATATTAAGTAGAATTATATATATATATATATATATATATATATATATATGTTTGTGTGTGTGTGTGTGTGTGTGTGTGTGTGTGTGTGTGTGTGTGTGTGTGTGTGTGCATTATTTATTATTTTGGATGTAAATATGTACTGTATATAGATATGTATTTTAGTATTTTTAGTATTTTAGTATTTTATTGTTAATATTATTATTATTATTAATATTATTGTTATTATTCTGATTTTATTTAGATTGTTAACATTTTCAAGAATTATTTTGACAAAACTCAATAGCCTTTGATTTATTAAAATATTTTGACAAATAAAATGTATTTTTCCAAATTGTATATATATAAAGCATTTTCAAGTATTTTCGTAAAATTATCTTTAACTAACACGATATAGTTTTCTACCTAAAAGAAAAAAATTATTATTGTTACAAAACTTAGAGTTAGTATAAAACAATTTTTTTTAAGTTACTTTCCTAAAAACGTATTTTTACTAATAAACATAAGCCTCTATCTAAAAATCTTTTTTTTTTTACAAACTAGAGTATTTTAGCATAAAACGATTTTTGATGTTATAAGTATTTCTCTAAAAGTTATTTTTAAGTAATAACAAGCCAGTTTTCAAGTATTGTGATTATTTTCTTAAATGTATAAGTATTCATGTACTCCAAACTCGCTTCGATTATCATCACCGTTCATGACTAAATCGTGATTTCCAATTTTCTTGCGATTCGAACCCCTTTACCTCGACCCCGGCTATTGGACAAAAAAATTGACTTGTCGGATCATCGCACCACACCAGGCGACACCTCAGACAAGATACCTTGCCATATTTACTGCTTATATTATTTACATCTTTACTATTTAGTTCCTACATGTTTACTGTTCATCTACTTCTAGTTTTTCTTCAGCTGCATCATTATTACTCTTTATAGTTTCCTTACTGTGCTTCCAGTTAATATGATGCTTACCTGTTAGTCATAGTTCACTGCATATCTTTTGCATATGAATCTAGAGTTAAGGGACTACCACTAGTTTAGTGTATTTCATAAACTTTGTCACGATAGTGCCACGAGATGTGTGAGTTGTGAGTAGCATATAGACTCCGGACTTGCGTGTTGGCTGATCACTAATACGTATACAACATGCGTTAGGTCTAACTGCCAATTAGATTTATATTAAGAGACTTGGTAGTTAGTAGAGGTACATGGTCGTAGATATGACTCAATAAGTGCATAGGGTTAGAGAACACTTCCTTATCGTGTGGGGCCACTATTACACTTTCCTTTGTAATCCGGAAGCTACGCTGGAGATACGGGTAAGCTTACCCCCTCAGTTAGCCACCGATATTATTGGAACGTTATGCCCTTGGTCCCTGGTGCCCAAGTAGGGACTATACTAGATCCCATTTATAGCCAGAAGGCCCATGCATAGAAGGTTTGTTCTTAACTGCATATACACTGTAGAACGGTTAGGTTACCCCAGTTGATGTCATCTCACTTTACTTTTACTTGTGACTTTATGCATATTTTATATTCAGTTTATATGGCATGTTCTTCCTGTATCTTGTTACGTCCCTCTGAGGACATGGTGATTCCTCCATGTTTTTGTTTTGTAATTTTTTGCAGGTTCTAGCTAAGGCCGTGATCTTCTCTATTCCATCGAAGATGATTGCTTTTGGGATTGAATTGCGTCACTTGACAAATTCTTCTGTTGTTTATGTATTTCTTCTCTTTTAAAAATAGTTGCTAGTGGATTTGTCTCTGCCCAACGACTTGTGTAAATAATAATTTATAGTTGATTTATAATATCTTTCTTCTTCATTTGTGGATGAGATTAGTTTTCATGGTTTTACTGCATTTTATAGCTTATATATATCTATTATACGGCTGGCATATCTACGTTCCTAGTCCTACGTATTTTGGGACTGGGGTGTTACATATTTTTATGGTGGCCCATGTTGGTCGAGTTTGCCGTTTCAGTTACGTTACTGTACCGAACGGGCCTGCATATAGGATTAGAGTCTTGGATCTCATCCACATGCTTGATCTCCTTTATTGACCCCAAATTTTGAACTCTTGTTTGTCTTCCTTGTTTGCATCTTGCTTGAACTCGTCCGAAATCCTTACTTCCGCACTTGATCGGAAGATGACTACACTACTATATACTGATAGGTCAAACATATGGCAAGAAGGATTACCTTGGCAATTAGTATGTATTAGAGATCCTATTTGCGTTATAAAGGCATTTTATACTTTAAGGATAGGGGAACCCTAATTTCCTAGAGGTATGATCTTGTGTGAAGGATTAGATAATTCTAAGTTGGGTAGTAGCATCATTACCAACTTCGAAAGATAGAATTTTATTTTAAGATTAATATGTGGAATTCACAAGAGGATTGATGGATTATATAAAATGATTGAGAAAACAAATTGATTTTTGACTTTTAAAGTTTTTAGAATATTTATGACATATTGGGTCATAGTTATACTTCTTTTGAGGGATATGAAATCGATTAAGAAAGATTTTAAAATTTTAAATTTTGTCGTATTATACATGATTGATAAGATTATTTTAATCTTCAGTTTAAAGTTTGGATTGTTAATACTAGGATTTTGTGGGCTATTTATTAAGTGATATGATAAAGGTTTATTCGAGATCGGTTAGAGAATTTGAAATTTGAAATTTATGATTTGTTTGATGACCTCAACTGACTAGAGAGTATAGAAGTTTAGTTTATGCATATTGGAGAAAAAAACTTGTGGGAAGCTCGAATTCATAGATTTAAATCTTATCATGATAGAGAACCAAGAAACAAGCAAGGTCACCCTAATGAAATAAAAATATTTCACATTAAGTTACCATATCACCCATGACCATAATAGTTGTATATACACAAGTATAGTTAGTCATCAACCAAACTATGTGACTATATATTCATCCCGAGTTACTCATTCTTTTCCTCAAACGCTAAGTCTACTATCATCATCTTCTAATCGTTTGAAACTTGAAAAGGATTAGAATCGTTCATTGACCATACCCTAACTATCTTCTCTATAGGAATCACGTCTCATGAGTCTCTAACTATCATTTTTCATATTTACTTAACCATTATCTTTTAATTTCGTGCATTAACTAGCGGCTCTCATTCATTTCCCTAATCTTACCACGATCAATAAACCTAACCAAAAATTTTCTCCTATTTGAATTTCTTCACTCATTAAAGATTTTTCATTAAAAATCCTCCATGATTCATGCGAACCTTATTTCTTATATGATTTCCTTGTGCAAGGATAGAAATTGGATCATGACACCCTTCAGTTATACATGGCTAAATTAGAAAATTTATAGAGGAGATTAATGGTATAGTTGATTATGATGATTACCCGATTACAAGGTATATGTATAAAAGTGGTCATAAATTGAAATATGCGGTAGAACTTACTGCATGAAGTAAGGAATGCGAGAATGTGTTTTATATGATCAAAGATGGATAAGTCTCAATAAAAAGAAAATTTGTTTTAGTACAATTGATGGGGGGGAGTTTATTTTTTACATGGTATTTTGATTTCGAGGTTACTCCCTTATTGAAGATGGAAACTTTTATTCTTATATGAAGATTATAGATATGAAGTTAAGATGAGTTGATTTTCACCTTCATAAATTAAAGATTTTCGGATTTCAATTTCAAGAAGATTATGAAAGAGGTGAGCAAAATATTGAAAATTTAATTCTAAGTTTTGGGACAGTTGAAAATTCTATTGTGAGATATCAAATTGAGAATATATTTTAAGGAATCAAATTTTTACGAGTTAAGTTCTTGGGATAATTATTCAAATAGAACCAAAGCAAAAGAATATGTGTTTCAAGGAAATAAAATTTTGATGAAGTTCGAGGGAAATCAATTGGAAGGTAGTGATGATTCAAAGATCATGATGATATTAAGCATGACCCAAGTATTGAGTTATCGATCCCAAATTTAGTCAAGAAAGTTAATAACTTATTTTGGGGTCACACATTTAAATCGATGCTAGTGTTGAATCGAATTATACACTACTGGGTTGTTATGCGTGCGATCATCTATACTATGTCTTCCCTTTATTTTCTATTCAAAATTGCTTGTATGCCTATTTCTTGCCAAATGCATTGATCGTGATTTCTTATCAAGAAACTCTGTCTATCTCTTCTACCCTACCTACCCTAGGTATTCCTAAATTTTGAGGACAAAATTCTTGTAAGTTGGGTAGGATGTAAACTCCCTAAATTTTTACTATAATTTTTTAAATTATTTTGGTATTGATTTTTATTTTTGGTATTTGTACGTCAAGTGCAAATACGTATATATGTGTACATATTTGGTTTTCATGTAATGTTTTATTATAGATTTTATTATATAGAAGAAGTATAGTTTTCTAAATAATATGTGATAAATATTTTATTTGCTTAAAGTTGTAAAAGGCGTCACATTGAGAATTGCCAAAACTTTATTTTTATATTTTTTTTTATAAAATGGTTGTTTTTTTTGTGTGCAAATATAGTAGTAATTTAGAAAACTATGATTATGTAAATAGTTGCATACTAGGTACATAAAAATTAATTCATGTATATATTTAGATTTTTAAAATTAATTATTATCATTAATTTATTATTTCAAAAATAGTTATTTTAAAATTTCTTTGAATTAATATTTAATTAATTATGGTGATTTAAATTGGAAAAATTTTGTCTACTTTATTTTAAATAGCTTTTAATTAAAGATAGGATGTATCTAGATTAGATTTGGATTGTATATGATTGAGATAGTTTTAATTCGATTTGAATGAAATGGTGAATTAGTTAGCGAGGATTTAAATAAATCCAAATCCTTATCCAACTAGGGGAGTCCACCTCCTATATAAGGAGAGCCCCTTTTGGCTTTTTTTATAATTTCCAGCAAACCAAATTTTCTCTACAAAAGTGTCGTGCACCATGTCGGTGTCCAAATTCCAACGTATCAGTCGGCCTCGGGTCTGACCCGAGTGTCTTTCCAATATGTCAAATTTTTAATAAAAATATAATATTTTTCTGACTTCTCTCCGTCACTCCACCATCACCACCAATCCCGCAGTACCACCACAACCACACCTGGGCCTCAATTACCCACAGCACTTTATCGTCGGTGACACCCCAAACCCGGCCACCATTACCATTGCCTCTCTCCATCACCACCAAAACCCTGCATCGCTGCCACCACCGTGGCATAACCCCGTCCACCATCAGCCACTATCCCGATTCCGCTCCGACAACTGGAGCCCCCGCCCACACTTCACCACCAGACCACCAGCACCTCCTCGACGTCAGATTCCCCAACGTCGCACCCCTCCAGCCAATAATTTTGGCCAACCCCCATCTCCTCCCCCGTCGTTCTTCCCGTCCACCCGTAGCTACAATCTTCACCGTGCCACCCCCGACCAGCACCTACCACTGTTACCAACTCTAAGACCACACCGTGCACCAATGCTGCCCCCAAAATCGAACCCCATTACCACTACCACCGCCGCCATAAATTATTACCACCGCACAAAAAGAAAGAAAAAGGGAACCATGACCCTCACCTATCCGCTTCCCCGCCTTCGTGCATCGCGGTGAGACCCCCTTGCCTTCCCAAGTCAAATCCGGTTGGATCCTGCCACCTGTCGCCGCCACGAGCAGGCTGGTCGCTTTCCCATCCCTCGATCTACTGCCTCTTCCTCTCAGATCTTCTTTCCTCCGCGGCCCGAACGGCCGCCGCCACGTCCCGTCACTTCCTGCTCCAGCGTCGAGCGCGCTGCCACCTAAACCGGTGCCTTCAATGCTTCTGCCTCCAAGAACCCCAAACGCCAGTGAGTCCCTCTCGCCTCTCACTTCTCTCTCCGGCCTCCCTCACAGTTCACTCTCCCCGCTCCCTCACTCCTCCTCCGCCCATCTTCTCTCTCCTTCTCTCTTCACTCCCTTTATTTACTTAACTCTTTCTTTCTCTTTTATTACTTATCAATTGTTACGAAAGTTTTGACTATTAAGTTAAGAGAACGGGTGTTCTCGAAATTTGGGTTTACATTTTCCTTTAATTTTTTCTATCTGTTTGTTTCTTTTACTATCATGGTTTATTATAATCATAAATATTAAGTGAGATTTTATATATATGTGTGCAATATTTATTATTTTGGATGTAAATATGTACTGTATATAGATATGTATTTTAGTATTTTATTGTTAATATTATTATTGTTATTATTTTGATTTTATTTAGATAGTTAACATTTTCAAGAATTATTTTAACAAAACTCAATAGCCCTAGATTTTATTAAAATATTTGAATAATAAAAATATATTTTTCCAAATTGTATATATATATAAAGCGTTTACAAACATTTTCATAAAATTATCTTTAACTAATATGATATAGTTTTGTACCTAAAAGAAGAAAATAATTTTATTTTTACAAAGCTTAGAGTTAGCCTAAAACGATTTTTTAAGCTATTTTCCTAAAAACATATTTTTACTAATAAACATAAGCCTCTATCTGAAAGTCCTTTTTTTTACAATCTAGTGTATTTTAGCGTAAAACATTTTTTGATATTATCGATATTTCTCTAAAAATTATTTTTAAGTAATAGCAAGCCAGTTTTCAAGTATAGTGATTATTTTCTAAAAAGTATAAGTATTCATGTACTCCAAACTCTCTTCGATTTTCATCGCCGATCATGACTAAATCGTGCTTTCCAATTTTCTCGCGATTCGGACCACTTTACCTCGACCTCGACTATTGGACAAAAAAGGACTTGTCGGATCTTCGCACCATACCAGGTGACACCTCAGGCAAGATACCTTGTCATATTTACTGCTTATATTATTTGCATCTTTCCTATTTAGTTCTTGCACGTTTACTGTTCATCTACTTCTAGTTTCTTCAGCTGCATCATTATTACTGTTTATAGTTTCCTTACTGTGCTTCCAGTTAATATGATGCTTACCTGTTAGTCATAGTTCACTGCATATCTTTTGCATATGAACCGAGAGTTAAGGGACTACCACTAGTGTAGTGCATTTCATAAACTTTGTCACGACTGTGCCATAAGATGTGTTTGTTGTGAGTAGAATATAGACTTCGGACTGGCGTATTGGCTGATCACTGATACGTATGGGATGTGCGTTAGGTCTAACTGCCAATTAGATGCAAATTGGGAGACTTGGCAGTTAGTAGAGGTACATGGTCGTGGATACGACTTAATATGTGCATAGGGTGGGGAGAACACTTCCTTATCGTATGGGCCACTATTATACTTCTTTTTTTGTAATCTGAAAGCTCCGCTGGAGATACGCGTAAGCTTACCCCCTCAAGTTGGCCATTGACGTTATTGGAACGTATGCGCTTAGTCCTTAGTGCCCAAGTGGGGACTATATCGGATCCTATTTATAGCCAAAAGGTCCGTGCGTAGAAGGTTTGGTCTTAACTGTATGTACACTGTTGAACGGTTAGGTGACCCTAGTCGATGTCTTGTCACTTTACTTTTACATGTGACTTTATGGCATATTTTATATTCAGTTTATATGGCATGTTCTTCCTGCATCTTATTATTTCCCTCTGTGGACCTGATGATCTCCAGGTGTGTATTTCGAAAATTTTTGCAAGTTCTAGCCAAGGCCGTGATCTTCTCTATTCCATCGAAGATGATTGTTTTTGGGATCGTCTTGCCTCGCTTGACAAATTCTTCCATTGTTTATGTATTTTTTTTCTTTTAAAAATAGTTGCAAGTGGATTTGTCTTCACCCAACGACTTGTGTAAATGACAATTTATAGTTGATTTATAATATCTTTCTTCTTCATTTATGGATGAGATTAGTTGTCACAGTTTTACTGCATTTTACTGCTTACTTGTATCTATTATACAGCTGGCATGTTTATGTTCATAGTCCTACGTATTTTGGGACTGTTGACACAAAGCTCGAAGTCTGAAGAATGATATTATAAATTAGCTAAAAATATTGTTGACTTCGAGATGCCTACAAAACCTCTCTAACCAATGAGCATTAAATACTGAGTGTCAGAAGTCAACAACACGTGTCTCGAAGTCTGAACAGTTGACAGCTTTTTCAAAAAATGAAAAGCCACCGACGTCAGTGTCATCATTACTTGATTTGTCGGTTATAAATGTCCTCTGCCACATGGCCAACAAAACACTAGCATGCACCTCTGCAGCCATGCGCTCGAACTTTATATGCGCCTTTGCAGCCATGCACCCAGACTTGTTATTTCCCCAAAAAATTATATGCCAAGTCTCCTCATACGCTAGATCCTAGGCACATCCAAGCAAATCATCCTATAACAAATCAAAGATCTTTGAGCAATGAGCATGCGCCATATGTCATTGACTCGGTTCTTTCCATGAACGGGTGCTAACCACCCAAGATCTCAGCAACAAACAAATCTCAACAATTGCCATATGTTAGCTCCTCTGCAGCCCAACAGTTCAGTTTCAAACAGATTCAGTTTGAAGCTTCCTGCACAGTGCCCCTGCGCCCAATAACGTCATGCACGTAATTTTCCTACGTGCAAAATCTCCATGCGCGTGCATGAACGAAACATTCTGTTACCTATAAATAGAAGGATCATTCCTTCAGTCAAGGCTTCAGCTTCACATCTCTACTTCATCGAACTCTACAAGCTCTTCAACAGCTTCTAACCCGGAGTTCATCCAAACATTCAGAGAGCCCGATATCATCGTCAGATCGTCAACTGAGTAAAGAATCAACGCTCCATCGCCACGGATCCCAGAAAAACAAAAGTGTACTCTAAGAATTCCATTAAAATCCTATGTTATACTTTATTCTGTTTGTGATTTATAAAAGTTTATTCAAGTACTTTTTTAATGGCAAACAAGCCGGTGTCTCTGCTTGGGACCACTCTCCTCCAACAAGAAGGTTGTGTTACAATCTGACGACAGCAAACTCGGCTCCTCCAGGAGACACAGGTGGTATGCTTCGATCAATAAACGTACGAGGAGTTTCTCTCTGAAGGTAGTACGAGTCCTTCGAAACGATTGCCAAAGCCAAAGAAGACTCGCCAAGTCTGGGTGTCCAAAGACGATGTACCGAGTACAAACTGAAGGAATTGTTCCGATACAGCCATTTCTTCCTGCTGAGATCCTCAGCGAACAAAACATTGGTACTGGAGCAGCGCATCTGCCAGGGAAGCACAGTACTGACTGCAGCTCCCAACCTGTTTCATTCCAATTGAAAAAGATGTGCTGACAGAACAAGGGCACAGCATCTCTCCCGTGCATGGATTGTGCTACGCAGGAAAAGCACTCTGCCTTCGACAGAATCACTCGCTATAAAGGCGAAGAAGAGTTGGACTCTGAGTACTATGCTCTTTCACGGGCTGGTACAAAGAAGTCCAAGGTGGCATGGGCTATGCGCCCTCAAAGTGCTATGCCAGCAGCAAACCAGATATGCACATTGAAAGTCATATACGCAACTGATGGTAAGCTGTACAGAGTTGAATCAGGTGCTTTCACACAAGGAACATGTCAACTCTTAAAGTTCCACTTCCACTTGGATGCATCTCATGCGCTAGGAACCAAGTTAGAGGGGCAAATCCTGTGGTATCGAACCCATGCGCCTGCGTGGGCTGTGCACATGAAGTGGGTTCGACTCACAGTAAGTGCTCTTCCCATTTGGGTACATCTCCTATATTTGGAACCAAGTTGGGAGGGCAAATGTTGTGGTATTGAACCCATGCACCCACTTGGGCTGTGCACATGATGTGGGTTCGACTCACACTATGTGCTGCTCTCCCACTAATGATCGGGGTATATTTTATACGCTTGAACAGGATCGGGGGTGCATCACTCACATGACCACCCTGACGCTTAGCTTTGCCATGCGCCTGAAGATGGTGCAAATATGAAACTTTCCTCGCACGATTTACGTACTGTGATCACTCACAGACGTAGATCGAAAGAGATGACCCCCACATACAATGTACCCCTCATGGAGCATACTTGTGCTATGGTCACCATCAACTGCTGCTTTTACAAGACAGTAGCCCCACTACCAAGGCACTTTGTATTTCAGCGACTGCAATCTACTGCACCTGTCTGACATCACCTCAAAAAGTGGATACCAACTAAAGTGGAAGAAGAGCTTTTGGTCGCCTCATGCTATGTCATCACCAGTTCTCCTGCTACAGGAAGAAAAGTTAACACCAATAACCCTCCAGTCTCAGCAAGTTTATCAAAAAGTCGACCAAAGGAGAAGAGGACAATAATCCCTACTGATGGGTTATTCCAAAATACCAGGTTGAGGGTGAAGGCCACATCAGCAGTACAAGTCGAGGCTGCTCAGACCCCGATTATCCATAATAACCCTTCATTCAAATATGAGGATATCTGTCAAGGAACTGACACCGATACGACTGAGGGTAGCCAATTCGGGGAGCCAGAGGAAGAAGCTTTGATACCAACCTTTTCCCAAGAAAGCAAGGTTGAAAGTGAAGGGCTGACCGTTCCATCTACATCAACCCATGTCATGCCTGTTTACATGACAGGGGGTGGTGATGAAGAAGAGTAAAACGTCTCAGCTCCGGATCTCGTGCATCGTATGGACACTTTGGAAGCAGGCCTTAAAACCCTTTCCACCACTATGCAGTCCTTAACTCAAGTCGCATTCAAGATCCAAAATACCATGGCTTCCTAATGTAGTGCCCCATCCCTTCATCATGCCCCATTTCCATCGATGGGGTACGCGAGAAAGGAATACTGTCGCTAACGATTCGGTCGGGACCGATTGGTCGGAATCGGCCGAGTCGATCGAATGGGAATGGTTGAATTAAGATCCATTCCACGTTATGGAATGGCTTCTTCGGAACCAAGTCCCATATTCAGTGGGTTGCGCCTCGAGGATTGGCGCTGCAGCTGAGTCGGAAGAGACCTCTTATTGCTCTGAATTTTCACGCCGCACTTGATTTGGCTTTGGCTTTGGTTTTCGTGGATGCGTCTTTCGTGAATGTTTTCCGAATGAGTTTTCTTGACTTGCGTATTCGAGCTTCACATTTATATCAAAATTCCTTGAATTATACAGTGTTCTAGTCAATTGCTTATGCGATTGCAGGTGATCGCGTAGGCGACGTCAGCGTAGCCAACCGGTCGCTCGCTTGAAGCAAGGCTAAGGCGAGTGGCTGACCTCCTTCATCTCGTCCCTCTACTTCAAAACTTAATATGTGAAGTAAAATAAATGCCTGTCATGATAGTGTAGAATCAAGGAAATAGTGGCACGATCCTTCACGAGACACTTGCTATCGAACTGCCAGTTTTGGAAATGGAAAACATGCTTCCTTATGCAATTATACTTGGTCTATGCAAAACAATGAATTAATCGATTAACGTTTATCGCAACGATACGGCTAAATGAATAAATTAATTAAGTTCAAAAGAAAAACGGTCATTGGACAACTTGTCGACAAGGTGAAGTTTCCTCGAACGGTTGCCTAGGCCAAGGAACCGATTCGGCCCGGAAGGAACGAGTGTAGTAGCGCCAACCCTTCATCGGCACGAGTTATGCGGGCACTTTCGCACAGGGCTCGCTACCCGACGCGAAAGGGGCGTCGTCTAACCCTACAATAGTCCATGATGGCTTGATATTGCCAGTGGCCCTCACACCCCTTTTTACTACTTAACAAGTGCACGGGACACGGGATGAATATGATAGTTGCTTAATGTTATACAGTTCTATATGCTTGCCTCAAAATATGTTAACATGCAAATCGAACAGGATGGGTAGAAAGATTATTGAAATAGCTAGCTAACATATTTATGAAACTTCTTAAATCAAATGCAGAGCTTGGATTTAATTAGCCATTCGCCAGTAAATGTGTTCGTGCTGATCCTCACTCTTTGCAGGCCCCGCAAACCAGGAATGACGTGCCAACTAGCTCGGCAACGTTCGTGACTTTTGAAGCTTCGGCCATGCGTCGAAGACTTTCTCTGCGACTCCACTTTTAAAGGCTCTCGACAGTCCAAGGAAGATGACTCAGCGTCCCTCCCATCCAGGTCACTGGAAGTACTTTGTTGTATATTGAGGGATGTGTGCAATGTATGGAATGGCTATCTCATCGGCACTCTTTTGTAATCGAGTTATGTTGTAGCCCGTGCGGCAATGAGTCTTGTATCGGAGTCTGTAAAAGATGTTCATTATCAATAAAGATCAAGTTTCCTTTACTTATTGTGTGAATCAATTTGTCTGCGTACTCTCTTAGATCTCGTGTCTCGGATTACCTTATGACTATGCCTTGTGCGATCCCAAATTAGGTTCGCATGGCATCATGCCCGGGGGACGACTATCGATTCGATGGAATCGGGGCGTGACATAATGGTATCAGAGCACGGCTTTACGTCCTTGGCCTCTAGTGTCAAGTTCTAGTCTCCAACTGTTGACCTCGTGTAGATGAGATAAGTTATTCCATACGCTGAACCTAGGACGTTTTCTGAAACTAACGAGAGTTGCCTTTCTTTGCCCTATAATTGTGGGAGCTCGGGCAGAGGATAAGGCGAGCGCTTCCAGCAGCTTGAGTACTTCAAGGCCCGAGCATTCCGTCAACCCAACGGAAATGACACCTACAGTAGCCGGACCTTCCGGCGACCCAATGCAACATATGCTGCAAATGCTTAAAATACAGCAATGTCAAAATAAGCTCCATCGTCAGCAAACAGAGGCTCGTCAGATCCAATTTGAGAATCGGTTCGAGGCTCAATTCAAGCTACAGCAGCAGCAGCTGAATACCCTCCAGCAAATCGTACAGTCGGTCGTGGGCAACAACAACAATTCAAGGATGACCCCTGCCGTGACCCAGCCTGCGGTTCGATCCAACGAAGCTGAACTAGAGGCGCCCGTGCTCTCACCTGCAGCACCAAGAAGTTCTAACTTCGACGTGTCAAAATTCACGAAAAGTTGTCGTACTTCCTTCAACGGCACAGAAGATCCCTCCGTGGTGATCGACTGGTTGGAGGAGCTGGAAGACAAGTTCGAGCTTCTTTGTGTCGAGGACTTGAAGAAAGTCGCGTGTGCTCAACTTCTACTTTGAATGAACGCGTACGATTGGTGGGCTGTGCAGAAGCGGGCTATTCAACGTGAAGACGAGACGGCGGCGATCTCATGGGCGACATTCATAAATACGTTCGAGAACGAATATCTTTCTGCAGCCGTGCGACAGAAAAAAGAAAACGAGTTTATGCAGTTGACGCAAGGGAATATGACTGTACGACAATACGCGACCAAATTCAACAAACTAGCCAAGTTTTCTGGAGACTATCTACCTACTACTGTAAGTCGAGCAAAACGATTTGTAGTGGGCCTGCGTTCTACTATCCGTGCTCATATCTCGGTGCCTGAATACAAAACCGTGGGCGAGGCACTCAACCATGCCCTCCATCTGGAGTCCGAGTATCCTCCTACTACTACCAGCACTGTTCACTTTAATAACAAACGTCATAGTAATGCGGGAGGCAAAAACGCGCACAAGCGTCAATATCGCGGCAACCAGACGAAGGAACAGATGGTATGCAATTTCTGCCACAAGGAGGGGCACTTGGACACCGAGTGCCGACTTAAACATAGGGCATGTCACGCGTACGGCAAAAGAGATCACTTCGTAAGGGACTGTCCGGAAGCTACGCCGAACCAACGCCCCCCGCAACATCAATAAAACCGAGGCCAAGCACCTTGGGCTCCACCGACAGCACAACAGAATGGACAAGACCGTCGCCCCAATGCTCAGGGCCGTATCTACGCCATGACTCGAGATGAAGCGTTTGCATCTGATAGAGTCATGACAGGTATACTGCAATTCAATAATAAACCTGCTCGTGCATTGTTTGATTCAGGTGTCACGCATAGTTTTATATCGGCGGACTTTGCCGTCGAGCACAAATTTTCCTTGACACCACTGGGCCTCGATCTCACTGTTAACGTACCGTCGGGCATGCCACTACTTACAAATTTAGTCTGCAGAGACGGAATCATCTATATAGGTGGTCAAATATTCAGTCTCGATGCGATAGTTCTAAATATTAAGGACTACGATATCATTCTGGGGATGGATTGGCTCGGTCTGTACAACGCAACCATAGACTGCGCTAAAAAGATGGTCACATTTTGCATACCTGGAGTGCCTGAATTCTGCTACTCGTGTGGTGAGGCGTCGCCGACCTGCATGGTGATTTCCGTAATATCTGCTCGACGGATGCTGCATTCTGGGTGCAAAGGCTATCTAGCTTCCGTTCGAGACATGCGACAGGATGGTACAAATACGGGTCAGATCGACGTTGTGGCAGAATTCCCTGATGTGTTCCCGGATGAGCTGTCCGGCATGCCGCCCGATCGAGAGATTGAGTTCACTATCGATACATTCCCCGACACTCGACCGATCTTGAAAGCCCCGTATAGAATGGTCCCTGCAGAGCTTAAAGAACTCAAGGTGCAGTTACAAGAGTTGCTCGACAAGGGATTCATCCGACCCAGCGTCTCGCCCTAGGGAGCGCCCGTGCTGTTTGTCAAGAAGAAGGATAGCTCTATGCGTCTTTGTATCGACTACCGCGAGCTGAATAAAACTACCGTTCGGAACAAATACCCCCTGTCCCGTATAGACGATTTGTTTGATCAGCTTCAAGGAGCCACGGTGTTCTCTAAAATTGATCTGCATTCGGGTTGCCATCAACTCAAGATCAAGCCGGACGATGTGCCGAAGTCTGCCTTCCGCACTCGATACGGCCATTACGAGTTCCTGGTAATGCCGTTCGGTCCAATGAACGCCCCTGCTGCTTTTATGGATTTGATGAATCGGGTGTTCCGACCATTCCTCGAAAAGTTCGTAGTAGTCTTCATCGACGACATACTCGTCTACTCGAAGAGCAAGCAGCAACACACTGAGCATCTACGGACCGTACTTCAGACCCTTCGAGAGAATCAGTTGTATGCGAAGCGAAGCAAATGTGAATTTTTGCTGAGTAGCGTCGCATTCCTCGGACACATCATTTTAGCTGAAGGCATTGCAGCCGACACAAAGAAAGTTGAAGCCGTCATCGATTGGAAGCGGCCAACGTCCGTCAGCGAGATTCAAAGTTTCCTTGGCTTAGCAGGATACTATCGACGCTTCGTAGAAGACTTCACGAAGATCACATCGCCCCTGACTCGCCTCACCCAGAAAGGAGTCGTATTTGACTGGTCAGACGACTACGAAGCTTCATTCCAAGAATTAAAGCAACGGATCGTCTCGGCCCTGATACTCGCACTTCCAGAAGGGACTGAGGGTTTCCAGATATTCAGCGACGCATTCGATCAGGGCTTGGGGTGTGTGCTGATGTAACGGAATAAGGTAATATCTTTTGCTTCCCGACAGCTAAAGCCGCACGAGAAGAATTATCCCACGTACGACCTGGAGTTAGCGACGATTGTGTTTGCGTTGAAATTGTGGCGTCACTATCTTTATGGCGTGGCGTGCATGATCTATACTGATCATAAGAGCTTCAAGTATCTATTCACGTAGAGGGAACTGAACTTGCGGCAGAGGCGGTGGCTTGAACTGATCAAGGATTACGACTTGACTATCGACTATACGCCGGAAAAGGGAAATGTTGTGGCGGACGCTCTGATTCAGAAGTACATAGCCTGGCTATCCATCGACCGCAGATGGCTACACGACCTAGAAGAGATGGGCATCGAACTCCGAGTCCGATTCCGGAATGTGCAGTTGGCAAAGTTGCAGTTAGAGCCGAGCTTGCTTGAAAAGATCAAGACCGCTCAGAAGGACGATCCGTACCTGAACAAAATGCGAGATCTAATCTCGATGGACAGGACGACCGATTTTGCGGAAGACGAGACCGGCATGCTTCGATTGAGGGGTAGGCTATGCGTTCCTGATGATTCAGAACATAGAAAGAAGATATTGTCGGAGACGCACTACGCGAAGTACACCTTGCATCCCGGCAGTACGAAGATTACAAGGACCTCCGCACAAACTTCTGGTGGCACGGGATGAAAAGAGATGTGGCACTTTTCGTGTCGTAATGCATGACCTGTCAGCAGGTGAAAGCTGAGCACCAGAGACCGGGCGGGGAGATACAGAATATGGCGATTCCGAAATGGAAGTGGCAGCACGTGTGTATGGATTTTATTGTTGCTCTGCCAAAGACGCCGCGGGGAAATGATGCCATCTGGATCATCGTCGATCGACTAACCAAGTCAGTGCACTTTATTGCCATCAAAGTTAATTGGAGCGTTGGTCGCCTGGCGCAGATTTATCTTAATGAGATAGTACGGCTGCACGGAGTTCCAGTATCCATCATCTCCGATCGGGATTTACGGTTCATGTCACGATTCTGGAGTAGCCTTCAGTCGGTGCTGGGTACCAAGCTACAGTTCATCTCAGCTTACCATCCTCAGACCGACGGCCAAACGGAGCACGTCAATCAGATTCTCGAAGACATGCTACGACTCTGCACAATTGACTTCAAATCAAGATGGGACAATCATCTACCTCTGGCCGAATTTGCATACAATAATAACTATCAATCTAGCATTCAAATGGCACCGTATGAAGCCTTGTACGGACGCAAGTGCCGATCACCCATTTGCTGGGACGAAGTCGGAGAGCGGCAGATTCTCGGCCCGGAACTGGTGGAACAGACCGTGCAGAAAATTTGCCTCATTCGAAAAAGACTAAAGACTGCACAGAGTCGTCAGAAAAGCTATGCGGACGTTCATCGTCGACCCCTCGAGTTTCAAGAAAGCGATCACGTATTTCTTAAAGTGTCATCCATATAGGGAGTTACTCGGTTCGGCGCAAAGGGGAAGTTGAGTCCGAGATTCGTTGGGCCATTCGAAATACTTGAACGGGTCCCCAGTGGCCTATAAATTGCCTTACTGTCGGCCCTTGAAGGTGTACACAATATCTTCCATGTCTCTCAACTGCGGAAGTACGTGCACGACCCGAGCCACGTGGTAGATTTTGGCCAGCTGGAGCTAAAGTCCAACTTATCCTACGTTGAAGAGCCAGTTCAAATCATAGAACACAAGGATAAGCTGCTGCGCAATCGAGCGATCCCTCTCGTCCGCGTCCTCTGGAGGAACTATTCGATCGAAGTGTCGACGTGGGAGCTTGAATTGGAAATGAAAGAGAAATTTCCTTCGTTATTCTCGTAGAGGTAGGTACTATCTTTAAGTTTCGAGGATAAAACTTTTTATTAGTTGGTTATGGTGTAGTACCCCGTCACTACATCGTGCCCCGTCCCTACATCGTGCCCCGTTTTCGTCCACGGGGTACGCGAGAAAGGAATACTGTCGCTATCGATTCGGTCGGGACCGACAGGTCCGAATCGGTCGAGTCGATCGAACGGGAACGGTTGAATTAAGATCCATTCCACGTTATGGAATGGCTTCTTCGGAACCAAGTCCCATATTCAGCGGGTTGCGCCTCGAGGATTGGCTCTGCGGCTGAATCGGGAGAGACCTCCCGTTGCTCTGAATTTTCATGCCGTACTTGATTTGGCTTTGGCTTTGGTTTTCGTGGATGCGTCTTTCGTGAATGTTTTCCGAATGAGTTTTCGTGACTTGCATTTTTTAGCTTCGCATTAATATCGAAATTCCTTGAATTATACAGTATTCTAATCAGTTGCTTATGCGATTACAGGTGATCGCGTAGGCGACATCAATGTAGCCTACCGGTCCCTCGCTTGAAGCAAGGATAAGGCGAGTGGATGACCTCCTTCATCTCATCCCTCTACTTCAAAACTCAATATGTGAAGTAAAATAAATGTCTGTCATGATAGTGTAGAATCAAAGAAATAGTGGCACGATCCTTCACGAGACACTTGCTATCGAACGATCAGTTTTGGAAATGGAAAACATGCTTCCTTATGAAATTATACTTGGTCTATGCAAAACAATGAATGAACCGATTAACGTTTATCGCAACGATACGGCTAAATGAGTAAATCAATTAAGTTCAAAAGAAAAACGGTCATTGGATAACTTGTCGACAATGTGAAGTTTCCTCGAACGGTTGCCTAGGCCAAGGGACCGATTCGGCCCGGAAGGAACGAGTGTAGCAGCGCCAACCCTTCATCGACACGAGTTATGCGGGCACTTTTGCACAGGGCTCGTTACCCGAAACAAAAGGGGCGTCGTCTAACCATGCTATAGTCCGCGATGGCGTGACATTGCCAGTGGCCCTCACACCCCTTTTCACTGTTTAACAAGTGCATGGGACACGGGATGAATATGATAGTTGCTTAATGTTATACAGTTCCATATGCTTGCCTCAAAACATGTTAACATGCAAATCGAACAGGATAGGTAGAAAGATCATTGAAATAGCTAGCTAACATGTTTACGAAACTTCTTGAATCAAATGCAAAGCTTGGATTTAATTAGCCATTTGCCAGAACATATGTTCATGCTGATCCTCACTCTTTGCTGGTCCCGCGAAGCAGGAAGGACGCGCCAACTAGGTCGGCAATGTTCGTGACTTTTGAAGCTTCGGCCGTGCGTCGAAGACTTTCTCTACGACTCCACTTTTGAAGGCTCTCGACAGTCCAAGGAAGATGACTCAGCGTCCCTCCCATCCAGGTCACTGGAAGTACTTTGTTGTATATTGAGGGATGTGTGCAATGTATGGAACGACTATCTCATCGACACTCTTTTGTAATCGAGTCATGTTGTAGCCCGTGCGGCAATGAGTCTTGTATCGGATTCTGTAAAAGATGTTCATTATCAATAAAGATCAAGTTTTCTTTACTTATTGTGTGAATCATTTTGTCTACGTACTCTCTTAGATCTCGTGTCTCGGATTACCTTATGACTATGCCTTGTGCGATTGCAAATTAGGTTCGCACAGCATCACGCCCGCGGGACGACTATCGATTCGACAGAATCGGGGCGTGACACCTAACCTTCAACAAAGGCTCCTACCTCTGCCAGTCCCGTTTCAGGAGTCAATATAGAACCAAACGTACCCCCTCAACGGGCACCTTCAGAGACGGATCATCGTACCCTGCCCCGGACATCAGCTCCCTTGGAATCTGAACATCATACCTTGCCTCAATCACCTGCTTCTAGCTCTACCGAAGCATTGTTCGAGCTGGCAAGAGACCTACGTGCTCACTTCGAGGCAAAAGACAAATAGGAGGAACGCAATAAGCTTGGAATCCGGCAACCCTATCCTCCTGAGTGGAACAATGTAGTTTATCCCCCAAGTATAAACCATGGTTACTGATACCATTTTTTGGAAAGATCACTACCAAAATTTAACGGATTAGCGATAGACTACCGTCAATATCTGACTTATTTCCACTCCATAACGGGACATCTGCCGAAAAAGGAGGATGCCCTACTCACGAATCTATTAATCGGAGCACTGAAGGGAGTAGCCTACAACTGGTACTACAGTCTTCCTGATAACTGTATATCCTCCTTTGAGGAGTTGAAGCATCTCTTTCTTTCCTAATTCTATGACGGCGGGAAAGATATGACTATATCTTCTCTTATGGAGATTCCCCAGAAAGAGAAGGAGACAGTCCAGGCCTATATTGATTGCTTCCGGCTGGCATGTCTAAGGCTACCTTCTGGCATCCTCGAATCTGTGCTAAGGGACTCCTGCCAGAAGAACATGATGCTGGCAATCAAACTTTTGGTCTACTCTACCTAACAAGTAGACTGGACAGTATTCATTATCGACGCTGAAGCCGTCGAGATGAAAGCCCGCGATGCTCGTCTTCTGGGGTCAGCTTCCCTGCGTTCGAAGACAAAGCAAAACGTGCCGCGAATAGCAACAACAGTGGGCACGGGCCGAAAGAAAAGCAGGCATTGACTGTGAATACCTCCAAAGGCACGTTGGCTCCTGCCTATAAGCCCCCGGCCGTACCAAGACAGAAGGAGGTCTACTCCTTCAATAATGAAGATACTCTACAACTCTTTGAGACGCTAATGCAAGGCGACATGATCAAGTTGCCTGATCCTAAGTGCCCCGATGAGGTGGACATGGTAGTCGACCCGAGGTATTTTTACTACCATCGATTCGTCGGGCACTGTCATGACCCGCACCCGGCATAGGGGCACGAGTGCGTAACAGCACCCAGCCTACGCTACAGAATCGACAGTAGAACGCTGTTCTAGGTCACTAACTATGTACTCATACAATGATATAATATACCTGTTATAGATCTCAACTCTGAATGGAGGACACGAATAAGGATATGATAAAACTCCATCACAGTCTAAAGCACGATAAGATATCACAGAAGTCTGAATAACTATAAAGACTCAACAAACCAAAACTAAATAATATCTGAAACAGATCTCAAATACAAAGTCAAATCTTTAAATTATTACAATTCAAGTTCAAACAGAGAATCTAAAACAAGTCCCTGAACTAGTCTCTCGGTCACTCCTGAGAATCGAGACCCAAGGCAGCTATCCCCTCCTCGGCTCCATAAAAGGTAGGACACGTATCCTCAGAGCAATCATCCGAAAAATATATCCAATCAGGATTGGAACGAGCACATCTCCTCTAGCAATTCCAAATAAGTGACAAAAACTACAAAGCAGTTATAGGCAATTGTACTTGATGAATCAGGGAAGTTTGAGATAGGTAATGAAAATAGAACAACAATTTAGAACAAGGAAAGTAATACAGTGATTCAAGAGAACATGGCAATGAAGACTGTAATATAGACAACTAAACTAGAACAATTTGAAGAGAGTCCAATCTGTAAAACATGAGACAATATGAATCTAGTACACGACACTAATCCAGTATGTTTTGAAATACTATTTTTGACATATGAACAGCTAGCGAGTAAACACGGCACACCGTACGCTTGGCAAGCGTACGACAGCTATCTTTCATGATTAGACGAGTAAATACGGCACATAGCATGCTTGGCCAAGCGATGATGGCTATCTTTCACAACTAGACGAGTTAATACAGCACATCACATGCTTGGCCAAACGACGACGACTATCTTTCTTGTAGGGTGGTTCTTGTTGAATACGGCACATTGCACTTTTGGCCTACCATCGATGGCTATCTTGCTTGTCGTGATGGTTCTTGTTGAATACGCCACATCGCACGCTTGGCCTAGCGGCGATGGCTATCTTGCTTATAGTGGTGGTTATTGTATGATTGAGAATAATTGGTGCTTGTAGGTGTTTCGAGTAGGCGGTTCTTGTGAGTGGTTCTAGTAGTAGGAGCTAGACGAGTCTAATACATGTGTTACGAGTAAATGAATCCAGAATACCAATCCGTGTTGTGACAGAGAATCAAATAGAACTATACTAGAAGCTAAATCATAATAATCATCAAGTAAATGAAAACTATCAAAAAATGTACTCGCATGTCGTCCAGAGCAATGAATGAGGATCGATGCCCAAGGTGGTGTCACACAAACCTATATTTGAGATATACATGGTTATTTATTGTTCTAGAGTAAACATTGTATCTAAATGAGTTAACTACATGCTTCTAGGCCTTTTCTAGGTCAATCACGAGTCAACTAGGTCAATCTAGGTCAACTTTAACTAATTTGTCAATCCTTGGTTAACTTGGTCCTAGTTGGTCAATATCTAGGGTATTGGCTATGTGGACCATTCACCATATAATACATATGGATATACATCACTTGGTATCTACTATATATATACACATTGCATGTCTAACTACCCCATATATATATATATATATATATATATATATATATTTATATGGGGTAGTTAGACATGCAAAATATATATATATATATATATATATATATATATATATATATATATATATATATATATATATATTTTGCATGTCTAACTACCCCATATAAATATATATATATATATATATATATATATAAATATATATATATATATTTATATATATATATCAAGTCCGCACCTAGACACACACTCACATTTTTAATAAACACTCACCCCCTTATATATATATATATATATATATATATATATATATATATTTATATATATATATATATTTTATATATATATTTTTTATATATATATTATATATATATATATATATATATATATATATATATATATATATTTATATATATATATATATATATATATATATATATATATATATATGGGGTAGTTAGACATGCAATGTGTATAAATATATATATATATATATATATATATATATATATATATATATATATATATATATATTTTTTTTTTAATATATATATATATATATATATATATATATATATATATATATATATATATATATATATATATATATAAAAAATATATATATATATATATATATATATATATATATTTATACACATTGCATGTCTAACTACCCCATACATATATTTTTTTTTTTTATATATATATTTATACACATTGCATGTCTAACTACCCCATACATATATATATATATATATATATATATATATATATATATATATAAAAAAAAAAAAAAAAAAAATATATATATATATATATATATATACTTTGCAAAGACACAGCCACACACACATCTAACTAAACACTCAAGTCCACACCTAGACACACACTCACATTTTTACTAAACACTTACCCCCTTCTCTTTGTTAAAACATCAAAACCTCTTCTCCTTCACTCACATTTCCTCAACCCTTCTAAACACACACACACACACTGAACCTCTTATATGCTACTCATATACTGAACGTAACTAAACTAAAACAGAGGCATAGCAACATAATTGGTCTGAAGAAAGCCTAAGAATTTAACCTATGCCAAGCCAATGAAATATTGGTCTGTCCTCAAGTGCAAGGGGGCAGAACAGATACCTACACATCTGGAATTTGAATAATTGAAGACTCATAGGGTCCGAACCCACAAACCTGGACCTCTCCCTATTACCTTCACTGCCACCAACATCAAAATCTAAAAGCAGACTGATCTTACCACATATATATACTGCTACTGCCTAAAGAACAAATTTAAAGTGAACACCAAGACTGAACTCTATGGTTCAGTCCAACCCATCCTCGCATTACTGCTACTGCACTACAAGGTCAAGACCATGCCAAGCCTGTCGGGGATTAATATCTAACAGGGACTAATATAATGGATGCAATAGGACTGATATAATGTACCAGTATAGACTGATACATCAAGTATCAAGCCCCCAAATCTCATAACTGATGAAAACTTCTTAAACTAACTGCCATGATCCTACCATACCCCCTATCTAATACATATATGAATACAACATAAAAAATGCAACTAACCACCTCCCATCTATATAAGTGATACCTAGCCCAGGTAGCTCTCATACCAAGATGCACACAATTATCAATTAAACCCCCACTCCTACCAAACTTACTGATACATAAGGATTAAAGGCTGAACCCGACTAATTAATCCCTCCTCATCTTAAATGTTATTGACACTATTACTACTGCTTACATTACCAACAACCATGTTTTGCTGCCATAGCTCACATTCTTTTATGGACACATGCTTGACACCCAAGCAATGGCACCCTCACATTACTATCACAGCAAGTAGGGCTACTGCTAACCTGGCCAAGCAGTCCCCTTGCTCCTCCTACTCATGTATTACTGACCTGCCACCTTAATACCAAGGCACTAAGTTCTAATATTGGATACATTCTCATATTGGTACACACTTACACTCTTGCTAACCTGTAACCGTATGACACTAACTCTAAACTAATATACTAACAAACACACATCTACCTCAAGACTAAATACTAACATATGAATGGGCCACCCACACCTATGACACATTCCTGACTCCCAAACCACATAACTGCTATGGCTGCTGCTACTATCCTGCTAAGTGCAGTCCCCCTAATGTCTATATATCTGACCAAAACCTTAACATTCCAACTAATATATATATATATATATATATATATATATATATATATATATATATATATATATATAACCATATATCCTAACCCACACTCACCTTCAATTAGATGTTTGTGGTTAACCTTACTTAGATGTGGATATGGGTTAACACTCTAGTGTCTTAGTCATATAGCAACCTGGACTTAGATGCTTATCAAGATATCTGGGCAATAGAAGGCAGGACAGCAAGTTGCATTACTGATACAAGGATTTATAAAGTGGACAGAACATGAATGCAGGGAAATGAGCATATAGGAATGTGTCTAACTGCTTAGATTGATATCTACTAATACCTGGGTAATCCTTGATATCAAATATATTAAGTAGATGAGGTCTGATACTCCAAATAGTAGTGGACTGAACCACTAACCTGTTAGGACTGAATCAAAAGAAAAAAAATTAACCAATAAGGACTGAATGCATATGCTCCTCTGGATTCCATGTGATTCCATGGCTAAACACTAATAGAATGTGACTTGATCCAACTGGGTAGTCTGATCATTACAAGGGAGTGAACAGTAGACTGAAACAAGGATACAAAATCTGAACTCAAAGTTTGAGTAAGGACTGGAATAGGAATGAAGAGGATGATAAATGTGATAATATTCTATTGATCTAGACATGATATTCATATATCTATGAATGATATGCAGGACAAAATTAAATTGAGAGAGAGAGAGAATTGACATACATGGGTATGTGGACTGCACAATAATGGGGACTGCTCATGAGCACAAGGACACAACAATCAGATGTAGGGGTCTGAAACAAGGCTAAAACTAAGGAAGTAATATTGAATGAAGTGTTTGAACAAGGAAAGGTCAACCTATTTGCAGGATATGGACAGAGTAATCATACTCGAGTCCTTTCTACCACTAAATGGGCTGCAACAATTATTGTAGGCCATGGAGCAAACATCAAGCAGTGACAGAATAACAGGGGAATGCCATCAATTAGCAATAGGACAAACAAGGAATGTAGTGATTAAGTTTTAGATGGCAGATACATCAAAACAGTGAGCAATTTATTGCCATACGAGCCCCTCGTAGCAGGACAACACTTAACCAGGGAACAACCTGTAATGCCTGTGTTCGTATTACGTATTTTGGGATACGTATACGTATTTTATTCTGTATTGCATGATTCCTTGTTTAGCTCTCGGCTTGGTTTAACTCTCGGTTTGGGTTGGCTTGGTTCGGCCGGCCCAATGCTTGGTTCATCATGGGCCAAGGGTGGAACACCTTAGCCTATGCTTCTCCTTCATTTCCACCACAACCCCCCCACTTTATTATCCCCACCAACCTTCTCTCTCCTCCATAATTCTCATTTACTTCTCCTTCCCCTACCATTACTCTTCTCCACCAACCAAGAACACCATAGGCAAGTGCAACTTGCTTCCACAAGAGAACTCCTTTTGATGGTTTCATTAGCTTCTCCTCATGATTCTAAACCACATTAGAACTTGTTATTTTCCATTTTGAGGCTTTAATTCTTGTAGATCTAGAAATTAGTTATTTTCGGATTTTGGTGGTTTTGATCTATCAAACTTCTTTGTTCTCAAGTTTTGATGGTTTCATGTTGTAGAGAATTTTATTCTACCCAATTTTGACCTTTGGAAAGTTGGATTCGGACTTGTTTTGACCAAGATATGGACAATTGAAGCTTAGATTCAACTTTAGAGTTCTTGTTGTTCTTGCCATTTGGAGAAGACAGTGAACAGTGAGCAAGCTTTTTTGCTTACGCCACTGAGCTGCGCGCGCTCTTTAGCGAGCGTACGCTAACTTGAGTACGCTGCTCTTTAGCGTGCGTACGCTAGCCTTGATATGCTGCCTGTTGGCAGCGTGTCTTTTGCGTACGCTAGTGTGAGCGTGCCCTAGACCCTTTCGTACGCTAGCTCAAGCGTACGCAGTCTTGAGCGTACGCTAGCTTGAGCGTACGCTGACCTGTAGCTTGAGCGTGCCCTTGTGTACGCTGACCCTTGCGTATGCTTCCCATTGGAAGTGTATGGAACCTTTGGTACGCTAGCTCGAGCGTACGCAGACCTGATATGTACGCTAGCTTGAGCGTACGCGTGCCTTGGTACGCTAGCTTAAGCGAGCAAGGCGTACGCTGGCCTCAAGCGTACGCATGACTCGAGCGTACGCTGGCCTGAGCGTAGCTTGACCTGAGCGTAGCTTGCACTGAGCGTATGGCCTTTGGCTGACTTGGCCTTACGTCAACGTGTTAGATTTGGTTTTATTTTCCTTAAGCTTGACTCTTCTATAGCCCTGTATATAGATATTTTTTTAGATATTTTACGCCCATTTTATATCCTTACGCCTTTTGTCATGAACTTGATAATCGTAAATTTACTTGATATGTATGGAATTGATAACTGAGCCTGACACGATAGTGACCCGTAGTGGTGCACTCCTAACATGAGTAACCTGGCATGACCTGATAGTGGCCCATCGTGGCGCACTCCTGACAAGTACACTTGACCTGATAATCTGACATGTTATACCTTGATAAGCTGTTGCGACGGCTACCTGACATGACATGACCTGTATAATAACCTGGACACCGTGGGCGATTGTGCTTGTATAAATAAACCAGTCCTGTCTTGCATCATGTCTAGGATGGGACTCCTGAGTACCACGGTCAGGAGTACCTATTGAAATAAACTAAGGACTAATAACTAGATTAATACATTAGTCATGAAGAGATTTCCCAGCTACAGGCAATCCCGTTACCTGGGCACGCCTTGGGATCTGTAGCCTACCGTCGAGTAGGGCACATTTCCAGCACACTGTCATGTGTTGCACCCTTCAAGCTACCTAAGGGTACATTCGTTTCCTGGACGATGTACCCACCCGAATTTAACTCTAATCTTTTAACCCGGGGAACCTGGATGGTCTGCAGGGCTTGTGGCTGTGGAATAATCTCGCTGCATCTTGTTAGTAATTAGGCTTGTGACAACCCTAGTTAGTTAAAGTATCAAACCGTAATTCTTGCTTGGCCGTGAAGTGATTGGACGGAGTCTAACCAGTCTAGTCCTGCCATGATCCTGTTCCAGATCATTGAACGACCAGAATGCTTGTATTTATTTTACCGATAAATGGTGAGAATTCCAAGCTCTGTTCAGAGGAAGGGTTACAACCCCGGTCCTTGTTTGGTTTACGGGTTGTAACCTGGTTATCTGAATAGTTCCATGGTTATCTCGTCGTATATCATCCTGGTGTATTTTCTTTACTTCCAGTTCTTACTTTTATTTATATCTTGTGCTGATTGCTGGTTTTAGTTCTTAAGTGAAGCCTCCTTTGTGGCACTTGCTCTTTCTGGGGTCTGACCCAGCTGGTTTTGTGTGGCCAGATTTCGGAGCGGCTCCAGAGGATCAACCGACCTTCCTGCCAGATGGTGAACACTAGAAGGAATCCTGGCAACGAGTAGGTTATTTTTGGCTCTCCCACTCTATTGTAAAAATATTCTTTTGAGACGTTTAGCCGACGAGCACCTGTTTAGCTCGGTTGCACTTACTTACTGTCTGCCTACGGGCTGTAGCATGATTAACAGATCCTAGGGTTGATCATGTATGACTAAACTCTTGCTAGTCCTAACATTTTGTAACGACTAGCTTCATGATCAGCTGAATATGTAATATTTGGGACGCCTTATTATTGTATATTTAATGATCATACATCTTGTAACTTTTACTTACTTGCTCGTGATTGAGACACTAGGCTTGTTCATGACCTTAAGAGACTGTTGGCTTGTAGATAAACCCTCATGTATCTAGACAGCCGTGACCGTATAGCGAGATGGATTCTATTTCATATACGTAGCTGGCTATGTCTGCCCCCGCTCTCCAGTATTCTGGATCCGGGGCGTGACACAACCCAATGAACCAAGTCCCCATATCCTATTTAACCCATCAAATCTATTTTATATCACTAGAGAACTGTAGTATAGTTAAAACATAGCAAATCAAACCAATAATAACATGTAGAACTGAAATTTAAACATTAAAAGTTCTAAGAGTCATTTCATTGAACACTTGGTATGCGTATCTAATACTCTCGTGATAAGCTCCTCAAACGAATCCAAACTTAACCCAAATTCTTCCTAATTCCATGGGGACCCTATATGAATGCATCTATATTAAGGAATATGAATTTAGAGGGTGTTTATAAGCTCTTACCACTTGAGAGATGGATTCTCAAGGAACAAAACCAAGGTGAGATCTCCTTCAACTTCTAATGGCCAAATTGCTCTAATAGGCTCCCTACTAGCCAATAGAGGCTTCCTCTCTTCAACGGAAAGAGATTGCAATTTGTTTGAGGGAATTTGGACTCAATTTGGATGTTGGAGGCAATTTGGGGTAGAACACAAACTAGGGTTAGGGTTTATAATGAAAAGAGGGAAGAAGGAGGCTATATAGCTATTAATAGGAAGGGGGAGCCCCTTGTGGCCGGCCAAGTGGAATTCTAGGGCTTGGGTTGGGTGAAAATGCCTAAAAGTCCCTTTCTAATTGTCATATAAGGTGCCTTTATGGAAAGGCCCACTATAGCTTATGGTTTAAGTTGATTCATGGATTCTAAATGACATTCTAGCTAGAATAGAGTCTAACTTAAGTTGTCTAATCTCTCTAACCAAGTTTCTATGGTCATGGCTAACATCTAACTAATGTAGTTTCTAAGGTTCCACCAATTAAGACACTAACACAATTCATTAATTAAAGATATTAAAATAAATCAAAAAATTTACAAATTACCAAAATACCCTTGTTCTAGAATGTGGTGGTGATAGGCACCCAACTCGAGACTGTTATATATTAAAGAACTATATCCAATGCATGATCCGACGATCTCTCTCGACTACGAGGATAAGACAGTTTCTGCAAACATGATGTCTCTTCAGTTTGGCATCCTGCCGCCAACTGAGGCTCAAGATGGCGTCATCCCCATCCCAAAGACGATAATGGAAGTAACCAACCTCCCATCAACACGTGACAAGGTAAGTAGGCTGGTGCCACTTACTACCTCCCGGGGCGAGATCATGTAGGTTCACCCAGATCTAGCTCCGGAATTGACTCAACCGGTCGTATGCCCTGCCACCAAAATCCCAGGAAAGAAGACTAAGTCTTGCCGAATGGTCATTGCCCCTCCGGAGGAAGCCTTTCCATTGCAGACGCACTCACAGCAGAACATACAACAAAAGGAGGTTCCGACTAAGGAAGCACCTCCTGTCACCACTACTACTGCCCAAGAGGAGGGTCCATCTCAACCTCAAGCAGCAGACAAACAAAGACAGAAGGAGGCTTGTTTCGATAAGCCTTTGCGAAGAGAAGGTGCTTCGGGGTTGATTAAATCCTACGACTTTGATATATTAGCACAGCTTGCCAATAATCCAACCCGACTGTCATTATTTGAGCTTCTCCGACTATCCAAAGATGCTCAGAATGCTCTATGTTAAGTACTGAAGGATACTGAGCCCTTCATCAGTCAGGTTCAATAGCCCGAAGAAGATCTGACTGCATGTCTGCACTACCATAGTGTAAGAGAAATTATCCCCAATATCATATTCACTCAACAAGACATCCTGCTCAAGAACAATCTGTATAATATACCACTGTATTACACAGGGTATGTTGGTGCCATCAGGGTGGATCGGATTTAAATTGATCATGGATCTTCCCTCAGCATCATCCCTTGGACTCTACTCCAAACTCTGGGGATCCCGATGCATTGCCTGACTGCATCCAATACCATAATTGGCGGCTTCAACGCTAGAAAAAGTGAACCATTGGGCAAGGTTTGTCTGAAGTGTCAAATTGGCGACCTCCAGACAAACGTGACCTGCTACGTCATCGATGCCCCCATCTCTTACAACATCTTGCTTGGACGTCCGTGGATACATGAGTATATGGTCGTGCCGTATACTCTCCACTAGTGCATAAAATATGTCTCTACCGACGGCATAATTAGGACGGAGTTCGCTAATGTCGATCCCTTCAGAAGGGTCGAGGCATTCTTCACTGCCTCTGATCTCTACAAGTCAGTCCACTTGGAGGATGAGGCCAACGATGTCGACGATGAGGGAGAGACTGAAACAGAAGCAGAAATTGTGTCCGAAGTGCCATTGAAGGTGCGGCTCAAGAGGAAAGTTCCCCAAGTATCGGCTCCTCTCGTGGCCAAGCTGCATGGGAAGGCTCCGGCCTCTCTGGTCGTCAAACTTTTAGGTCAGGCTCAGAAACCAATTCGGGTCAGACTCCCGAGAAGGTATCCAGAAACTCCTACTCCCAAGGCGACGGCTCCGCTGGTGGCCAAAATATGGCAAAAGGCTCAAGCACCTTCTACATCAAATGATCTAGTTCTGACGTATGAAGAGTTAGGAAAGTACATATTTGCTAACATAGATGCACCTTCTCTTGATGATGTAATCCCTCAGGACAAGATCCCTTATTTTATCAATAAAAGGTTGTCTTTGAACTACTAGAATCTTATATATTGTAATGCTATGTATACTTTAAATAATGTCTTACAGTCGTTACAAACACAAGTAATGACTGTTAATCATGTAAAGCGGATTGTCCCATACCGAGGGGTCTGTTAAATAGTTCCACGCCGAAACTAGGACGAGAAACCCATCATCTTCGGCAAAGTCGAACGTCATCGGGATCTCCCGCCAGCCGAACCACAGCCTGATACTGGTAGATTACAAATATACCGGTACACCAAACAAGCAAAGTATCTCATCTAGAAGATGGGTTACGACTTGAAAGCGGCAAAGGCTTGAACTATGAAAAAGGTCAACATCTTCCCTTACGACTACCAGTTCCAAAAGGAAAGCCTTAGGACTACTATCACCACACTCGACGTGGGGGTAGGCTATGTCACGCCTTCGATAACTGTCACGCCCCAGAACCAGAATACTGGAGAGCGGGGGAATGACTCAGCCAGCTACGTATTACGGGTAGAAAAATACCGTATAATACGATCAATGCTGTCTACAAGACGAGGGGGTGCATACTACATGAAAATCTCACTATGGTCATTTCACATCTATTGTCTCAATCATTCAAATAAGAAACAGAAATAGAGAACATGTGAGATAAAGCAGTAAGGCGTCCCAAACGTTCTGTCAAAATGTTCTTGATATCTGACTTTACAAAACATAGCCAGATTGATGTAGCAAAAGTATACACAATTGTTATCAGCTGCAGCCTGACTTTAGTTACAATTATGTAAAAAGTAAGTACGAGACGATCCGACTAACATGTCGGTGCCAAACGACAAAGTATAAAGTAGATAACAAAATAAGCGGGGAAGTAAGAAACCCACTCGAGTCCTCCTGCGATCATCCCTCTAGTGTTGACCATCTTGGAGGTAGAAGTAAGCTGAGTCCTCGGGAACCGGCTCTAAATCTGGCCATGCAAAACCAGAGAGGTTAGACCTCTAATAGCAAGTACCACAAGGAAGCACGACATGAGAACTAAAACCAGTAAGTAAGAGAATATAATAATAGGTCTCTGCTTCCCACTAGGATTCACATAACATCATGACACTTCGAACCAACCTCCCAACCAAACAAGGATAGAAGTTAGCCCGTCATGTCCTGACATTCTGATCATCACAGTTAGGCAACAGAGTAGGTACAGTACACAAACAAATCATCTTGAACGGCCAATCAACTACTACGGCTTGCTATTGTGAGTCCCAAGTTATCCTGGAATTATGCAAATAGGGATTCCTCAGTTCTTACTATGTGCAAGCAAGGCTAGTCTATCCAATCAATCAATTGCGCCAATCATGTAATTAGACGAGTTCCAGCGGGACGCCCGCCGTTAATATAGCATGTACAATAATATAAGCAGATACTGTTCCCTGCCCGTGTGACAGATTTACAGTATCTGTGGGAACCAGCCGGCCCGTCGGGCACTTAATAGTCCCAAGGGTGCTGCCATGTAAGAACTCGGGAATCCATTCTCTCCATGCCATCATTATTTTATTTAACTTAATAGTCTCTACGTTGAGTGAAGTTCCATGCCGTGGATCATGGTCATTCAAATGAGTACTTTCGTACGGGGTACGATATGCGCAACTCTACAACGATACCCGTGCGGCTAGGTTGTAGGTTTTATATAGCGTGATGCAACAATCAAATCTGACCACGGAGTAATCATGCCTTGACCATAAAGTACACATGCTATTTTTGTAAGATAGATAAATAACTAAATAAATAAATAATTTGAAGCCTGCATGTGCCTGTATGCCAATATTCGGGATTGGCTAATCGAGTACAATAGTTCATTACATGAACGTGTCTCATTCATTTCATTCAATAAGACGACTAGCCAGTCTCTTAGTTCCAACTAGGAACGCATGATCAATTTTAGTCAAGATAACCATTATCATCAATGGTGACAAGGAATGAAAGTCAAATAGTATTCAGTGGAGTTGAGTCTACGACTCTCAGGGTTTAATTCCAGTCAATCGGGGTATCTATAGCTCAATTCACGACACATGGTACATCCCATGTAACAATCTATATTTAACAGAAATATCAACATATCATGATTATATCAAGTTTATGCAAAAAGGCGTAAGGATATAAGATGGACGTTAAATATCTAATAAGATATCAATATACAGGGCTATAGAAGATCCAGGGTAAACAGGCTACTCTCATGTCAGCCTACACTCAAGTCAGCGTACGCTCAGGTCAAGCTACGCTCAAGCCAGCGTACGCTCAGGTCAAGCTAGCGTATGGACTCCATACGACCCCTAGTCACCCAAGTGAGCGTATGCAAGACATACGCTCCAAAAAGGCAGCGTATGGACTCCATACGACTCCTGACCATTCAAGTCAGCGTATGCAAGTCATACGCTCCCAAAAGGTAGCGTATGAACTCCATACGACTCCTGACCATTCAAGTCAGCGTATGCAAGTCATACGCTCCCAAAAAGATAGCGTATGAACTCCATACGACTCCTGACCATTCAAGTCAGCGTATGCAAGTTATACGCTCCCCAGAAGGTAGCGTATGCAAGACACACGCTACCTAAAAAGGTAGCGTATGGACTCCATACTGCGCTGCGCTAAAGAGCGCGCACAGCTCAGTGGCACAAGCTAAAAAGCTTGCACACTGCTCACTGTCTTCTCCAAAACAGCATGAACTCCATGGTTGAATCCAAAGCTTCAAAAGTCCATAACTTGGTCAAAATAAGTCCGAATCCAACTTTGCAAAGGTCAAAATTGGGTAGAATGAAATCCTCTACAACATCGAACCATCAAAACTTGAAAACACAGAAGTTTAATAGATCAAAACCCCCAAAATCTGAAAATAACTCATATCTAGATCTACAAAGATTAAGCCTTCGAAATGAAAAATGTCAAGTTCTAAACTCTCTTAGAATCACGAGGGAAAGAGAATGGAGCCATAAAAATGGGTCCTCATGAAGAAGCAAGATGTACTTGCCTATGGGTTTGGTAGGTGGAGAGAGTAATGAAGAAGAAGAAGAGGAGTAATGGTGAGAATGAGTAATGAGGAGAGAGAATGGAGTGGGTGGCTTTAAATATGGAAGGGGTGGTAGGTGGGAGTTGGGCCGGGTCCAATGGGTCGGGTTGTAGGGGATCCAACCAAGGCCAACCCGAACCCAAAGCCTAGCTAAAGCAGAGAATAAAAGCAGGAAATAAAGTACAGAAATAAAATTGCAGAAATAAAATTACAGGAAATAAATTAACATAAAATTTAAAGAGCAGATTAATTAATTAACATGAAATTAAAGGAATTTAAATACAGGATAATACATGATAAATATTAAATAAATACATGATAAATACTAAATAAATACACATGAGTTGTACATGTATAAAAATACGCATTTTAGGAACGGGGAGTGACATCTCTACCCTCCTTAGAAAAATTCCGTCCTCGGAATTTCAAATCCAAGCAGGATAGGAATATCAAAACTAAACTAATCTAGGTACAAGCAATTCAATCAAGTAATCATTTTACAATGTCCATAGCAAGTAACATATCTATATTTAACAATCTACGGTATCAAGCAATTCTACCCATAAGGTGATAAGCATGAGGAATCAAGACAATCAAGGTACACAGAAAAAGATATACCTTGTGAGTCAAACGGATGTGGATATCGTGATCGGATATCATCCTCACGTTTCCACGTTGACTCTCCTAAAGAGTGATGACCCCAAGCAACCCGGACAAGGTTAATTGTTCGGTTCTTGAGTATCTTCTCTCTTCGGTCTAAGATGGACACAGGCTGCTCCTCGTAAGACAAGTTGGTACCAACAATCAATTCAGAATGATCGAGGATATGGCTTGGGTCCGATACATACCTTCGTAACTGAGATACATGAAACACGTCATGCACCTCTCGTAACGAAGGTGGAAGGGACAAACGATAAGCAACATCGCCTACCCTATCAAGAATAACAAATGGGCCTACGTATCGTGGGCTCAACTTCCCGCGAACGCCAAATCTAATGACCCTACGGGTAGGTGAGATCCGCAAGAACACGTGGTCCCCAACAGAAAACTCTAGCGGCCTACGATGCTGGTCCGCCCAATGACGATACCGATCCTGCGCAACACGAAGTCGCTCTCTAATTCCCTTAATCACTTCAACCGTCTGGATAATCATTTCTGGGCCTAGCATCTTCCTCTCCCCGATATCATCCCATGCTAGTGGCGATCTACACTTCTTACCATATAGTGCTTCAAATGGCGCCATCTGGATACTGGCTTGATAAGTGTTGTTATATGAAAATTCGACTAAGTACAGGTGGCCTTCCCAAGATCCTCCAAAATCTAGAGTGCAAGCTCGCAACATATCTTCCAAAGTCTGAATCGTCCTTTCTGATTGCTCGTCCGTCTGCGGATAGTAAGCCGTGCTAAATCTTAACTTAGTACCCAGACTATGATGTAAGCTCTTCCAGAAATGTGATGTAAAGCGGGTATCTCGATCCGACACAATACTGACAGGGACTCCATGCTGCCTGACTATCTGCTGCATGTACAACTCTGCCAACTTTTCTGTAGATTGCCCTACTCTGAAAAGAAGAAAATGTGCTACCTTTGTAATTCGATCTACTATCACCCAAATAGCATCCTTACCACTTGGTGATCTCGGTAAACCGGTCATAAAGTCCATTGTGATGTGCTCCCATTTCTATTCCGGGATGGGAAGCGGTTGCAATAACCCAGCTGGCCTCTGCTGTTCTGCCTTTACTTGCTGACATATCAAGCAACGGTAAACAAACCTAGCTATCTCCCTCTTCATTCCGTTCCACCAGAAGTGCTACTTGATATCTTAGTACATCTTGGTCCCTCCAGGATGTATAGAATACTGAGAACTGTGAGCTTCTGTCATAACTTCCTGTCTGATATCTCCACTAGGTTACACATAGACGTGATCCAAACCTAAGCGTACCATCTTCATGAATTCTCATCTCCTTCCTGATTCCTGACTCACATTCTGCCCTAAGCTTCTGAATCCTTGGGTCCTGTGCCTGAGCTGCCTTGATCCTACCTACCAAGTCGGATTAAACTTGTAGACTCGCCAGAATTCCTATATCGTTAGGAAGTATAACTTCGATGTCCATCTCCTGAAGGTCTTTTAAGATGTGCTTCTGCGTTGTCAACATAAATGTGCCGCCTCTTCTGCTAAGAGCGTCTGCTACCACATTAGCCTTGCCTGGATGATACTGAAGCTCCACGTCGTAATCCTTGATCAGCTCTAACCATCTTCTCTGCCTCATGTTCAGCTCCTTCTGAGTAAAGATGTACTTCAGACTTTTATGATCTGTGTACATCTCCACTCGGTCACCATATAAGTAATGCCTCCAAAGCTTCAAAGCAAACACTACTGCTGCTAACTCTAAATCATGAGTTGGGTAATTCTTCTCGTGGTCTCAAAGCTGCCTAGATGCATACGCTATCACCTTCCCATGTTGCATAAGGACACATCCAAGTCCTTTACCTGACACATCACAATATACTGTAAAACCTTCGGGCCCAACTGGCAATGTAAGGATAGGCGCTGATATCAACTTCTGCTTCAGGTTCTCAAATGATGCCTGGCATTCTGCCGACCAGACGAATGGTACATCCTTTCGTGTCAAGCGGGTCATAGGTGCTGAAAGTCTCGCAAAGTCTAATACAAACCTTCTGTAATATCCTGCCAATCCCAAGAAACTCCGTACATCAGCTACGGTCTTGGGTACTGGCCAACTCTCTACTGCTTCTACCTTCTTGGGATCCACTGCTACTCCAGCTCCTGATATGATGTGACCCAGAAATAAAATATGATCCGTCCAGAACTCACACTTGCTGAGCTTGGCATACAACTGGTTCTCTCTCAAAACCTGCAATACTTTCCTGAGGTGGTCTTTATGCTCCTCTTCACTAGCAGAATATACGAGAATGTCGTCGAGAAACACCACGACAAACTGATCTAAATATGGCATAAAGATGCGGTTCATCAAATCTATGAATATAGCTGGAGCATTGGTCAAACCAAACGGCATTACTAAGAATTCATAATGCCCATACTTCGACCTGAATGCTGTCTTGGGGATGTCTTCCTTTCGAACCCTCACTTGATGGTACCCTGAACGATGATCTATCTTGGAGAAAACTCTAGCCCTGCTCAACTGATCAAACAAGTCGTCGATCCTTGGTAGTGGGTACTTGTTCTTTACTGTCGCCGCGTTAAGCTTCCTGTAATCGATGCATAATCTGGATGACCCATCCTTCTTCCCTACAAGTACCACTGGTATTGCCCATGGTGATATGCTAGCTTGGATGAACTTCTTCTTCTTCAATTCCTCTATGTGCTGATACACCTTGGCCTGCTCCGAATCCGCCATTCTGTAAACTCGATCTGATATAGTTTTAGTTCCAGGTGCCAATTCTATGCTGAACTCAATATCTCTAACCGGTGGTAGACCTGGAAGTTCTTCGGGAAACACGTCTAGAAATTCTTCAACTACCTTCGGAACTTGAACTTCTTCTATTGCTGTTACTACTCCCTGCTCTTGCTGAGTTGCCTCTGACCTGACTAAGGTGAACCTCTTCATGCCTGGAATATCAAAAGATACACTCCCACTACGACAATCTATTATCGCATGACTGTCTTTCAGCCAGTCCATGCCTAAGATAACGTCGAAATTTCCAACAGGAAATTCTATCAACTGGGCGGGTAAGGAATGCCCGCAAACTACAACACTACACGCTAGAATAACTCTACTAACTCCTACGAGCCCATTGCCAGTGAGTATATTCAACCTCCCTGGCAATGCCTCGAACTCCATTCCTAGCCGTGTCGCAAATTGTGCAGATATAAATGAGTGTGATGCTTCCGAATCAAACAATGCTACTGCGGGATATGAGGCGACGAGAATATTATCTGCCACAACATCTCCCGATGCTAATGCCTCCTCCAAGGACAAAGTGAATGCTTGTCCTCGACCTCCTTGTTGGTTCCCATGTTGCGGCCTAGCCTGGTACTGCTGCTGGCCCCTTTCTTGATGATGCTGGGGTGGTCTATACTGGTGTTGCTGCATCGGCGGTCCCTGCTGTCGATACATCTGAGCCTGCGGACGCTGGGCCAATGGTCTCACTGCCATTGCTGGTCCTCGATACTGGCCTGCCCTGGGTGCTGGCAGAGCAGGAAATTGCTGCCCTGGTCCTCCTGACCTCAAATTCATGGGACATATGGTAACCCGATGGTCTGAATTTTCACATATCAGACATAGTCCATTCAATGTCCGACACACATCTCTAGTGTGCCCCATCTTCCCACAATAAGTGCAGCCCGCCGGGGGTTGCAGGTTCTTTCTCTGTTGCTGTTGCTGCTGCCTGGGTGGTGGTGCTGGTCCTCGTATTGCCACATCATGGATACGAATGCCTGTGGATGGTGCTGTTGTTCGGGGCGCTGCTCCCCCTCCTCCTTCAATCTGACTGTGGGATCTCTTCTGACCCCCAGTCCTTACTGCAAGCCTCTGAATGGTAATCTCATGCCTCCGGGTTGCCGTCAATATCTCGTCAAAAGTCTGGTAATTGTGCCCTTCTATCAATTGCAAGAGCTCAAGATGAAACCCTTGCTGAAACCTCATAGCCCTCTGGCGCTCCGTCGCTACCATCTCTGGGGCAAATCTACTCAATCTGCAGAACTCCGCTGCATAAGCATCTACAGTCTTGCCAGCCTGTCTGAGGCTGATAAACTTCTGTTGTAGCTCAAACTGTGCCACAACTCCATAGTACTTTGTCTTGAATCTTGCTGTGAAATCGTCCCAAGCAACGGAACGTCTGATGCCTACTTCCTCTGATTCCCACCAATCACGTGCGAGATCCTGAAGTAACAACTTTACTAGATCCATACGTTCTTCTGCCGGTACCTTAGCGGCTGTCAGAATAGCCTCGATATCCTTAAGCCATGCATCTGCTGATATGGCATCCTCCGTGCCCTCAAAACGGCGGGGGTTGTACTTGCAAAACCTGGCTGACGCTCCTGAATCAGTCCTCGCTCCTCTTTCCAAAGCCGTCTGCAATCCTTGATTGAGTAGCACATTCTGCTCTTGTAGCTGAGTGTGCATGCGTTGCTGGGCCAACATCTGATGTTGCTGAGTAGCCATCATTCCTCTCATGATCTCCAGAAGGGTTGGTGTATCCACTTGGGTAGTTGGAACTATCGGTGGGGGTGGAATGTCCGGATACTGCGGCCCAACTGCTGGTTCCACTATCACTTCTTCCTGGGTAGCCTCCTGAGGGGAGACTGGCCCTTGCTGCTGACCAACCTGGTCAGGTTGTCCATGTTGCTGTCCATATTGTTGCTGTCCAGCTCTGACAGATACGGACGAGGTGCCCCTAAGAAAAGGGACAAGAGAACAATCAAATGACCGGACAGGGAAGATCAATGAAGTCAAAGGATACTGGAATGTCAAGCTAGAGTTGAGAATCGATGAATCATGAGATCAAGGGGAAACATGTGCGATTGAGACATCCTATTAAACAAAACACCCCACAAGTCTGAAATCAGACCTGTATGGGCCACCACTAAAACCTTGTCACGCCCCAGAACCAGAATACTAGAGAGCGGGGGAATGACTCAGCCAGCTACGTATTACGGGTAGAAGAATACCGTATAATACGATCAATGCTGTCTACAAGACGAGGGGGTGCATACTACATGAAAGTCTCACTATGGTCATTTCACATCTATTGTCTCAATCATTCAAATAAGAAACAGAAATAGAGAACATGTGAGATAAAGCAGTAAGGCGTCCCAAACGCTCTGTCAAAATGTTCTTGATATCTGGCTTTACAAAACATAGCCAGATTGATGTAGCAAAAGTATACACAATTGTTATCAGCTACAGCCTGACTTTAGTTACAATTATGTAAAAAGTAAGTACGAGACGATCCGACTAACATGTCGGTGCCAAACGGCAAAGTATAAAGTAGATAACAAAACGAGCGGGGAAGTAAGAAACCCACTCGAGTCCTCCTGCGATCATCCCTCTAGTGTTGACCATCTTGGAGGTAGAAGTAAGCTGAGTCCTCGGAAACCGGCTCTAAATCTGGCCATGCAAAACCAGAGAGGTTAGACCTCTAATAGCAAGTACCACAAGGAAGCACGACATGAGAACTAAAACCAGTAAGTAAGAGAATATAATAATAGGTCTCTGCTTCCCACTAGGATTCACATAACATCACGACACTTCGAACCAACCTCCCAACCAAACAAGGACAGAAGTTAGCCCGTCATGTCCTGACATTCTGATCATCACAGTTAGGCAACAGAGTAGGTACAGTACACAAACAAATCATCTTGAACGGCCAATCAACTACTACGGCTTGCTATTGTGAGTCCCAAGTTATCCTGGAATTATGCAAATAGGGATTCCTCAGTTCTTACTATGTGCAAGCAAGGCTAGTCTATCCAATCAATCAATTGCGCCAATCATGTAATTAGACGAGTTCCAGCGGGACGCCCGCCGTTAATATAGTATGTACAATAATATAAGCAGATACTGTTCCCAGCCCGTGTGACAGATTTACAGTATCTGTGGGAACCAGCCGGCCCGTCGGGCACTTAATAGTCCCAAGGGGGCTGCCATGTAAGAACTCGGGAATCCATTCTCTCCATGCCATCATTATTTTATTTAACTTAATAGTCTCTACGTTGAGTGAAGTTCCATGCCGTGGATCATTGTCATTCAAATGAGTACTTTTGTACGGGGTACGATATGCGCAACTCTACAACGATACCCGTGCGGCTAGGTTGTAGGTTTTACATAGCGTGATGCAACAATCAAATCTGACCACGGAGTAATCATGCCTTGACCATAAAGTACACATGCTATTTTTGTAAGATAGATAAATAACTAAATAAATAAATAATTTGAAGCCTGCATGTGCCTGTATGCCAATATTCGGGATTGGCTAATCGAGTACAATAGTTCATTACATGAACGTGTCTTATTCATTTCATTCAATAAGACGACTAGCCAGTCTCTTAGTTCCAACTAGGAACGCATGATCAATTTTAGTCAAGATAAACATTATCATCAATGGTGACAAGGCATGAAAGTCAAATAGTATTCAGTGGAGTCGAGTCTACGACTCTCAGAGTTTAATTCCAGTCAATCGGGGTATCTATAGCTCAATTCACGACATATGGTACATCCCATGTAACAATCTATATTTAACAGAAATATCAACATATCATAATTATATCAAGTTTATGCAAAAAGGCGTAAGGATATAAGATGGACGTTAAATATCTAATAAGATATCAATATACAGGGCTATAGAAGATCCAGGGTAAACAGGCTACTCTCATGTCAGCCTACACTCATGTCAGCGTACGCTCAGGTCAAGCTACGCTCAAGCCAGCGTACGCTCAGGTCAAGCTAGCGTATGGACTCCATACGACCCCTAGTCACCCAAGTGAGCGTATGCAAGACATACGCTCCAAAAAGGCAGCGTATGGACTCCATACGACTCCTGACCATTCAAGTCAGCGTATGCAAGTCATACGCTCCCAAAAGGTAGCGTATGAACTCCATACGACTCCTGACCATTCAAGTCAGCGTATGTAAGTCATACGCTCCCCAAAAGGCAGCGTATGAACTCCATACGACTCCTGACCATTCAAGTCAGCGTATGCAAGTCATACGCTCCCCAAAAGGCAGCGTATGAACTCCATACGACTCCTGACCATTCAAGTCAGCGTATGCAAGTCATACGCTCCCCAGAAGGTAGCGTATGCAAGACAAACGCTACCTAAAAAGGTAGCGTATGGACTCCATACTGCGCTGCGCTAAAGAGCACGCACAGCTCAGTGGCACAAGCTAAAAAGCTTGCACACTGCTCACTGTCTTCTCCAAAACAGCATGAACTCCATGGTTGAACCCAAAGCTTCAAAAGTCCATAACTTGGTCAAAATAAGTCCGAATCCAACTTTACAAAGGTCAAAATTGGGTAGAATGAAATCCTCTACAACATGGAACCATCAAAACTTGAAAACACAGAAGTTTAATAGATCAAAACCCCCAAAATTCAAAAATAACTCATATATAGATCTACAAAGATTAAGACTTCGAAATAAAAAATGTCAAGTTCTAAACTCTCTTAGAATCACGAGGGAAAGAGAATGGAGCCATAAAAATGGGTCCTCATGAAGAAGCAAGATGTACTTGCCTATGGGTTTGGTAGGTGGAGAGAGTAATGAAGAAGAAGAAGAGGAGTAATGGTGAGAATAAGTAATGAGGAGAGAGAATGGAGAGGGTGGCTTTAAATATGGAAGGGGTGGTAGGTGGGAGTTGGGCCAGGTCCAATGGGTCGGGTTGTAGGGGATCCAACCAAGGCCAACCCGAACCCAAAGCCTAGCTAAAGCAGAGAATAAAAGCAGGAAATAAAGTGCAGAAATAAAATTGCAGAAATATAATTGCTGGAAATAAATTAACATGAAAATTTAAAGAGCAGATTAATTAATTAACATGAAATTAAAGGAATTTAAATACAGGATAATACATGATAAATATTAAATAAATACATGATAAATACTAAATAAATACACATGAGTTATACATGTATAAAAATACGCATTTTAGGAACGGGGAGTGACAATAACCCCAAAAAGTTTAGAAACTAAAGCGGTTGTGCACTTTCACTCATCTGATGCATCGACTTGGGACTCTGACACCAACATCGGCCTAATCTTCAGGAAAGTGTTGTCAGTCAATATGACATCCGTACATCTTCTGGAAGAAGGTGACAATCAGACGTTGGAGTTCTTTTAAGAGGAACCCTGGGCTCAACGCCTAGGATCTCAATAGAAATCTTGTTTCGAACAATGAGAGCTTCCCACCGAAGATGAAGTCGAGCAAATCGACTTAGGGGATGAATCCTTGCCAAAAACCATCTTCATCAGCAAAAGCTTGTCAGGGGAAGATCGGAAATCCTCGTTACAACTTATCAAGGAATACATTGACTGTCACGACCCGCACCCACTGTGAGGGTACGAGCACGTAACAACGTCCAGCCTACGTCGCAGTGTCGGCGGTAGAACGCTGTCCTAGGTTACTATCTAAGCAACAACTCACGCAATTATATAATGTACTTGTCAAATCTTAACTCTGAATGGAGGACAAGTATAAGATATTGTAACTCAAACACAGTCTAAGCACGATAAGATAATCACAGAAGAATTAACTAAGAATAGAAAGACAACTACTAAAATAATAACAACTCTCAACAAATCTCAAAAACTACACAAGTCTCAAATCAATACAAAAGTTTGACATAAAAAACAGATGCTAGTCTACTAAACTAAATCCCATCACTCTTGAGTGTCGGGGCCAAAGGTAGCTAACCCGTCTCCTGGTCCGTAATATGTAGGGCATGTGTCCTCAGGGCAATCATCTGTAAAATTTTCAACAGGTCCATTCAGGACAGGAACGAGCACAATCTCATCTAGAAAACCCAAGTAAATGACAGAGAACTATACAGCAGTTATAGACAGTTGTATTGATGGAAATGGCAGTTTATATTCAGGTGATGGTAAGAAAGACAGATAAAGTGCAAGGAAAGAAAATAACTAAACAAGAGAAGAATCATAGCAAGGAAGACTGTAAAAATAGAACTAGCTGAACCAGGGTAATATGATATAAAGTCCAGACAGCAATGTAAATAAGTGTAACTCCAATATAAGTCCAGTACAAGATGAATCTAATACAAGATAAATCCCGTAAAGGATGATTCCAGTTATAGTGATCAATGATTCTGGGGTGAGTCCAGCCTATACTCTAACAGTGTGTTTTAAAATACCGAGATCGACATGTAAACGGCTGTAGGTAATACGGCACATCACACACTTGGCCGGGTGTGAGATGTCTATCATTCCAGTAGATTCCAGTTGGAAGATTCCAGATTGGGGTATGTCTACATGTCTCACTAAAGTATTTCCCCTCCCAGCAAGTGAATCCAAAAATCTGACACAATGATTCAAGATGAGTGCAGCCAAAATATAATGATACCAGTAAATGATTCCAGTAAATGATTCCAGTAGGTGATTCCAGTAATAGAAGCCAGAAATGATGATACCAGTAATAGAGGCCAAAAAATAAATGTATGTCGTATACATGAATCCAGAATATCTATACGTGTTGTAACAGAGAATCGCATACAACTAACTAGAACTGAAGTACAGTAATTGACAAGTAAATGAGAGAACTATCAGAGAATGTACTCGTCTGCTACTCTGAAAGAGTAGTATAATACAGATGTCTGCACCAGAGTCACAATGTCCTAAACAGAGAAATATAGGTTATAATGTGTTTAAAATAAGACATATGAAGTTTATGATGCATCTACATGATTTTTAGGTCAATCTAGGTCAAAGTCAACTCTAAGTCAAACTTGGTCAACTATCTAGGTCAAACTAGGTCCAAGTCAAACTTGGTCAACTCTGGATCAACCCAAGTCAATACTCTAGTCAAACTAGGTCAACTTAAGTCATACTAGGTCATAAGGAGTCAACTAAGTCAAATCAAGTCATATTAGGTCACAAGAAGTTAAACCAAGTCATACAAGGTCAACTAGGTTAAACAAGTCTAATCTAGGTTAAAGTCAACTCAAATCAAACATTTTAGTCAAACTAGTCAACTTATCTAGGGTTTGGTTAACAATGGTCAGACTTAGTCAAATACTAGTCAATATAGTCAAGCTAAGTCGAGTCTAGGTCAAACTTAGACTAACTAAGGTTTTGGTTAATCATAGACTACTCAATAAGGTAATTAGGTCAAGGGTCAACTATATAAGGCTAACTCAACCAATCATAGGCTATCATGTCTTAGGATACCTAAAATTCTACACCACAAAGCTAAGGCATAACCAATTTCCATACAAGTATATCACATATAATAACATATATAAATACCAATCTTGAATCTATAGTTAAGCTAAGCCCATACTCGAACTCAAATCATAAAACAACTCCTAAGCATCCCACTTAACCCCATACATATCTTAATCTACTTAGGACTATCCACATAACCTATATGGTCAAACCTAAACCAATTAGTCAGTAGTCTTATGGTTTAGTCAACTTAGTCAAACTAGTCCCCTTTAAGTCCATCTAAGCCCCTTTCTAGGTCAATTAGATCATGGTTGACCTATAGTTGACTTTGGTCAACCATGATCAACAATGGTCAACCATCTAGTCAAACTAGGTCAACTTGACCTAATGGTCAATTCTAACTTGTACTAACCATAGGCTTGTAATCCTAGGGCACTAAGACATATATACATAGGCCATAGGCTAGTACATCAAGTCGATATCATATATATATATATATATATATATATATATACATATCTAATATATAGTCAACTATATATATAATACCATAATATATATATATATATATATATATATATATATATATATATATATATATATATATACACACACACATCTATAAAAAATATATATATATATATATACACACACATCTATATAACCATATATAGCCAAACCTACATAATACCCACATATAACCCCTCTATATATATAATACCTATATATACAACCTACATATATATATGATACACTATATATATAATACTCTCTCTCTCTCTCTCTCTCTCTCTCTCTATATATATATATATATATATATATATATATATATATATATATATATGTATATATATATACTACATATATTGAGAGAGAGTGAAAAGAGAGTGAGAGTGTGTATGAATAAAAGAGTGTGAGAGTGGGGGGTGATAGGGTGTCATGACAGCAAGGGGGGAGTTAATCTCAAGAAACTGAGAAAGGGAAACCCAACTCACACACATACATACATGTATATATACATATACCCATTCCTACATATATACAAGTATATATACACTCCCATACCCACATACGCAACACACATACACATACTTACATATACAATATATATACGCACAAATATTCATATATATACACACTAAAATTGAATTGAAATTCGATTTGGAAATCAGAAAAATACCAAAAATCGCAAACTGGAAACACTGTTCACTCGAAATTAGGTAAACCTAAATTCGAACCAACACTCGACTAAGGCTCGATACCAGTGGTTGGTAAAACTGGCCCCTAGTGTCCCTTAGTGTCCTAAGTACCTGACACGACACCACGATACAATATGATGTGTCAAACTCTCACAAAACCGAAACAGGTAAACTGTTACACAGTGAACTGTCACCGCGTCGTGCAGTGATGCACCTAGCTCTAGGACACGACACAAGTGTCTAGGAGTCTCGTGCTCGTATCCCTAGGTTCGCCTAGGGTTAATCTAGGGTTAGGGCAGCCTGTCCCATGTCCAGGTGTCGTACAGTGTCGTGTCCGAGCCCGTATCACAGCCCAAATTCCACGTGTGTGCTGTCAGTGTAAATTCGATGCACACCCGAATTTGTGTCCGACACAACACTAGAAGCCAAAAAACTTGGGGGGTATATTCGCAGACATTGCCCCCTCGTGTCCACCAAGTGTCACCCCTCCACGTGTCGTGTCGTGTCCTACGTGAGCCCCGAGCAGCAGGGGACTGAACGTGTGCGTGGTGCGGTCTCGTGCAGCGAGGACAGAGCCTCGTGGACACGACACACGCATGGATACGTGTCGTGCTTGTGTCAGGGTATAGCCTAGGTCTAGGGCTAGGGTTTAGGCATGACACTTCGTGTCTATGTCACGTCTAGACATGAAACGAAGGCCATGTCAGTAGCCAAAATTGGCTGTGCACACTGTGTCATACAGCGTGTCCAACAGCCCAAACTGACACAATACGACACAAAAATACCCAACACCCTTCACAAAATTAATATACATCCTTAGATCTACAAACTCATGTAATTAGATTTTCAAAAATCGAAAATAAATTCCTAAGGGGCATTTTATCGAACACCTAACTTACACTATGACACGTGTCCGATACGGACACCAAACGAACACGAAATTTACCCAAATTTTAGGGACACCTAGGGGACTCCTAGATCTAACCCTACATGCAAAGAAAATCAAAATTTAAATCAATTTAAAGGGTTTTACTTATAGGTACAAATTGTATGGAAAAGCTCCAAATGGGGGGTGTTCTTCTTGATGGCCAAATGCTCCAAATTGATCCCAAACTGAAATAGCTCTCCACCAACAGTCCATAAACTTAAATTAGAACCCAATGCAAAAGACTAGGATGAAAAAGGAGAATAAAATAGGAATTTTTGGAAGGGGGAAACTTACCTTTCTTTTCTCCAAGTGTTGGAATGAAAATGAAAGAGGCAAGAACTCAAGGAGGAGATTATTTATAGAGAGGGGAGCCCTAGTGGCTGTTCATAGGCTCAATAATTAGGGTTAGGGTTCACTAAATGGCCCATGGGCTTAAGTCATGATCAATTAAATAATTAAGCCATAAGTTATTTCATGATATCATAAGCCATGACTTAAATTCACTAAACCAAATCCCCTCATTCTAAAACTATTCTCTAATGACTAAAATAGGTTAAATCAAGTTAGACTAGGGTTACCATAGCTAGGGTTAGCTTCTAGGCTAGTCCACTAGGTCTCAACAAGTCAAAGTCAACTAGAATTCACCAATTCAACAAATCACCAAATAATTCAAATAAGTCAAAATGACCAAATTACCCCTAGGCTAAAAATGATAATTAAACATCCTAATGACATGGTTAGGCTCTAGGTTATGCAGTCTCTCAGGTTTCACTAGCAACACATCAAAATCACAAGTCATGACTTAAACCAGTTTTTAAATAGTTTAAAAATTATTAAAAATCACTAAAAATCATAATGTAAATCAAATATCAATAATTAATAATTATAATTACAAAATTTCAAAATTACCCTCATCTGAAAAACTGGGTGTTACAATCCTACCCACCTTAGAAAAATTTCATCCTCGAAATTAAAATGATCGTATCCCTACTAGGTCAAACCCCCAGCAAATCAAGGTCGAAGCAACACAATCCTACTGGTCGTGATTTCACAGTCTCGATCGGGGTAGCTACACTATCTAGCAAATCACAAATGATATCCTGGCAGGTACTAATAGAATCATACAGGAAAGTGGGGAAGAAGAATAAGAAGGACAAACCTGCTAACCCATCACCTGCAGCGTCGGTCTCCTCGACCGCCATCGCAAAAGCTCTACCCCTCTGGTGCTGAGCTACAGGTGGCCTAGCTCCCTCAAAATGAGGTACAAAGGGACAGTCTACCATCCTATATGAAACTGGTAAAGACAACTAGGAATTTATTATGAAGGATTATCCTTCCAAAGATGATCAAAATCGAAGGGTTAAGGCACGAGTGTCAATAGCATTGAAATCTAATAACACAGTATATAAAAGAGGATTTAGTCCTGACACGATCTAAGTTAATCAATTTCAGGGTATATCGAAGTTTGGGCAAGATGGAGAACGAGGCCATTGAAGTCTGAGCACGAGTATCCAAGATTTGGTATCCATGTCACAATTGAATTTATTCAATTGAATATGACCCCAAACACTGGATGATAAGGAGGATGACCCGGTCAACTGGTCACGATCAAAGAATTAGAATTTAAAGGATGATGCAAGGATATAGAAATAAGGCAATTTCTTCCTTTGGATAGGGAAACTAAACATGATACCTTGGGTTGACCTATCAAGTATAGTGCCTTTTCTATCTGAAATATGTGAAAGGCAAAACAATAAAGAGTTCAAAGACGATGCTATTAAGTACAATACGTGGTTCATGGGCGATGGAAATAATTCAAAAGAGAATTGCCAAAGCTGTCGTGGATGAGACTCTAGGGCGAATTTAACTATGTCTCCCTCCATATAGAATAACATATGAAAAGCGAACCAAAGTGCAATAGGTTGATCAGACCATCATGCACCGGTTCTGATTAGATAATATATTAGTGAGTGCCGGCCCCCAATAAAATATGTCATGATCAAGCTCGAAAAGATCAACTTGCAAAACTGGTGCTAAATTAGCAACATAAGATAGACAAAATGTAAGTAAGGATAATGATGAAGGAAGTTAATAGTCCAAGATTCTTTAAACATCAAGGAGTGAGGGTGAATCAAAACAAGAGGGAAAAGGATTTTCAATTTGAAGTTCATAATGAGATTCTCAAGGGTCGTCCAGGAATCTCTCAAGTAGTCCTAACTGTGATTGAGTAACCTCTCCGTTAAAGCCTATCTCTCATTCCTATCGCAGGCTCGCAGTAGTACAACTAAGTCACCGTAGTACCACGATATCGCACTAATACGACTCTCGACTTGCATGGGCCACCACTAAAAATATGTCACGACCCGCACCCACTGTGAGGGTACGAGCACGTAACAACGCCCAGCCTACGCTGCAGTATCGGCGGTAGAACGCTGTCCTAGGTTACTATCTAAACAACAACTCACGCAATTATATAATGTACTTGTCAAATCTCAACTCCGAACGGAAGACAAGTATAAGATATTGTAACTCAATCACAGTCTAAGCACGATAAGATAATCACAGAAGAATTAACTAAGAATAGAAAGACAACTACTAAAATAATAACAACTCTCAACAAATCTCAAAAACTACACAAGTCTCAAATCAATACAAAAGTTTGACTTGAAAAATAGATGCTAGTCTACTAAACTAAATCCCATCACTCCTGAGTGTCGGGGCCAAAGGTAGCTAACCCGTCTCCTGGTCCGTAATATGTAGGGCATGTGTCCTCAGGGCAATCATCTGTAAAATTTTCAACAGGTCCAGTCAGGACAGGAACGAGCACAATCTCATCTAGAAAACCCAAGTAAATCACAGAGAACTATACAGCAGTTATACACAGTTGTATTGATGGAAATGGCAGTTTATATTCAGGTGATGGTAAGAAAGACAGATAAAGTGCAAGGAAAGAAAATAACTAAACAAGAGAAGAATCATAGCAATAAAGACTGTAAAAATAGAACTAGCTGAACCAGGGTAATATGATATAAAGTCCAGACAGCAATGTAAACAAGTGTAACTCCAATGTAAGTCCAGTACAAGATGAATCTAATACAAGATGAATCCCGTAAGGGACGATTCCAGTTATAGTGATCAATAATTTCGGGGTGAGTCCAGCCTATACTCTAACATGTGTTTTAAAATACCGAGATCGACATGTAAATGGCTATAGATAATACGGCACATCACACACCTGGCCGGGTGTGAGATGGCTATCATTCTAGTAGATTCCAGTTGGGAGATTCCAGATTGGGGTATATCTACATGTCTCACTAAAGTATTTCCCCTCCCAACAAGTAAATCCAAAAATCTGACACAATGATTCAAGATGAGTCCAGCCAAAATATAATGATACCAGTAAATGATTCCAGTAAATGATTCCAGTAGATGATTCCAGTAATAGAAGCCAGAAATGATGATACCAGTAATAGAGGCCAGAAAATAAATGTGTGTCGTATACATGAATCCAGAATATCCATATATGTTGTAACAGAGAATCGTATACAACTAACTAGAACTGAAGTACAGTAATTGACAAGTAAATGAGAGAACTATCAGAGAATGTACTCGCCTGCTACTCTGAAAGAGTAGTATAATACAGATGTCTGCACCAGAGTCACAATGTCCTAAACAGAGAAATATAGGTTATAATGTGTTTAAAATAAGGCAGATGAAGTTTATGATGCATCTACATGATTTCTAGGTCAATCTAGATCAAAGTCAACTCTAAGTCAAACCTGGTCAACTGTCTAGGTCAAACTAGGTCCAAGTCAAACTTGGTCAACACTGGGTCAACCCAAGTCAATACTCTAGTCAAACTAGGTCAACTTAAGTCAAACTAGGTCATAAGGAGTCAACTAAGTCAAATCAAGTCATATTTGGTCACAAGAAGTTAAACCAAGTCATACAAGGTCAACTAGGTTAAACAAGTCTAATCTAGGTTAAAGTCAACTCAAATCAAACATTTTAGTCAAACTAGTCAACTTATCTAGGGTTTGGTTAACAATGGTCAGACTTAGTCAAATACTAGTCAATATAGTCAAGCTAAGTCGAGTCTAGGTCAAACTTAGACTAACTAAGGTTTTGGTTAATCATAGACTACTCAATAAGGTAATTAGGTCAAGGGTCAACTCTATAAGGCTAACTCAACCAATCATAGGCTATCATGTCTTAGGATACCTAAAATTCTATACCACAAAGCTAAGGCATAACTAATTTCCATACAAGTATATCACACATAATAATATATATAAATACCAATCTTGAATCTATAGTTAAGCTAAGCCCATACTCTAACTCAAATCATGAAACAACTCCTAAGCATCCCACTTAACCCCATACATATCTTAATCTACTTAGGGCTATCCACATAACCTATATGGTCAAACCTAAACCAATTAGTCAGTAGTCTTATGGTTTAGTCAACTTAGTCAAACTAGTCCCCTTTAAGTCCATCTAAGCCCCTTTCTAGGTCAATTAGGTCATGGTTGACCTATAGTTGACTTTGGTCAACCATGGTCAACAATGGTCAACCATCTAGTCAAACTAGGTCAACTTGACCTAATGGTCAATTCTAACTTGCTACTAACCATAGGCTAGTAATCCTAGGGCACTAAGACATATATACATAGGCCATAGGCTAGTACATCAAGTCTATATCATATATATATACATATCTAAAATATAGTAACCTATATACAATACCATAATATATATATATATATATATATATATATATATATATATATATATATATATATATATATATAACCATATATAGCCAAACCTACATAATACCCACATATAACCCCTCTATATATATAATACCTATATATATACAACCTACATATATATATGATACACTATATATAATACTCTATTTATATATATATATATATATATATATATATATATATATATATATATATTATATATATATATATATATATATATATTTTATATATATTATATATATATATATATATGTATACTACATAAAAAAAAAAAATTATATGTATACTACATATATTGAGAGAGAGTGAAAAGATAGTGAGAGTGTGTATGAATAAAAGAGTGTGAGAGTGGGGGGTGATGGGGTGTCATGACAGCAAGGGAGGGAGTTAATCTCAGGAAACTGAGAAAGGGAAACCCAACTCACACACATACATATATGCATATATACATATACCCATTCCTACATATATACAAGTATATATACACTCCCATACCCACATACGCACACACATACACATATACTTACATATACAATATATATACGCACAAATATTCATACATATACACACTAAAATCGAATTGAAATTCGATTTAGAAATCAGAAAAGTACCAAAAACCCCAAACTGGAAACACTGTTCACTCGAAATTAGGTAAACCTAAATTCGAACCAACACTCGACTAAGGCTCGATACCAGTGGTTGGTAACACTAGCCCCTAGTGTCCCTTAGTGTCCTAAGTGCCTGACATGACACCACGACACAATATGATGTGTCAAACTCTCACAAAACTGAAACAGGTAAACTGTTACACAGTGAACTGTCACCGCGTCGTGCAGTGATGCACCTAGCTCTAGAACACGACACAAGTGTCTAGGAGTCTCGTGCTCGTGTCCCTAGGTTCGCGTAGGGTTAGTCTAGGGTTAGGGTAGCCTGTCCCGTGTCCAGGTGTTGTACAGTGTCGTGTCCGAGCCCGTATCAGAGCCCAAATTCCACGTGTGTGCTGTCAGTGTAAATTCGATGAACACACGAATTTGTGTCCGACACAACACTAGAAGCCACAAAACTTGGGGGGCATGTTTGCAGACATTGTCCCCTCGTGTCCACCAAGTGTCACCCCTCCACGTGTCGTGTCGTGTCCTACGTGAGCCCCGAGCAGCAAAGGACTGAACGTGTGCGTGGTGCGGTCTCGTGCAGCGAGGACAGAGCCTCGTGGACACGACACACGCATGGATACGTGTCGTGGTTGTGTCAGGCTGTAGCCTAGGTCTAGGGCTAGGGTTTAGGCATGACACTTCGTGTCCATGTCGCGTCTAGACATGACATGAAGGCCGTGTCAGTAGCCAAAACTGGCTGTGCACACTGTGTCGTATAGCGTGTCCAACAGCCCAAACTGACACAATACGACACAAAAACACCCAACACCCTTCACAAAAATTAATGTACATCCTTAGATCTACAAACTCATGTAATTAGAGTTTCAAAAATCGAAAATAAATTCCTAAGGGGCATTCTATCGAACACCTAACTTACACTATGACACGTTTCCGATACGGACACCAAACGGACACGAAATTCATCCAAATTTCAGGGACACCTAGTGGACTCCTAGATCTATCCCTACATGCAAAGAAAATTGAAATTTAAATTAATATAAATGGTTTTACCTATAGGGGCAAATTGCATGGAAAAGCTCCAAATGGGGGGTGTTCTTCTTGATGGCCAAATGCTCCAAATTGATCCCAAACTGAAATAGCTCTCCACCAACAGTCCATAAACTTAAATTAGAACCCAATGCAAAACACTAGGATGAAAAAGGAGATCAAATGAATAAAATAGGAATTTTTGGAAGGGGAAACTTACCTTTCTTTTCTCCAAGTGTTGGAATGAAAATGAAAGAGGCAAGAACTCAAGGAGGAGATTATTTATAGGGAGGGGAGCCCTAGTGGCTGTTCATAGGCTCAATAATTAGGGTTAGGGTTTACTAAATGGCCCATGGGCTTAAGTAATGATCAATTAAATAATTAAGCCATAAGTCATTTCATGAAATCACAAGCCATGACTTAAATTCACTAAACCAAATCCCCTCATTCTAAAACTATTCTCTAATGACTAAAATAGGTTAACTCAAGTTAGACTAGGGTTACCATAGCTAGGGTTAGCTTCTAGGCTAGTCTACTAGGTCTCAACAAGTCAAAGTCAACTAGAATTCACCAATTCAACAAATCACCAAATAATTCAAATAAGTCAAAATAACCAAATTATCCCTAGGCTAAAAATGATAATTAAACATCTTAATGACATGGTTAGGCTCTAGGTCATGCAGTCTCTCAGATTTCACTAGCAGCACATCAAAATCTCAAGTCATGACTTAAACCAGTTTTTAAACAGTTTAAAAATTATTAAAAATTACTAAAAATCATAATGTGAATCAAATATCAATAATTAATAATTTTAATTACAAAATTTTAAAATTACCCTCATCTGGAAAACTGGGTGTTACATTGACCTCTTCGTCTGTAGCTATGAAGACATGCCAGATTTGGACCTGCAAGTTGCAATACACAAGCTTAACATCTTACCTAACGCTAAGCCTGTTAAGCAGCAATAACGACAATTCTGTCCTAACATCATGGATTCCATTAAGAAAGAAGTGGACAAACTCATCGATAGTAGGTTTATTTGTGAGGAGCAACATCCAAATTAGGTGGCCAACATCGTTCATGTTACTAAAAAGAATAGAAAGATCCGAGTTTGTATCGACTTCAATTTCGTCTATCCGAAAGATGAGTTTTCTCTCCCGATCACCGTTGTGATGATTGATAACACATGCGACTTTGAACGCATGTCCTTCATGGACGGATATTCGGGCTACAACCAGATCAAGATGTTCCTGGACGACGAGAAATACACGTCATTCAAAACTCCAAAAAGGGTTTATTATTATACAATAATACCCTTAGGCCTGAAGAATGCAGGTACAAACATACCAGCGAGCTATGAGCACCATTTTTCGTAAACATCTTCGCAAGACAGTCGAATGCTATATTGATGACATCGCTGTCAAAAGCCGTTGGCAAGGCGACCACCTGCAGGATCTGAGAACGATCGTTGATCTCATGCTTGTACGCCAGCTCAAGATGAACCCAGCTAAATTCTTTTACGCGGTTTCTAGCGACAAATTCTTGGATTTCATCATCACTACAAAGGGTATCCATATCGATCCAGACAAAACCAAGGCTATCCTTGACATGCATCCTACGAAGAACTTGAAAGAACTTCAAGGCCTACAATGACATCTCGCATATATCAAAAGATTTATAGCAAATCTTTTTCGACGATGCCAACCCTTCACCAAGCTCATAAAAATGGTGTTTCTTACGTCTGGACTGACGAGTGTTAAATGGCATTTGAAGACATCAAAGCTTATCTCACAAATCCCCCAATTCTGGTAGCACCAGTTGTGGGCAAGCCCTTTCTGCTCTACGTCTGTGTAATAGTTCATTCTTTTGGCGTCTAACTGACTCATAATAATAATGCATGCTACGAGCAGGCCATCTACTACCTAAGCAGGACAATGATCGAGGTCGAACACCAGTACAACCATGTCAAGAAAAAGTGCCAAGCCTTGGTATTCGCGATACAGAAGACATGCCATTATGTCTCGGATTAGACCATCCATGTCATCTCCCGAGTCAATCCTCTCAGGGTCCTCATGACGAAGCCTGGAGTGCTAAACTCTCGACTGGCTACACGGGAAATACTACTATAACCATATGATATGGTATTTGTTTCATAAAAAGCTGTCAAGGGATAAGCACTAGCTGACTTCTTAGCTGCACACCCAATACTGGAATCATCCAAACTCTATGATGATATTTCGGATGAGATGCTGGAATCGAATACCGTCAAGGAGAACTCCGTCTGGCAGATATTCTTCGACGACGCTTCAAGAGCAGGCCCTAAGGCCAGATCATCGTAGGAGTGGGGGTGGTCTTGACCTCTCTAGACAACCTAGTATCCAGCGTGCCTATTCCCTTGTAAGGCTGTGCTCCAAAAATGTGGCAAAATATAATGCTCTTATCATAGGGCTCCAATTAGCCAGACAGCTGGGGATTGAATACCTCTAGTCCTATGGCGATTCGAAACTCATCGTCAACCAGGTCCGAGGATAATACGATGTCTGCCACGAAGACCTGATTCCCTATCATAAAGCAACATTATCCATCATCTCTACTTTTACTAAGTTCTTCATAGAACATGTGCCTCAGCTACAAAATCTAGAAGCCGATGCTCTGGGTGGCCTTGCTACCTCTCTAAGAGCCCCTCTTGGGACCCAACACTTCGTTACAATAATTGGTCGAGATTTGGTGTGCACTAAAAATAAACTATGCATGTGTCTAAACTATGCCATGCCAGCAGACGCTGATGTCAACGTCAGGGACTGACGATTTTCGTTCGTAGACTTTGCAGCCTACGAAATCCTTCCAAATGACCCGAAGGAAGCCGTATTTGTCAATAGTCGCTCTCTCCGATTCTACTACAATATGGCTTCCAAAATGTTGTATCATCGTTCATACGACAGACTTCTCCTCCGACGCTTATCAAACAAGGAAGCGATCGAAGCTCTTCGGGAGGCCTACGATGGTGCCTGTGGAGCTCACCAACCCAGTACTAAGCTATAGGATCGACTCCGACGTATAGGCTATTACTAGCCTACCATGATGGCAAATGCTATCAAGTATGCCAAGAAATACCGATCGTGCTAGCTATATGCTGACTTTATCCATCGACCGTCAGAATTCTTACACCCTACAGTCGCCTCATGGCCATTTGAAGCCTACGGTATAGACATAGTTGGGCCGATTACCCCTCCGTCATCCAGAGGACATCGTTTCATTTTAGCCATCACCGACTACTTCTCTAAGTAGGCAGAAGTAGTTTCACTGTCAGAGGTAAAGAGCTCAAAGGTGACCAGCTTCATCAATCATCATATCATCTACCGTTTTGGGTACCCGAAGGATCATCCACGACAATGATCTGCAATTCAAAAGCCATATATTTAGTAGATTCTGTAGTAAGAATTGCATTTAAAATATGGCATCGATTGCTTACAATTTGGCGGTGAACGAGTTGGCTAAAGCTTTCAACAAAACAATCGTCAAACTTCTTAAGAAAGTCATGTCGCCTAACAAAAGCGATTGGGATAAGAAGTTAGGTTAATGCCTCTGGGCGTACCACACAACGGTCCGGACTCCGATGGGTAATACATCGTTGTCCCTGGTATATGAGAGCGAGGTTGTGCTTCTGCTCAAAATCTAGATCCCCTTACTGCGAGTGGCCATCACAAACCAGTTGATGGAGGATGACAATCCGCGTCACCTGTTGTAAGAGTTAGAAGTGCTGGACAAAAAATGCCTCTTGGCTCAATAGCGCATCGAACTCTATCAGGCTTGCATCTCTGTGGCTTTCAACAAGAAAGTCAAATAAAGGACTCACAAAACATCCGGGAAGTTTGAACCCAAATGGGAGGGTTCCTTCATCATAGAGATGGTGTACTCTAATGGTGCCTTCCGGCTCGCAAAGCCTAACGAAGACTTGTTCATGGTGCCAATCAATGGCAAGTTCCTAAAGAAGTACTATGCTTGAAGCCCTTCGAAATGTCCTTTCACATCCCAACAAGAATATTTGAATTCGACAACCAAGTTCACCCCCCTTGATCATCATAATGTTTTGGAGCCCAACTACTCAAGGACATTCCCTCATCATTTCCCCGTAGAAAATGTCCCAAGTCCATATCACATCTGAGTTATTTTCCTACATCCCTATAGAGCTTAAGCTTACCTCTCAGTAAGATGATGCTAAGATGGATGTTTACAATGTCCATATTTCCTCTGAGTAAACATTCTCATTTAAAAACCCATGTATTGTTACATTTCACCCATAGAACATCCATGTCCATGCTACCTTTGAGTTGTTCTTTATATCCCCACAGAGTCTATTCTATTCTTACCAGGTTCCTATCACCTCTGAATAAGAAAATTCTACCACAAACCCCACGTTTACCATGTACACATTATCTCTGAGCAAACATGTTGGTTAATATTCTCAACTTATCATTTGTACATAGAGCCAAGGTGTGCCAAAGATGTTAAGTCCACAAAATCATAAATTCATGATAAATAAGGAAACAAAAGTTCTTTATTTCTTTTATCAAAAAAGAGAAACAAGACTACATCTCAGAAGAAGCAAAACAAAAAAACAAAAAAAGCACAAATGAGAACAAAGCTAAGGGTCTGCAGACAGTTCGTCAATACGACGCTTTAAAGTCTCCGCCCTGGATTCAACATTCGCCAGAACCCAGCATTCAGCTTCGCGATGCATTGCTTCTTTGTCCTCAGAGGCGAGGTCAGCTGCATGCTTAGCGTCCAACTCCTTCTTCTTATGGAACAAATTAGACACGTGTCGAGTGAACAATGCCACCTCATTCTTAAGCGTGATGTATTCAGCTGTCACTCGTTTAGAATCCTCTAGGAGTTGAGATCGAAGTTCCTATAGCAAGCGGATCTTGGCATCAATCTTTGCCACACAGACATCCAGAGACTCTCAAAGACTGGCTGGATCCTCTATGGCCGACGTCAGTTCCTGCTATTTAGCCTCAGCGTCAGCCAAACTCTTTTTCAAGACGGCCAGACTGGCCAAGTAAGCTGACAGCCTCAGCCACCATCCTATCCTGCTCTGCCTCTATCAGGGTGGAGAGATTATTCTGCCGGATGCTCTGAAGCTCAGTAAGATGGTGATCAAGCTCGACAATTGATGTCGCCAGGATCTCAGCTATATGATTATGGCACTGGTAAGACCGAATCAAGCTAATTTACAGGATTACCATTGCCCTGGCTGTTGCAAAACTCTAGCCTTCCTCCAGCACGGTAGATACCCCCTCTTTAATATCTTGCACACAACCTCGACGAAAAACTTTACATACTCGTCCGCCTTGGCTAATACATAAGGCATCATAGGGGGAGCCGTCGGAATTCCCATACGAGCTGGAAGGATGGTGGAACTCAGTGATGGTGCGATATCTTGGCTCGGTGGAGCAGCCATCACCTCACTCGTCGAACCTTCGACCACCAAAGCTTCAGGATTTGAGTCCTTCTAAGGAGACCTCGACCCAGGTACTATTAGGATCTCAGCATCTGTGGGTGCTGCTTGAATGCTAACAGTCTTTGGGCCAAGAATTACAGTAGTCGAACCCTTCGAAGGATCTATCACAGTTCCCCAAGTGGTACGGACGGAAGGGGTTTCTTCATACCAGGGACGTTGCCTTTATCAAGACTTGCCCTAGAGGGCTCACCAACTTCAAGGCCTATCGTAGCCGACTCAAAAATTATACCGGGTGTCGGGGTAGGGTCTGCTACTCTAACTCCTATCGAGGGAGTAGTTGTAGGACTCGGAGGTAGGATCGCTTTCTCCATCTCAGTTTCTAACATCGGGATAGAAGTAGAACTTGGCAGTACAACCTACCTCTCCACCTCAATCTCTATCAGTGGGGCAGGTGTAGGACTAGGCATCGAAATCGGTTCCTCCCGATCATGTCCAGGTGAGGGCTCTGTCGCGACCACCCCTTCAGCTATCCCAGACTGGTCGTCTCCACCTGTTGTCGAGTCCTAATCCACCTCTTCCTCGAGAGAATCTTTCACAAATTCCTCCTTCTCGGTTTGGGCAGTAGTATCTTCACCCGTGCCCACAACCGGTTCCTCCACAGTATGCAAGGGTCCCTCTTGATGTGTATCTACAAAAAAATATAATCATTACCGCTGTCAATACATACAAGTCAGGTACAAATAAGATTACCTAGAGCTTCCGTTGGAGGTTGTTCAGCAATCTCTGACGCCATTAATTCACTGAAGTCATCCTCCGTATAGTAAAATACGACGAGAGCATCGACTCAGACAACATCTTCTTGGTCTCCTTCGGCTGGAGACTCTACAATGGCTGGTATACGCTCTTCAGGAGAGCTGGCGACTTCCTTCTCAATGTATACATCCGGGTCTCATTGTGAAGACCTGGGTTTCCTCTTCACTGTACCCTAAAGATGAAAGGGAACACAAGTAAGAGGATGTGAACCACTATATGGTAAAACTAATGACAATTTGTTTACCTGGCCGGTAGAGAGCTCCGTCAGCCTATCTACGGGAATTGTGGCCCCAGATTTCGTGGCCAGAACTTTCCTCTACCTTTTCGGCACAGAAGATTCCGTTCCCGTCGGGGCACGCCTCTTCAGTTGGTTACCTGTGGAGTCCTCCGGAGGATCGTCCATTCTGGCAACTGAAACAGCTACCGGTGCTGGAGCAGCTGTCGGTACTTAAGCATCTGGCGAACGATACGCCCAAGCTTTCGCAATCACAACGTCAAATGCCTCAAGCTGACTTTTGATGATGAAGCTCGTCTCCCTATCATAGCCTAGAAATAGAGTGTTCGTCGAACAATAGAGCTTATGACAGAATACATGATATGCGGCTTAGGGTTCAGAAGTGGGGCCCTGAATTACACCCCCGTGCACCCGATGTTATAATACTTCCAAGCTTCGGCTCCATCCAATAGACTTTCGATATCCCCTAAGTAGGTACTCGGGTTGTCCGATATTGCCTGGTTGTAGCCGAATTAACAAGCAAAATGGCCTGGTAAATACGGCTCCAGGAAGCAATGTTTCCTGTTCTGATACACCAAATGTGAGGGTTGGATGCATTACAGCTAGCGAAACCCCTAATCTGGAAGAGTAACAACATCTATACCCGTATCCTCCAACTCTTCATCGGCTTTAAAGCCCAAAAAATATGTGCTAACTTTTGAAATGTCCCATCCTTATAGATGGGATAAAATCTTTTAAAAAATAGGGACACCAGTATGCAGCCACTTCCTTCTGCGGTAGCGACGTATAAAGGCATCTCCGACCATATACTCCTCCTCTGGGCCAGGGCTCATCACTTTGGGACGGTGTAATATCAACCACCCCATTAAATAGTGATACGACAACTCTACTCGGGGAAAATTCCTATTTTTTCCTTCATGGCCACAACATCCCAGGTAAACTCTCGCAGACCTCACTGCAGGTTGCATACCATCGCAGGCAGTAAGGCTGGACGACGGCTGAATACAAGTTTTACAGCAGATAATATAAGGTTCCTGGTCACCCTTTCCACATAACCTGAGCCACAAGGGAGCAAATAGTCCCGAAGCCATAACATTAGATAGGCAGCTAGCACAGCTTTCGGAGACATCATGTACGTGCAATGCCAGAAACTGCTATATATGTTATCAGCCAGTCTCTGGTACTCACCCACTTGCGGATTCCTTCCTTAGCTTTCCTTATTTTGGTGACGATTTCAGCACTCATAAAACCCTAAGGAGTATTGAAGAGAACCTTCACTGGGTCGCTAGTATCCTGAATAAAGACATAATCCCTCCAAATGGGCACGTGATGGGATGCCCTGGTCTTATCTTTCTATTAATTTATATAATGATGGCACAACACTTCCTTGAAGACCATCATCATTTGTGGGTGCTTTTCTTCCAAAGCGGAGAGCTCCTCATTCGTGGAAAAATAATCTTCATATACCTCAGTCCCCCAAGGGAGCCTTGAGACTTCAAACATCTCATAAAGAGCTAATCATAGTTCCCCTACGGGCGTATAAAAATCTTGGTATAATAGTTGTACAGCTTTAGGAGGGCCTAAAACATAGGCCGGCTCAACTCCACCTCAGCCTGGGTAGCCCATATAGCAGCTTCCAAGCTGATCTCCTTGAGCTCGGTCTTGAACTTCGACAGTATTCGAAATGTTAGATCATCCCACTTTGGTACATGTTGGCACCAACCTTTAACCAGAAACTCCCCCTTCGGGTATGAAACCTTGGCCGCCAACATCAAGTTGGCAAAGGTCAAAGCAATGAAGGTGTAGGACTGGTTGGGAACATCACTATTTATGCTCCCGAGACGTAGAACCCGCAGAGGGAAAGATGGCCCACCTCTCACAAAGGTGATGGTGTCTTTCTGGTTATAAACGGAGTCGATCTTGAAAGTCCCCAAAATTGCCCCTCCTTAAGAAAGGGTAAGGTCCTATTTCATTCTCTTCTTCGAGACCAAGCAGGTGAAAGCAATCAGCAACCACTACCAGAATATCACCTTTTAGCGATGCCCGAAAACGTCGCTAAAATGGATAAAAACGTCGCTAGGTTCATTTTTGGACGTATTTAGCAACATTTTATTGTTGTCGCGGAAAGCCTGGTCGCTAACAGGAAAAAACGTCGCTAATCGTCGCTCTTAACGACGCACAAATATATTGGTAATCTTGGAACATGTATCGACGTTCACCGGCATACCATCGGTAATATAGTGATGTTTATTACGTCAATAAACGTCGGTAAATCTTGAAATATTTAGCGACGTTCTTACAATACTTACCGACGTTTACCGATTCTGTAAATGAGGGAAAATCCTAGAACATTTAGCGACGTTTACCGATGCTACACGGTAGGCGTCGGTATACCTGCTGACTTACCGACGTTTACTGACGTTTTCCTGCGTTGGTAAGCGTCGGTAAACATCGCTAAACTGCCAAAAAAATAAATTACAGAATATGATTTTCTCTATAGAATTACATTTTCTTCCTGCAGTTTAATAAATAATAATAAATACATAGAAGCACATTTTTCCCCTATGTTCGCCGACCCCTTTGGTGGAACACTCAACACTGAGAAATCATAAACAATACTAAAAGTCCACAACCAATATCCAAAGTGTACAACCAACACAAACAATACTCAAAGTTTTCAACCAACCAATATCCAAAGTTTACACAACCAGTGAAATCGTCATGGATAGAAGTCTACAACCAATATCCAAAGTGTACAACCAACACAAACAATACTCAAAGTGTACAAACGCTAAAATATCATTCAAAGAGTCCTAACTCGGTCTACTGCGGATCTGGAGGAGGAGGGGTACCGCCGTGCCTCAGGGATAGAAACATCTCGTACTCCTCCTGTGAAATCGTCACTGATGAAGAAGGTAGTGACGTCGGTGAAGTCGGTGTCGATAAAGAAGGTATTGACGCCGGCGGAGTCGACGACGATGAAGGCGCACCCGGAGGACAATAACGTTCCAACGCTGCTAGTCGTTGGTCGTATGAATCCATGGTAGATAACAGCCTCGTACTGCTATCAACCATCGAATCCTATGTCAACGTCAGCCTCTCGCCCATAGACAACTGTGATGCCTGCAGATCCGTCACGTTGCACTCTGTGGACGCTCTAAGATCAGTGACGTCCCGCTCTGTCCTTGCAGTCATATCCCTAAGCTCCATAATGCTGCGGTCGAACGTATCCAATCATGCTAGGAGCGCAGCATCATCATATGGTGCTACTCCTGGATCCGTCGTAGCATCTCATCACGGACAGACTCCTCCATCTGCTGGACTCGGGCAGACTCCTGGGAGGGCTGTGGGCCATGCACACTAGCAGGGGAGGTCCTAGAGGACTGTGTCGCAACTAGGGCGCCATAGGATCCCGTATCATAGTACGTACCCCTGTGGAGACCACCAGCGGCAATCTCCCACAGCTCGTCCTCGGACGGAGCTGGAGCAGGCTGCAAGGAAGTACCGACCTCTCCCGCAGTAGGTGCACTAGCAGCCGTCCGCTCCTTAAGCCGTTGACACTCGGCCTAGAAAGCATGGATACTCTATAACTTCTAATGTCTAATGTACTTATTATTACCAACTACATGAATATTTATTTGCAAGCATATATACTAAGTTGTATCAAAACTTACACGAAGTATTAAAATTAATAAATAGAATTGTAATACTTACATAGGCCTTCTCAGCCCTCTCGTCAATAAGCTTCCCTCCCTTCAGATGTGTTGTTAGAAAGACGGTTACCATATTGGCGTCACCACCCCTATTTACCTATAATTAAATATATCACCTTTTACTAATTTATTGGACTGCATTAAAATAATATTTCTGAAACTAAAAGACATACCAAACGATAAAAATGTTCCGTTATTAAAATTGACCCACCGTGCCACTTTGATCCCTACTCCCTGGCCGCCTTGGCCTTCTCAGACTTTTCTTTGTACCTTGGCTTGTCAAATCGAGCCTTCATCGCAGTCCACTGATCAGGGGTGATCCAACCTTGGATCGGCTTTCCGGCACAATCACGAGTCTTCTGATCATTAATAGCATCGTGGATCAGCTTAGCAGCGATGGCAGGAAACATCCCCTCAATCATATCGGCCCAATGCGGTGGATAGAAAAACATATTCTAGAAGAGTGCAAACCAAATATTTATCATTTATATATAACATGCATAAATTATATGATTCATGTTAAAAGCAAATATATTTTAGCCTTGAAGCACGCAAACCAGTAGGCCTTCCTATCGTCCGGAGCATCAGAGTAGTTTATCCAAGGACCACCATAATTATTCCTCAATAAGTGGCCTAGGCGTCCCTATACCGACGGGGGACGATATCTATACAGACATATTATATTCATGAGAAAAGTTAATTTATGATAAATACAAAAAAAATGATAAACCAAAATACTTACTTTGTACCATCAGCCCAGATCTTGTCACGACCCGCACCCAGTACAAGGGCACGAGAAGTGATGAACGCCCAGCCTACGCCGCAGTATCGACCGTAGAACGCTGTCCTGAGTCACAATATCTAGCAAAGTCTAAAATAAGCTCCGAATGGAGAGTAAATAATAAATAACTCAATCACAATACTAAGGTGGAATAGAAGAATGAATGTCAAGAGAGTCATAGATAGAAATAAAAGTCTAGGTGTAAACCACCATAATAAATCTCAAGTACAACTCATAAAGTCTCAAATAGAAGACAAATAAAGTACTAAGTCACAGCTAGACTACGGGCAAGTCCTCGGCGACTGTGGGATCCTCCTGAGGGTCCACGTCGCTAGTGTCATCTAAGCCAATGCCATAATAAGTAGGGCAGAACTCCTCATCATCACCTGTAAAATTTTCAACATGCCCAGTCAGGACGGAACGAGCACATATCTCTCACAACAGTTCATAGCAGGAATGGACATATAAAGCAAGCTATAGAAAACTATACATGAATCGCTGTAAAAAAAGTCAACAAGAGAGAGAGAGACTATAAAATGAGATATAATATGATAAATAGAGAAATGTAACCATTTACGTGATTTAGAGCATGAATTGGTTATGTAAACGGTCTGGGTTGCACATGGATACAGCTTTGGAGTGCACATGGATACCTATTGGGGATAATGATCACATAACCAACTACACTCTCCCCGTCTCCAATCATTACACAAGGATCAATGCATGTTATGTTATTGCACATGGATAACAACTACTTTATACATGGAGCTCATATGGTCATGAATGTACATGAATAACATATGAGTACACATGGATAAATATGAATACATGGAGTACATGACGGCCATGATAAAGTACATGAACATGATATACTCGATGTATCCGAGGGGATAACATCGCATGAAAAGATCCATAGGGTACTAATCCGTGTGATAATCGTGTCAGCATCAAGTATACTAGTCTATAACAAGAGAATATATCCAAAGAAGTATGAAAAGATCAGAGAATATACTCGCCTGGCAAACTGAACTGATAATGATGAAGTATAGCTAAACTGGGGCAATGTAAACCTATTTAAAGTATACACATGTCACAACCAAGTCTAAAATATTAAAAGAAATAGCTACAATGTAAGACTACATGCTTCTAGGTCCTATTTTGGTCAAAGTCAACCATCGAACAACTCTGGTCAAACCTGGTCAACGCTGGTCAAACCTGGGTCAACTAGTCCGTATACTAATTTCTAGGCCATACACAAAATTCTAGGTCATTTGGAGTTCGTTTGAGTTGAATTGGATCAAGTTTGACCCAAAGTTGACTTTTGTCAATTTGGTCAACTTGTCGGCCAATTCGACTAAACTAGGCTCAAGATGACAAACCAAATCCGTCCTAGGACTCCCATAGTTATATTCACAACTATAATCTATTCTAAGAGGGTTTCCAAGCATAATATCTATATACATATAGGTATATACACACACATGTGTATATACAATACAACCAAAACCTAAATCTAACAAAAGATGGTGTGTGTGTGTGTGATGGTCTTTACTGAAATGGGGTAAATCTGAAATTAAAAACAGTAAAACACAACCATGGTATACCACAATTTAATATAGTATTATCTACATATATATACAAAGTAAGAAAACTACATATATATATATATATCTATATACACAAACTCTTAAATGGAAAGATACGCAATGATGCGAGATAATTTAAAGTGTCTAAAATCTGGAATAATTCCCCCTCGACCCATTCTCAACATGTATGTGTTAGCAATAGGTTTCAACGGGGTTATATATATATATATATATTTTTTTTTTTTTTTATATATATATATATATATATATATATATTATTTTATATATATATATATATATATATATATATATATATATATAGATATATATATAAAAAAAAATATATATATATATATATATATATATATATATATATATAAAATATATATATATATATATATATAGTTAAATATATGCATAAAGCTATATATAGAAAGTACATATACTCATAAATGATGGAAAATTGTGAAACAAAACCAAAAGTTGGTTCCCACATATCCGAAACCTCATATACATATTAAAAACTCAGAATTTATAAGCTAAAAGGCTGGAAAACAAAATATCACACTTCAACTCAAAATCGAAATTAAAGAAAACAATCCAATTTCACACCACGACCCAAAATGCAAAATACACCAAACGAACCCACGAAACTCGGCATACACGTTGGTATCGACCCACGTGATGCATTCGTATACTCTCGGGTTCAAAATCATGTCCGTGTCGTGTCCACATAACGCGTATCAGAATTTCTCGATACCGCGTGATACGCGTGCGTTCTCGCTCGTTTGAGCGCCACACACACAACGAAATGCCCCGTGCTTGTGCACGTAGCTGGGGGGTCCTGGGGTAGGTCTAAGACACGGTAACACAGCGACACGCTGCCCGAAGCAGCGCACGCAGCCCCCGCACCCGTGCGGCCTGCTGCGCGCGCGCGGGGTTCCGGCCTCGTGGCTCGCTCGTCTGGCCATGCCGCGACTCGGGGTTCGCCCTACGGGTAGTCTAAGTATAGGTCGACAAGTTCCGAGTCCTGGAATGGGTCTTTGCTGCGTCGTGTGCGCTCACAAAGTCCATTTCAGCGACAAAAATAACAGGTTGAATGCACAGTGGCTGAGCGGTGCACGCGTGATTTCTCCGCGCTCGCTCGACGAAAAGCCGTGAAATTTTACGAGCATGGGGGCAGATGTTTCCCCCACGTGATCAAGAAATTTCACATGAAAATACAGCCTGTGCATCAAGAAACAACGCGCGGACAGCAGGGCACGCACGACCTCGTGCACGGGATCCGTGCACGTGCGTCCGTTACCCGAAATGCCGCTGATACGTTGTCAAAACCAAATTCGTCTTCACGAAAGTTTATCAAAATCATATTATCTAAACATCCATGAAGGCAGAATCGAAAAACAACAACTTTCTATCCTAAGCGGTATTTCGTCGAACACGTGCCGTAAAGGACCGATACGTGTCCGATACCGCCATCAAACGAAGTCGAAATCCTACCAAATTTTGTGGGCAAGTCTAGGGCACCTATATGGATGAAAAAATGAAAGAATTTCCAGATTTACAATGGTAGATTAGGGTTTTACCTATTGAGTGTCAAAAACTCAATGAACGGGCCTCCTCGGTTGTCGTGTCGGCTGATTTCCCTCTAGCAAAAGCCTCCGCCTCCATGCTATAAATGCACCAGCAGATCCTCCTCACCTTGACGAGCGCAATGGAGTTTGTTTGGGAAGAAACGGACTCCGGATGAAGGAAAAAGAGCTTTGGAGAGATGGATCTTTTAGGGTTTCCTTGTGGAGGCTCAAAACTTCATAAATGCAAGTAAGGGGAGGGGGTACTGCTGTTTGGGCGGCCAAGGGGGTTCTCTAGGGTTAGGGTTTCATTTGGGCCAACTCTTTCTTAAGTAGAAATGGGCCCAAGTCAAAAAGCTTAAAGGCCAGCATGCAAAAAGGCTAAATTAAATCAATTAAAGCCTTAAAATAATCTAATGCCTAAAATAAATTCTAAAAATAAAAATAACAATTCTAATACATGGTTAGTCCCTATACAATGTCCACTAAGGTTAAACTAGTTGCTATCACAACACAAGTCAACATATTCAGAAAATCACAAAAAGGCCAAAATGGCTAAAAATGACTGAAATACCCTTCTATGAAAAAGTGGATGCTACAGATCTCCGTCCTCGTCTCCTCCGGAGGTGCGCATGCATTATCTGCCTGATACTGGTCGACCGTCGACTCAGCCTCCTCTATCTGCTCATCTGTCTCCATCGTCGTATCAACAGGAGGAACGCTAGACTCGGGAGCAGTCTCAGGCTTGGAACTACTCGTCCCAGTTGATACGCCATGTAGCGTCGTCGCAGGCTAATGTACTGTCCGATATATAGGAGTACTCGGCGATGAGGATCCAGAGCCGGTACCAGTAGGAGGTACCGAAGGAGAACCCCGTACTCTGCTAGTACCAGTAGGAGGTACCGAAGGAGAACCCCGTTCTTTCCTACGTCGGGACATGCGGAACGATCTGCGACGACCTGTCATACCTGATAACAACATATGATGATACAACAAATAATAGAGACTAGAAATATAAAAGTACAACAAAGACAAGATAATAACCAAGACAACATATGATGATATATTTTACAAGAAACATCTAAGTTCAGATAGTACATTCTGCAAGAAACATCTAAGTCCAGATAGTATATTCTACAAAAAACATCTAAGTTCAGATAATAACCAAGACTAGATAATAAACAACTCTACATAATAAGATAATGGAAGTACATCTCGCTCAATCATCTTTAGAATATTTATCTTGTTCGTCTTTCCTCGACCTCATCTTCCTCTTCCTTCTCATCTTCACTTTCATCTTCGCCTTCGTCGGCTTCGCCTTCCTCTTCGGATAATTCTACATCTTCTACATTAGTCGTGTAATGCGTAACTTCTGTAGAGTCCACATCAATAGTTTTGGTTACAAGAGGTAGCTCGTCCTCCTGATAAGCTTTTTTATTAACATCAAAAGTATCTCTCGCTTTAGTCTTGCATACTGCCCACTAGTCAGACTTCGTTGCTCCCTGTCTCAGATAAGCTGTGAAGTATACGAGCTGAGCCTGAGTTGATAGGATAAATGGTTCATAGCCTTGGTATCTATGCTTGTAGTTTATATCCACAAGACCATGCTTGTCAATTTTCCAACCATAATTTTCAATCAGATCGAACCATTCACACTTGAACAACACGATCTTTGCAGGTTTACTGCCATAATTAATGTCAACTCCACAATCTCTCACAAGATGCCAAAGAAATCATTTTCTGGATCTACGTCTTTGTAGTTCGAAGATTTGATACAAAAACAACTATTTTTTGTGGAATCAAGATCCATGAAGCTGTCTCTGATCGGAGCATTTGTTGACTTAAATCTAAAGCCATTCACACAGTAACCTGGCCATATTTTAACGACAATAATTGGTCTCTTGGAAAGAGTTCTAATTAATTCAATCTCGGGTAAAATTAGACGATCGACCTGAATACCAAAGAAGAGATAGTAGGTTATTTATTGCACAGTTGCACTATAAGAAAATAGTAATTATCGAGCTGCTTACATATTCGCTCAACGAAGAAGGAAAATGATGACTTATTTATTATTCTAATGCTTCGTCTATTAGGTAGGGTCTAACAAACCTTAAATCATCATTATATGTGCTGAAAAACAATGAAACAACCGCCGATTAGTACAATAATATTAGCTTATACTATTACATTGAGATGACGTAAACTCATCATTAGTTACTTACCCCTCTAGCTTCTCCACTTCATCCTCGTCGTAATTGAGTAATATATACAACTAAGCAGCCCTTAGCTCTTCATCATTCAAATATCTCTTCTTCATTTTCCCCGAAGGCTTTCCGGACACATTGAATACTTTTAGTATTCTATCATTAGATTCTTGATATCCGTCGTCGTTTCTTGGAGCCCTCGTTCTATTCGTAGCTACATGAGGTTTGAAATACGTCGAGCAAAAGTTTGTAATCTCCTCGAGAATATAGGCTTCACAAATATAACCCTCGACCCGAGCCTCATTTTTCACCTTTCTTTTTAGGTGGTTCAAATGCTGCTCAAATGGGTACATCTACCGATAACCGACAGGCCCACCAACACGTGCCTCGTAGGAAAGATAAATTGGCAAATTTTCCATGGAGTCAAAGAATCCAGGAGGAAATACCTTCTCGAGCTTGCACAGTATTACCGCAATATCGTTCTCCTGCTTTTCTATACGATCGACGAGAAACTTAGTAGAACAAAGATCTCTGAAGAATATACTAAGCTCGGTCAATGGATACCAAACAACCTGGGGTAAGAATTCTCAAAATGTAATCGAAATTAACCTCTCCATGAATATGTGACAATCATGGCTCTTCATACCTGTCAGTTTGTTCTCCTTGAGGTTGATGCATCTTCTCAAGTTCGAAACATACCCGTCTGGAAATTTCTGACCTTGAATCCACCTACAAAGTCTCACTTTATCCTCCTTCTCCAGTGAGAAAATTGCCTTAGGCTGTTTCAACTTCCCATTCCCCTCATCTATCAAATACAGGACGTCTACATATTTCTTCCAAGTCCAATCTAGCCTTTGAATTGTCTTTCATCTTCCCCTTTACGTCCATTACAGTATTAATAATATTGTCAAACACATTCTTCTCGATATGCATGACATCAAGGTTATGTCTAATCAGATTGGTGCTCCAATATGGCAGATCCCAGAATATACTCATGTTCGTCCAGTTATGAGTGCGACCAAATTTGTCACACTTGTATTCCTTAGCAGGCTCTTCAATAGCTCTTGGTAAATCTTTTACCTCTTTCTATATCGTGTACTCGGGCCACCTTGGCGGTGGATTAGCCTTCTCCACAATGCCAACACGAAAAGCATTCATGTTCCTCCGGTACGGATAATCCTTCGGCAAGAATTGTCGATGACAATCGAAGAAGCACGGTTTGCCTCCGGGTTTCAAACGGAAAGCCTTAGTACGATTCATGCAATATAAACATGAAAGATGACCATGCGTGCTCCATCCAGATAACATTCCATAGGCCGAAAAGTCGTTGATGGTCCACATAAGTGCTGCCCGTATCTAAAAGTTTTATTTTCTAGAAACATTAGACGTATTGGAACCTACTTTACACAGCTGATTCAACACATCAATTAATGGCTGTAAATATCCATCGATGTTCCTTTTCAGATTTTTCGGACCTGGGATAATAACGGTGAGGAACATATACAGAGTTTTTATGCACATCCAAGGCGGTAGGTTGTACGGAGTGACGATCACAGGCCAACACGAATACTGGGATCCCGAAAGTCCGAATGGGGTAAAGCCGTCGAAGTAGAGACCCAATCTGATATAACGCATATCAGAAGCAAAATTTGGATACTCTCGATCAAACTGCTTCCATGCTTCTCTATCAGATGGGTGATCCAACACTCCTTAGTTTGTTCCCGCTTATGCCAACCCATGTTTTCTGTAGTTTCCTTCACCATAAACAACCGTTGCAACCGCGACGTCAACGGCTAGTAGTGCATCGAATCGGTAGGCTTCCTTCCACCGATAAACTTTCCTCTACCACTGCCCTTGTAGCGATCAGCACCACAAAATCTGTAAGCATCTTCATCCTTGTCGTCTTTGTAGTACAACATGCACCCGTTGTGACATGCATCGATTTTTTCGTATCCCATCCAGAGCGATCTCACCATCCTCTTAGACTAGTAAAAGTCTTTAGGCAACTTAGCACTCTCAGACAATATTTCTATAATCAACTCCATAAGTCGGTTGTAGCAATCTTGTGATATGTTAAAATTGAACTTGATGCTCAACAATCTTGTAACCACCTCCAACGGTGAATGATTCTCACAACCAGGATGTAATGGAGTCCTTGCATTCTCTAGCAACTCAATAAACTTTACAGCATCGGCATTTGGTACCTCCTCAGGTGCATCATGATTGTCCGGATTGAAACTAGGCCCCGCCGTGTCAAAAACCATGTTCACCAACCCATCGTCATAAGCAGCGTGGTTGTGGACATCCACATAAGGCTCATACTCTGATGCTAAAGACACAAGTTCTCTGTGCGTGCTCCACTGATAGTAATTTTACGTAAAACCCTTCGAGTATAAATGATATGTGACTTCCACTTCTGGATGATATTTCAAGTTGTGACATCTCACATACAGACACTTAATTTTGGTACCGTCCATGTACTGAGGGAACGCCTTGGCAAACTACAGGAATTGTTGTACACCCTCGACAAATTCATCCCGTATATCGTACATGTCATTAGGATAACAGTTGTACATCCATGAACGATTCCGTAAGTAGTAATTCATATCCATTTGAAGATAATTCTACAAAATAGTAATTCATATCCATTTGAAAAAGACGTATATAGTGTGTCAAAAGTATTTGGTGATTAGATTCTAAGGGTTCGTTTGATGGCCCGTTTGGTAAACTGTATTCTGAGATAGATTGTAGGATTTTATGGATTTGGAACCAAATCCATGAAATCATGTTTGGTTGGAGATGGATTTGGATATGGAAAGTATGAGATTGATAAAGTTCAAAAGGTTTGAGATTGAAGTTAAAGTCCACGAAACTTAATGATATTTTTTTAGAACAGGGGTGGCTAGATCAAAAGGGGAATATTCATATGTCAACAAAAGTATGTACTTGATTTGTTAAAGGAAGCTGACATGTTGGGTTCGAAACCAGTTAAGTCGTCTATTGATCCAAATTAGCATCTCAATGCCACACGAGGAGAGATCTGCTAAAGATGTCGAGCCAGTAACAAAGATTGGTTGGAAAACTTCTTCACTTGTCACTCACTCGCTCATACATAAAATATGTAATAAAATGTTGAGAGTTAGTTTACGCATGACACATAAAAGTATATTTTCCTGGAAAAGTAATCTTGTTCAAGCGAAATGATTATCTACGGATTGAGGTACTTAGAGATGCTAATTGGGCAGGTTATATCGACGGTCTATCACATATTACTGTGTCTATGTTGGAGTAAGTTAATTAATAGCATGTAGACGAAAAGAAAGTGTGGTTTGGGATCGAGTGCTGAGGTGGAGTACAAAACTTTAACTCAAGGGATTGGAGAAGGAATTTTGATTTAAAGACTCATTCATGAATGTAATGTTCAACTTTAGAGTGTTAACTGAGAAATTATAACTAGTGTTAGTGACCCGTGATCGAACCAACACATAGGTTTTGATGGAAATTTCATTCGAGAGAAGATAGATTCTAAAAAATTTTGTCTTGTCTACGTTCCTTGGCTCACCAGCTTGTATATGTTTTCAAAAAGGGAATTGTAAGGCCTAGATTTCAATGACTCCTGAAACAAGCTCTAGACATGATTATCAAGAGCAGAGTACACAAATTCTAGTTCTCTGCATATACAGGCTCAATCAAAAATAGAATGCTACATATCGACTCTCAGCCAAAATCATAATTTCGGTCATGTCGGTTCAACTTGATAGCTATATATAATTAAATTGTTTTTGATTTATTATCAAACAGTAAAAGAAAAAAGTGTGTGCGTGTGTCAAAGTGTTGTGTCCTGTGTCAAAGTGTTGTGTCCGAAAGAGGGTTAGCGTTTACTTAGTCGGGGCCAGAGGAGCGGATCGTCGAGGGGACAGGGGTCGCCAGTGGGGAGTTGGAGACGGAGGGGAGCGGGTCGTCGAGGGTGAGCGGGGTCGACGAGCGGGAGCGGGGTCATCGAGGGGGTCGCCGAGCGGGGTCACGGAGGGTCGGGGGCCGAGAAGGGAGGGTCGTCGAGGGGGGAGGGGGTCGTCGAGGGCTGGGGGGAAGGGGTTTCGGTGGGAATCGATCGAAATAATGGGGAGGATGAAAACTCAAATGCCCTATATTTTTAATTTAGCGACGTCACTATGATACGTTGGTAAACGTCACTGTTATTAGTCATATTAGCGACGTCATTATGATACATCGGTAAACATCGCTATTATTAGTCATATTAGCGACGTTCACCGACTTATCTGCGACGTATGTTTTTCTAATACAAAACGAAGTCGCAATACGTCGCTGATAGTTACTAATAGTGACATATTGCGACATTTCATAATTACGTCGCTAAATTGTTATATTATAGCGACGGTTTTGTTAAGCGTCGCTAATTATGTCACTAATATAACTTATTTTGGTAGTGAACAGTTGACGCTCGATCATTGGTATATACATACGTAGGCCCTTCGCCTTAAAGAACCAGTCTTCCTTAACCTTCAGAAGCTTGGTCTCATAAGACGCCAATATGTCCCCAAACTGAAATTAGGACTTCAAGTATGTTTTGGTGGCACAACCCGCAGCACAGATTGGGCCACTCTGCATCATGGCCAGGAGAAATGAAGTGGGCTGGTCCCTGATCAGCGCCATCGTTTTCGGTGCTGGTCAAACATAATCATAGCCTTGGCCGGGTTGACCACTTCTTCATTAAAATTCAGACCCATCTGGCAGAGGGAGTAGTCAAACAAAATCTCGTTCAATCGCAGCAAAGTCATAGATACTGCAGAAAGGCAAAAAAACTTTGCCCTTTTGATAAAAGAAAAAAGTTATGCGCGATCCGGCATCAGCGCATCTAAAAACTTTCGATCATCAGCAGAAACCAAAGTCTCAGCGCATCATCAGGACAGAAGTCCATGCATGTTGAATGCGCGTTGGTATGAAAGCTTTGGCGCATCTCTAAGACCGAGGTCCATGCATGTCAGCGAGATAAAGCTTTGACGTATCTCCAAGATCGAAGCCTATGCACGTTAGTGAGATAAAGCTTTGACGCATCTCCAAGACCGAAGTCCATGCATGTTTGCATAGTGAAGCTTAGACGCATCTCCAAGATGTAGCTCGAAGAGCTACACCCATGTGCTTCAGCAGGGTGGTTGGCGCATGTAACTACCTAGAATTCAATTTTCTATCCTTGAAAATTTTGAACTTATTTTTCGATTATAAAATTATTTTTCTAGATTATAAGTTTTATTTTTGAAAACAAAGTTATAATTTATATATTCATTTTCGAATTATTTAAATTTATTTATATTCCTAATTATTATTATTTAATTATTTAATTTAATTTTAGGATTATTTAATTACTAGTGAGCGGGTGTTTGGTTTGGAGCATTCTCTCCAGAAGAGAGGATGATTGGGTTTAAACCCTAGGCCTTTGAGCTGGGCTTCTAGTTTTGTAATGTTTAAATTGTTACTCAGGTTAAACTATGTATGTTTGGACTCTGGCTAGTATCAATTTATTTCCTATTCTGTTAGTTGTTTTGTTGATGGATTGTTGGGCTAAGTTAAATTTTAGATTAGATTTTATATAATATAAATGTATGTATTTGTATTAAAAAATATGTATATATATTTGGTATAAATATATAATATATACGTGTATTGGTATGTTGTACAATTTGATAGTAATTTGGTAATTTAATTTAGATATTGTTATAATATATATTTTTATCTAAAATAGTTTTTATCAAATAATAATTTTATGAAAGTGATTATCTAAATATTTGGTTATATTACAGTAAGAATTAGATTGCTAGTATTATTGCTAGTAACCATATAATATTTTACTAATGGTGATTTATCTAATATTAAATATTATTTTAAAACTCTAGTTACTATTGTTATCTTGCTAATTAATGTATAGTGTTGTAGTTAATTGATAGTTAATTGTTAGCTAGTCTTAATTAGAATTAGTTACTAACTAGCATTTAGTTAGTGATTAGTTGGCAGAATAGTTAGCTAGTAGCAGGTAGTTAGTCTGCTGAATTAATAGCCCTAGATATATTTTTATTTACAAAGCTTGCCACTCTACTTGTGGAGCACTCCATAATATATTATTTCAAATATTATAAATATTATCTAGGGATTAGGCTAATTACTATTTTAGAAGTTTTGACTCCTCTTTTAGCAAAATCTCTCATCAATGACTAATATTTCCAAGTCTCCAAATCCCTTTGATGATTTTGTTAGATTACTTCAGTTTGACTTCTTCGACTAATTCAAATATTCTGGAGACCCAGACTAACTACATAGCCAACTTGCTTGTCTAGTTCCCCAAACTTTTCATTGACCATAAGAAATTATTTTCTCAAAATAATTCCGGTGTAGGTCAATATCCCTTAGGTAATTCTCTAGAGACAAAAATATTTTTAGTAGACCTTCTATTCCACTTGAAGACATGCTATTTCTATTAGTCAGAGTCAGGTTTGATCAAATCCATAAGTTGATGTCCTTAATCCATTCAATAGGAAAATTCAGAGAACATATACTCCTCTTGATTTCAGTCATTTTTTCTCTACTGATAATTGACTCCTTGATTCTCAAAGACCTACAGAATAGATACTTGCACTTGATCAATCTCCTTGTTTTCTAAAGAACAGATACATACTTCATTTTTCTATCATGATTAGGACTTAGAACTCGTTTGAATTTTCATAAACTCCTTTGGAATTCTATGGATAAAGTTGAAAAAATATTCGACGACCTATTATGGCATGGCAGATGTACACTACAGTCATTGATCTGGATTATGGAGACTGTGAGTTCATTGCAGCCAGTTGTGCACTAGCGAGGCACGGATTCTAAGTCAAAGTAATTTCAGGTATTCATAGGTTTTAGAATATTATTGAGACTGTATCTGATCTCTTGAGTTGTTTCGACAATACTAGATAAAGTTGATAGAACATTCGGTAACCTATCGTTATTTGGGTCATGAAATCAAAGGTTCATTGCAGCCAGATGTATACTATACTGGCGGGGCATGGACTCTAGGCGAAGTGACTTCGGATATGTGTGGTTTCCGGATACTATTGAGACTATATCCATGATATATATCCTGCTTGATCTTTTGTTCTTGACAACTTTACTGGAAATTATCTTAACTTGTTTAAATTTCGACCTTACTTGAATTCTTAGCAATTTATCTAATTTTTAGAAATCATTTCTGTTACCATAGGTTTCCTATAGAAATTTATCTTGATTTATCTAAAAACTCAGTACTATTCTTTCAAATCCTATTGGCCCAATCTCTTTCATACTTTGACTATAGTATATTGCATGTATTTTGTAAACAGTTCTATATTTTGATAACTATATATGTATATGTACTATAGATAGTTATGTATACTAGATAGCCGGTATACAATTAGGGATGTATATGTATATATGCATATGGTTGATAGCTATATGAATATGGTTGATAGCTATATAGATATACGAGAGGAAATCATAGATAGTTACCTAGCTCATTTTAGGTACCCTTAGGGATAAGCATTTTTGACAGGGTTAGTTAAGGTAAGAAAAAGGGTAGAAAGAGAATGTTCGGATAGGCAAGTTAGTAATAAGTCTAGAAGGAGTTATAGATTATAGAGCTTGTGATTTATTAGTTTGTTATGCATATTTTATCTTATGACTGTCATTTGATTTTCTTTAAATCTTGTAATGGTTACTTGATGTTCCTTCTAACCTTATAACTACTACTCGATTTTCAATAAAATCATATATTAGATTTCGTTTATGATTATATCATTTTGATTATAGTCGTTATAGTATCTAGATGACTCTTAAATTGTACTTATATAATTTTGATCGTAACTAAATTTTTTCGTGCCTTAATGATTTTGATTTTTGGCGTTAATCATGTCATGACAATTTTTTGAGCTTATTAGATCGTGAATATACCTAAATTATTTTGATCATATTATGATCATGTTTAGCTTGATAATGATCATAGTTATATGATTCAGTCTTTATTTTTGAATGATTTTAATCACGACCATGTCTAAATGACTTATTTCCTTTTGATCATGCATCAAGGCAATTCTAGAAATTTGATCTGTTCATTCTTAAATTTGATTTCTAGTCAAGTCAAATTTTCAAAAAATTTGTTTTGATTATCCTTAGTCGTTCGTTTCTATAATTACCATCTATGACCCCATTAGTAGTGACTATATCAATTTGACCATATTTTGAGTAATTGTGTTTTAAAATCTTATTTATAATCGTGCTAGTAATGCCTAAATGATTATTACTTGGTCATGCCTAGCTGATTTGGTCTCTTTTGGTCATGACTAGACTGTTGGTTATACCGAAATAATGATTATGAGGTTCAGTCTAATTTTTCGATATTGTGATCATGCATATCACTTCAATTTTACTCCTGAAAAGTTTCTGATTATATTGTGCCTAAAACGATTTGATCACTTCTAGGAGTTGATTTTCGTTCATATTTAAATTTCATTTTTGAAAAAACTAAATTTTCAAAATTCCTTGTTTTATTCTTAATTATATCATTTCTATAAATATCGTATTTTAGCACTTATGACCCTAATAGTTGTGATTATATCGAGCCTAAATAATTTGACCGTATTTTACTAATCATGTTAAATGGATTTGAATTTTAGTCGTAGTCATGATAGCTATATCAAAACAATTTTATTGGATTTAAGTAAAAAATTTATTTAGAATTTAATTATGACTATATCATTTTGGTACTATATTTTTTCTATGCATAAGACCTTGATTTAGATCATGTTTAGAATTTAATTAGTCTTGTATTATTCTATCATGTCTAGATTTCAAAATCTGACTACTTAAAGATCGACTTGATTCAACTGTCATATTTAAATTTTGATTCTATGTTTTAACCAATTCTAATCATTTTTTTAAATTTTTGAATTTGGTTTTTTTTAGGGTAATGTAGTCATTTTATTGATCTAATGGATAATTCACTATATTACAAGCAGATAAGGAGTCCATTGCTAACACCTGTTCTAAACACACAGGCGGATAGGTGAAAACTGAAGTTGTGGAAGTAGCCACAGCAAATTTAGCCAGTGAATGAGCAGCTTCATTACCAGACCTTCTAGTAAATACGAAGGACAGGTTGCTGGGTATAGGTAGCGTCCCCATAACTTCATTGACGAGCTCGTGTAATCTCCAAGGAATAAGATTACGCCCTCCGTTAAAAATACGGATTATTGTGATAGAATCCCCTTCAATGTAAACAGTTGAGTTGCTAAATCTCCTTGCAAGGTTTACTCCAAGGCGGACGGCTTCAACTTCAGCCTCCGGTCCAAGCTCTGGGGAGGGAGTCAATGTCTGGACCCAAGATTGGCCCAATAAATAACCGTCCGAAGAATCTATGGCAATAGCAGCAGCTGCTACGGATGAATGAGCCGTGGCACCATTTACATTGATCTTAATGGTGTTAATAGGCGGAGGCTTCCACTTAGCTTTGGATGTTGCTGCCAATCTAAGGTTAGATAGCTCACCCAGTCTCGTATTTATATCAGGGAAGAAGTTGGCATACCACTTATGTGCTTGAAGAAGAATAGACTGAAGCTTTGGTGGGGTATATACAAATACGCAAGCGCATCTGGCCTTCCAGATAGCCCATAGTAGAGATGCACCCATTCGAAATGCCTCGTGTGAAACTGGTTCTTTTAACCACTCTTCTAGTAGGGGTCTGATCTGGTGATGCTTGTCGATACGAAGACCCAGGGGACATGCGAACCAGGCTTCTTTGGATATCATACATTGTAGAAATAAGTGGTCATTGTTCTCTTCATGATCAAGGCAGAGCGGACACATTTTTCTAATCATCGGTGATCTCTTACAAATTGCAGTAAGAAGGGGGAGACCTTCATTTAGTAATCTCCAAATGAAAACTTGTATCCGTGGGGATATATACTTCATGGCCCGGAGATTGTGCCATGTTTTGGTTGCATTCATCGAATCAGAACTTGATGGGATTTGTTTTCTAATAGTTTCATAAAGAGACTTAGCCGAGAATTTGCCATCCCGAGCTTGGGTCCACAGGAGCTCGTCTGGGCCGTCTCTATTTCGTAGGCTAATGTCGAGGATTGCCTTAGCTTCAGGAGGGGTGAAGAGGGATTCGATTAAAGGAATATTCCATGTTCTTGATTGAGGGATCATGAGTTCTCGGACAATCCGGGGACCCGACTGATCCCTGTGATGCTTTGAAATTCTGAAACCCGGGAGCTTAGGGATCCATGGGTCTACATATATATCAACCCAGCCCCCCTTAATTCTCCAGCAAGCCCCTCTTGCAAGGATGGGGCGACTCTCAATAATGCTCGACCACGTAGGTGACATCCTCTTGTGTTTTTTAGCATGCCAGATCGACTGATTTTGCAGATAAACTCCGATGAGAAGTCGTGCCCATAATTGATGGGGATTGACTAGTAGGCGCCACAAAAGTTTGCCTATTAATGCTTCATTGACCCATTCTGGATTGCGGATCCCAAGTCCTCCCAATAGTTTCGGTTGAGATATTTTTTTCCACTGCAGGAAATGCATTCTCTTCTCGTCAATTTTGTGTCCCCACCAGAAACTCCTATGGCATTTGGCAAACTTTGCCATGGTGTCTTTCGGAAGAGCATAAGCCGACATGTAATATATAGGAATGGAGCTCAGCATAGATTTGATAAGGGTGTTTCGACCTGCATGGGAAAGCATCTTTGATTTCCACCCTTTGAGTCTCGTCTTACACTTGTCTATCAAGAATGTGAACGTGTCACGACGATTCTTAGGCTTGAGCAGATAATGGCCCAGATATTTGGCGTTCTTGTCCATGAACTTCAGGTGATGGATGGCTGCCAAGCTCTGTTTTTGTTGCTGCTCCACCCTTCTGCTAAAGTGGATACTAGACTTCTCATAGTTGACGCGTTGTCCGGACCAGGATGCGAAGGTTTGGAGGAGTTGGTGAACTTGATATATAGAATCTTCCGATGCTTGGCCAAAGACTAAGAGATCATCAGCGAATAACAGGTGCAAAATTGATGGTGCATACCTGTTAATGCGGATACCATGTAGTAGGTCATCTCTCTTATACTAATAGAAAAGGCGGGATAGAGCTTCAGTACATAGGATAAAAATAAAAGGCGATAATGGACAACCTTGCCGTATGCCTCTTCCGGGCTTGAATAAACCTTCAGGATGTCCGTTGATTAATATAGAGAATGTAGAGGATGAGATGCATTCCATGATAATGTTGTTTGAGTGTCCTTTGATGCCGATGCAGTGAAACACTTTTGATGAATGACCAAGATAGTCTATTATATGCCTTTTCCATATCAATTTTGAGTGCAAATGTTTTTTTTGTGTTTCGTAGACGACTGCATATCAAAGAAGAGTTCCTGTACAATGATAATGTTGTCCGTTATCTGCCTCCCTGGGACGAAAGCAGTTTGGAACGGAGATATGATTTTATCAATCATTGATCGGAGCCTGTTCGTTAGAATCTTGGAGATAATTTTATACACCACATTGCATAAAGAGATCGGCCACCAGGTTTAGCCGACGAGGCTGTCTTTGGGATAAGCACAATATGAGTATAATTCATATGATCAGGCATTTGAGAGTTTTCGAAGAATAATTGAATAGCTAGGGAAATATCCTTACCAACCGTCTGCCAGCATTTTTGATAGAAGAGTGCCGGATACCCATCCGGACCTGGTGCCTTCAATGGGCCTAAACATTTCAGTGTACTGTCGATTTCTTCCAACGACGGGATCGAACCCAGCATAGAGTTTTCTTCGTCATTAAGGGGATTGTTTGTGACCTTAAAGAAAGGCTCCATGGGGGTCACCTCTTCATATTAGAATATTTTTTTGAAGTGATTGGTAAACTCTGATACAATGATAGATTGGTCGGATGACCAAGATCCATCTGTAAGTTGAATGGTTTTGATCTCATTTTTCCTCTTTTTGACAGTAGCTTTAGTGTAGAAATACCTGGTATTTTTGTCACCATTGGTGATCTATTTGCATTTAGAACTTTGTCGCCAATAAGACTCCTCAAGGAGGAGAAGGTCATTGATTTCAGCTTCTATAGTTCTTTCTTCATGAAGTGAACTATCGGAAGGAGCCAAAGATTGGATATACAGTAGCCTGGAGTTGAGGTCCCGTATGCGCCGCTTGATGCTACCAAATATGGTACGCCCCTACTGATGAAGCTTTGCCAGCGTTCGTCTGAGAGTCTTTTGCAGTATTTTGCCGTTAGGAACAGACGATGTGTATGCATTCCAGTTGGATGCAAGGACATCTTTGAACTTAGGATCAGTAAGCCAGATCGCTTCGAAGCAGAGGGGTCGACGTTTGGGAGGAGAGGGATTGCATGTGTTCAAGAGGATTGGGGAGTGGTCGCTGTTAATACGCGGTAGAATGGATACGGTAGCATGGGGATGGAGGCGACACCATTCTACATTCGCGTATGCTCGGTCCAAACGCTCGCGAATATGAAATACTGGGTTCTGCCGTTCGTCCACGTATATGCTGGACCTATGCAACCCAAATCAATTAGGCCACACTTGTCCAACATGTCTATGAATGGTGCAGCTGTGTGGGGATCAAAACCTCTGCCTCCCATTTTATCAATCGGATTTGATATGGCGTTGAAATCTCCTATAATGCACCACGGCACCGTAAATGAGTCTGAGATATCTTTGATGGTTTTCCATAGCCGGGGCCTATCCTTTCTCTTCGGGCATCCGTAAACACAAAGCAGATTACATGGTAATTTATTTGGAGTAGCGGATATGGAAAGTACAAGTAGGTTGTTGAAAGAGTAGGAGATGTCGGCGGTGATTGAGTCGTCCCATCCTAACCACAAGCCACCTGAGCGGCCAATGGAAGGAACAGAGTGGACGTTATTGTAACCAAGGTGCGGAAGAATACGGGATGAGTGGTTGGGGTTGGATTTTGTTTTGGATATAAAAAAGATGGATGGATGGGTGGCGGTAAGGAACGAGCGGAGAGTTTGGACTGTCGCAGTGTTCCCCGCACCGCGACAGTTCCACGATAGCACTAACATTGGTCGTGCGGCTGTCCAAGGCCAGCCGCCACGCCTTTGTCAGTATTTGAGATGGTTGGGATATAGAGGATGGCTTGTTTCTTTCGACCCTGATTAGGGGAGGGGGCGCTTCTTTTCTGGATGCTACTGTACTCCATTGGTTCGATCCGCATTGAGTTGACAGAGTGTCGGGCGAGCCTCTTCCAGGCCTTCTCTTTAGGGGAGATAGGTGGACATATGATATTGATGGGGGACTGAGGTGGAGAGAGGGGTAGTTCGATGATAGGCATCAGGAGGAAGATTGTTACAAATTTTTAAGGTTTATTTGCACTGATGTGATGTTCATGGAGGGGATGAGGGCGTCTGTGGGAGCTTTCGCTGGGGCGGGGGGGGATGTCTTTGAAGTGTCTGGCCCCTAGCACTCAGAGTCGATGAAGTGGTGGGCCACATCAGTCTTGGGATTGGAGTCAATCTTCTCAGCCTCTTTTGAGATGGGGGGTTGGACTTCTGACTGGTTGACGGTTCCTCTTTTATGCGGGAGGATATATCTGGTTAACTGCATGGAAGATACAGGTATAGTCTTCATATGATTGGACTCCGAACTATCCTGTTGGTCTCGTGATTGCGGCAACATTCCGGACACTCCGTCTTCCATAGTGGTATTCCCAACAGCCGTCTTTCCGGCATGGGGATTTGAACTCTCCGAATGATTCAGGTTGATATGTCTCCGCGCAGAAGATCTGGCCATCTCAGCCCTGTAGTCCTCCTCTCTAATCCTTGGTTTGAGGAGTTCTAGCGTCCTCGATCGTTCTTCGGGAGTCCAATCTTCCCCAATGAGCGATGAGAATCTCTCTTTGTCCATGCAGCTATTATGGGAATGGCCAACTCTGGCGCAAAAGAGACATAACCGGGGAAGCCGCTCATACTTCACCGATACCTGACCGGTAACACATCCATCAAGATTGGTTGAAATAAACTTCTTCAAAGGTTTCGAGATGTCAATAAGAATTTTGATACGAGCGAAAGTTCTCCATTTGAGTGCATCTGATGTAGCAATTGGCCGCGGAGTGCCTAGCGCTCCTGCTATTCTTCCTACTGCAATATGGTTAAGGAATTTGGGGAGGATTCGATGAAGTTGGACCCAAAGGTCCGTATAATGAAACTGATACTCTTCAGGGAGCTTTGCAGGATCACATCTCTCCAACGCGAGTAGATCTTCATTGATACTCCAAGGCGCATCCATCAAAATCCTCTCCACCTGAGCCGGAGTATTGAGCCGCACAAGGAATGACCCAGCTTCCGAATCAAGTTCAGACAGTTGAATTGGATCTGCTAATTTCCATATTTTTTGAAGGATGGACGATAGAGAGGGACATGTGTATCGCCGAGACGAATAGCGTTTGATTGCTATATATGAGTCCCACTCCGGTAACGATGAACTCTCTCTCGCCGATAAGGTGATCGTGTCAGCAGGCCCTTGCATAAACAATAATGAAGCCATTTTCCTGATGACTTCTTGATAGGACGACATGGTAGGGGGAAGAGTCAGTAGACGAACGATTGAGGGGGAGGATCGATATGATCGGATGGTGGGAGTGCTCGAGGAGGAAGATGGAGAAGAAGGAGAAGGGGAGAATTTGGTTATTTTTAATTGTACGTATCATGCCATTTGAAATTTTGAGGACAAATTTTTTGTAAGGGGTATAGATTTGTAACTACCTAGAATTCAATTTTATATCCATAGAAATTTTGAACTAATTTTTTGATTATAAAATTATTTTTCCAGATTTAAAGTTCTATTTTTGAAAACAAAGTTGTAATTTATAAAATCATTTTCGGATTCTTTTAAATTTATTTATAATCCTAATTATTTTATTTAATTATAATTTTATTTTAGGATTATTTAATTATTAGTGAGCGGGTGTTTGGTTTGGAGCATTCTCTTCAGAAGAGAGGATGATAGGGTTTAGACCCTAGGCCTTTGATCTGGGCTTCCAGTTTTGTAATGTTTAAATTGTTACTTAGCATAAACTTTGTATGTTTGGACTCAGGCTAGTATCAATTTATTTTCTATTCTGTTAGTTGTTTTGTTGATGGATTATTGGGCCAAGTTAAATTTTAGATTAGATTTTATATAATATAAATGATGTATTTGTATAAAAAATATGTATATATATGTTTGGTATAAATATATAATATATACATGTATTGGTATGTTATACAATTTGACAGTAATTTGGTAAATTTATTTAGATATTGTTACAAAATATATTTTATCTAAAATAGTTTTTATCAAATAATAATTTTATAAAAGTGATTATCTAAATATTTGGCTATATACTATAGTAAGAATTAGATTGCTAGTATTATTGCTAGTAACCATATAATAGTTTACTAATGGTGATTTATCTAATATTAAAGATTATTTTCAAACTCTAGTTACTATTATTATCTTGCTAATTAATGTATAGTGGAGTAGTTAATTGCAATTTAATTGTTAGCTAGTCTTAATTAGAATTAGTTACTAACTACCATTTAGTTAGTGATTAGTTGGCTGAATTAGTTAGCTAGAAGCAGGCAGTTAGTGTGCTGAATTAATTGTCCTATATCTATTTCTATTAACCAAGCTTGCCACTCTACTTGTGGAGCACCCCACAATATTTTATTACAAATATTACTCTCACACTTTCCAATACATCCCTCTCTTCACTGACACATCTCTCTCCCTCCTGCCGACCAATCTTCACCACTGCCTACCGACTGAACTTTGGCCATCCCCGGCTAGTGTCTCCACCGCCTTATCATCACCACACTAAGACCGACCAGCTCCGGCTACGTCCCTATCACCCTGTAAATCTCACTGGTGACTACTACTTGACACAACCTATGCGGCCATCTCTGATCGTCGTTCACGAGCACCACCATTTCTAGCGGTCCGTACCATTGCCACCGACTTCAAACTCCACAACCACATCACTCTAGCCACCTGAATTACCACTGACCGGCCTTTCGCCGTGAACACCATCTCCACCATCATTACAACCTAGCCACCGTCGTCATTAGCTTAACTTCCGACTGCCGGTTTCAGTCTGCCTCATTTTTAGTCATCTCCCACGGCCAGATCTGGCCGAGCCAGTCAGATCTACTTCGACAACAATTTCCCTCCTGATACCGCCTCCTCCATAACCTTTGGTCTCTCGACACCACCGCCATCACTAACATTTGTTAGTCCCGGGGCTTGATCAAAGATGGTAAAACAGATGCAACAATGATCTACGATGATACAAATACCAAATAACTCGATTACAATATGGAGGAGGAAAATAGAGAAGAGAAGATCTCTCGTTCTTCCTTGCAAACGTGTTGCAATCAGGACAGAACGAGTTACAATAATCTAGAGAGAGATGAGAAGAAGAACAATACTGGGGTGTCAAAACACCATTGCTCAAAGCAAGATTCGCCCCACACGATCTGCTTCCAGGAACCAGCAAGTTGAAGAACTTGTGGAACGCTCGAAGTCACCTCTGTTCTGACTCCTTGGATGGACTTGCAATGGCGGCAGCAACTCTCTCTCTCTCTTTCTCCTTTTCTGACTTGTATTTTCGTAGTAACCCCAAAGGAGGCCAGAAGAGAGTATTTATAGAGAGAGGGTGGAAACCCTAGCCGCCTCTTCAGTTATGGAAAGATTGAATCAAATTCCAAAAGATAGCAACGAGATTTAATTCAAATCCCACAAAGATAGGAACGAAATTAATTCAAATCCTACAAAGATAGGATCTGATTTAATCGCATTGATTCAGTCTTTCCATAACTGACTTGTAATCTGCACAGTCAGCGGATCCCTCCATGCGGCAGCAGCAGCAGCCTGTCCGCATGAGCCTCATGGCCGCATGGACCACATGAGCTGCATGGACCGCATGAGCCGCTTGGACCGCATGGACCGCATGGGCCGTATGAGCCGCATGGACCGCATGTGCCGCATGAGCCGCATGTGCCGCATGAGCCGCATGGACCGCATGAGCCGTATGGACCGCATGGCTGCATCAGCCGCATGGGCCGCATGAGGCCGCATAAGACTGCATGGCCGCATAAAGACCGTATGACTGCTGACGTGCTAAGTGTAAAGTGCGCTAACAAAATGCCACATTACGCCTCATGAGCCCGAGTCCGAGTCCGAGTCCGAGTCGCTAAGCCCCTTTGGGGCTTAGCTCCAAATGGAAATTAATCCAAGAGAATGACAAAAGCATTAATGCTTAATCCTTGGAGCCTTATTCTTACCTCCTAGTAAAATCACCCACATGGTTCCCTCCTTAGGGTCACCACCCCATGTGCATCTCTCAACAACACACCCAAGTATATATGTTGAGATAACTCATGGTGCATTTCCGATGTGGGACTAAAATTTTACAAGGCATGTTGAGAGCAAGCTCTATCCATGTAAAGAAAGCACCAACAACATTCACCACTCGCAGCACCACTTACCTCTACGTCCGACGACATAGCGTGCATTCCGCCAACCTCCAGATCCGTTTCAGACTCGGTCGACGACTCCAACTGCGACCATCGTTGTCTTCGATAGCTCCGGCTGAGATCTGATTTCTTCTCGACCGGATCTTCCCGATCCACTTTATTCTCCGACGCTATCCCTGTAGCACCACCGCGAGTCTCAAATTCGATTCAGGGGCCTCGAACCACAGTACCTTGCGGTCTTCCGCTGTGCCCCACGATGGCCACCATAGCCTCGATCCAGCCACTATGTCCAAAGCGGACGCCGATGAACCCTCCATCACGGAATCTTGGGATCCGTCAGAGATCTTCGGATCCGTCGCGGATCTGAGTTCTCGCTGCCCTCTGGCTCTGCCTCTAGTGGCGAGCAGACCCGTCCTCTGCCGATCTTCCCTCTTCGTCAGATCTGGGTTGACCGGCAACCGCGTTTCCATCGCCACAGGGCGCCTCCGCGCCGGAGCCCTCAGTGAGTTCTTTTTTCTCTCTGCCATTCTTTTTAAGTCTGGGTGGCTGCTGCTTCTCTCTCCAGTAGAGAGGAAGCTGGGTTTAAAAACCCTAAGTTGGGTTATTTTGGGATTCAAAGCCCAGTGAGTTTTTAAGTCAGATTTTGTTAAGGTGGGCTCGAACCAGTAAATAATAGACAGACTTGAATTTGCTTTATGAGTTATGGGATCTAGCCTAGGAAAAGGATATTTTTAAGTTAAAATTTGGTTTTATTCAGACATCGTGGACTGGGCTCTGAGCCCAGTCACTTGAAACAACTGATATATATATATATATATATATATATATATATATATATATATATATATATATATATATATATTTTATATATATATATATATATATATATAAAATAAATATATATATATATATATATATATATATATATATATATATATATATATATATATATATATTTATATATATATATATATATATATATATATATATATATATATAATTTTTTAAGAGAACCTCTCCTGCTTTATTCATAAAAGGTGCAAAATGCCGAAGCCTTTACAAGTAAGAGCCAAAACAAAGGAGGGAGAGAGGAAAGAAAAAAAAACACAAGGAGAAAGCGGCCGGTCACTCTCCCACACTTTCGGAGAGTACCGATGCCCAAAAATCCTGGTGGCCGTAGTTGTAAAGCTTGCTGACTTTGGAGGCTTGACGAAAAGTTTTCCTGATTAGCTGGTCGACCGAGTATTGGTGCCCCTCTTATCTGGCTTTGTTCCTATTCTTCCATATGACCCACGTGATGGCGACTACAATGATCTGATGGCCGTGGGAGGCATTAGCCCAGTGGGCCAGGAGATTGTTGAAGCCCCCATCAATGATGGATTGACTGCATTTTTTGGATAGGGAGGCCCAAGTCTTGCTTGCTAAATCTCCGTGGCGAAGAATATGGTCTATTGTTTCCAACTGCTTCTCCTTGAAGCAAGGACATGCCGATGCCATACAGAAGTCGATGATGTTGAGGTTGTCGTCGGTGGGTAGTTTTAGGCGAAAGGCTTTCCAAATGAGGAAAGACCATTTCTTGGGGATGCAGATGTGCCAGAGGCGACCCAGATTTGGGGAGAGAGAGCCCGTGCCGCTGGCGAGGCTTCTGGCGGTGGTCGTCGTGAAAGCGCCGTTAGCTGTGGGCGACCAATACAGTCTATCTGGCTCGTCCGAGATCTGCAAACTTCTAAGCAAATCAGCCTCCGCTCCTGTCACACCCACATTTTTAATTTAGGGGGATTTTAGTCATTATGTATTTATTTGAATTTCTTATTAATTTATTAATTAATATGATGCTTTGTAGCTTGATTGGTGTTTTGAGTAGCATAGGGTGGTTTGACCTTAGTCATCCTTCATTAAGAGCCTAATATAATTAGAATTATTTGTTGACCTATAGAATTGATTTCAAATTTTATTTTATTTTTTGCAATGAATTAATGATTTAAAGTCATTTTTACATAGGCCTTTTTAACCCTTTTTGACATGGGCCTTTTAGCAACTCATGGAGTGCTTGGCCCATGTGCAAACCCTAACCCTAACACCCCCTATCATGGTCGGCCACTAGCAGCCCCCTCTCATTTGTAGAAACTCATAGCCTCCATAGCAAACCCTAATTTCCCTTTCTCCAAAAACCCTAGATTTCTCGTCTGGAGTCCGTTTCACCTCAAACGAATTTCGTTGTGCTCGTTGGGAAGAGGAGGACTTGCTGGAGTACTGCTAAAAAGGAGGAGGAGGCATTTTCTTGGGAGAAATCGGCCGACAAAGCGCTCGGGGAATTCCTTTTATTGAGATTCCGACTCTAAATAGGTAAACCCCGATCTACCTTTGTTTTTCCTAAATTTTCTTCATTATTGCATCCATATAGGTACCCTTGATCTGTGTATAAAGTTTGGCAGGATTTTAGTTTCATTTGATAGCGATATCGGACACATATCGGTCTTTTGTTGCACGTGTTCGGCAAAGTACCACTTAGAACTGAAAAGTGTTAATTTTCGAATCTGTTTTCACGAATACCTTCCTTATATGATTTGTAACAACTTTCATAAAGACGGATTGTGTCACGACCCGCACCCTAGAGTAAGGGCACGAGACGTGGGTACGTCCAGCCTACGTCGCAGTGTCGGCGGTAGAACGCTGTCCTTGGTCAATCATCTAACAATATAAAGGTACCTGTATAGTATATACACTCTGAATGGAGGTGCATAGCAATATACAGTCTCAATCACATCTAAGGCTGAATGATAAGATAGATAGATACTGCTGAAATGAAAGGATCCACATAATACAATCAGAGAGTCTAAGTGTCTAAATATATCACAAAACCACAAATCCTAAGTATCAATATACAGTCATCCAGAATGTAATATAAATGAAAACATCCTAGTCTAGAGGAGTGTCATCCACTGCTAAAGGATCCGGCTGCTGGTCCAAGTCACAGCTGTCATCTAGGGTAGCCCCATAATAAGTAGGGCAGCCAGCGTCGTCCTCATCCTCTGTAATATTTTAACAGGTCCAGTCAGGACAGGAGCGAGCACAGTACATCTCACGCAGTTCATAATGTGACAGGATAAATAAATATGCAATAGAGTAAGATACAGAAAACGCTGCAGAATATACATGAAGTAAAAGAGAAGAGCTGTAATGTAAATTGATACTATAAATAGAGAACTACAGTGAACTAGCGATTTAGAGTACAAGATGAACATGTGAACGGCTTGAATTTGTACATGAGTAATCTAAGAATTTCCACATGAGTATACTACTTTGGAATTGTTCACATGACCATTCATACTCTCCCGTACCCCAATCAATACACAAAGATCCAGACAGGTTATGTTATTGCACATGAAATCACATGAAGGCCAATAATAGGGTGCACATGACAGTACATGAGGGCTCCGTAAATATGAGAGTACATGAATCACGAGAGTGCACATGAATGGTGAAAGCACCGAAGTACATGATGAAAGTGAAACGCATATGACATACTGTAACCCGATGCTCCCGAGGGGGGATAACATCTCATGAAGGGATCCATATAGTACCAATCCGTGTTAACGTCGTGATAGCATCAAGTAATGTAATCTAGTGCGTAAATATAAACCCTATCAAGTATGAAACGGTCAGAGAATGTACTCGCCTGATACCCTGGATGTTCAGAAGAAAATACTGCCTGAGGAGTGGTGTCTGGCTCCTAATCAGAAGAGTACAAGTCACAACATGTCTAAAATAATGAAATAGACTGCTACAATGCATCTACATGATGTTTGGGGTCAATCTAGGCTAAAGTCAACCTTTGGTCAACTCTAGTCAACCCTGGAAGTCAAACTAGGTCAACTAAGTCAAACCTAAGTCAAACAAGTCTCACTAGGCCTAACTAGTCTGTTCTAGCAAGCCCATATCAATTCTAGACTATACAAGTCAACTACACATGTAACTGGCATTCAAATCTATACCCATAGGCTATGAGTCCTAGGCTATAGGCTATATTACCTTTATACCCACCCACATATCACATATACACATATCAATATATATATCTAATATAATATAGTACACACATTATAAATATAGGCCACATGAATATGTGCATCACATATATATATATACATGTGTATATATACATATACATAGAAGGATAGGAAAAAGGGCAATCATGCATTTGTGTTCATGTGTGTGTGTGTGTGTTGAGAGTGATAAGACATGGCAGTGATAGGCCTGGGAAAACAGTGAGTGATAAAACCTGTGTGTGTACATGTAGTAAACAGTGTGAGTGAAACATAGAGTGTACTAAGGGAATCAATGTCAGTGCTATGTGAAATAAGAGAATAGGGAAAAAACAGTGCATTGGAAAACGGTGTGGTAGTGTCATATGGGAAAACAGGAAATGACAGTGTGTATATTGAAAACAATTTACATTTTTTGTCATGACCCGCACCCACTGTGAGGGTATGAGCACGTAACAATGCCCAGCCTACGCCGCAGTATCGACGGTAGAACGTTGTCCTAGGTTACTATCTAATCAACAACTCACGCAATTATATAATGTACTTGTCAAATCTCAACTCCGAACGGAGGACAAGTATAGATATAATGAATCTCAATCACAGTCTGAGAACGATAAGATATCACAGAAGATATAACTAAAGACTAAATAACAGAAATAAAATCCAACAACTAAAAATATAATCTCAAACAATCTCAACTACAATCTCAACTTATATATACAACTCCAGTTCTAAATATAAAAGCTAAACAACAACTAGCTAATCTCCCAATCACTCCTGAGTGTCGAGGCCAAAGGTAGCTAAACCATCTCCTCAGTAATATGTAGGGCATGTGTCCTCAGTGCAATCATCTGTAAAAATTTTAATAGGTCCAGTCAGGACAGGAACGAGTACAACTCATCAAGAAAACCCAAGTAAATGACAGGGAACTATAAAGCAGTTATAGACAGTTTTATTGATGAATATGGTAGTTTATATACAGGTGGTGGTATGAAGAACAGATAAGATACAAGAAAAGTAAGTAACTAAAACAAGAGAAGAGTGATGGCAATGAAGACTGCAAAATAAATCTAGCTGAACTAAAGTAACAAAATGAGTCCAGACAGTAAATGTAAAACAAGTGTAAACTACTATAAATCCAGTACGAGATGAATCTAATACAAGATGAATCCAGTACCAGATGGTTCTAGGTAGTGATCAAGAATCCAGGTGAGTCCAGCTATTCTAATAGTGTGTTTTAAAATACCGAGATCTACATGTAAACGGCTGTGGGTAATCAGGCACACCTCTCACTGATCAGGCGAGAGATGGCTATGCTTCCAGTAGATTCCAGTTGGAGATTCCAGATTTGGGGTATGTCTACATGTCTTACTCAATATTTTCCCGCCTCGCAATTCAAACGAATCCAAAATTCGATACGAGAATCGAGATGAGTCCAGCCAAAATATGATGATTCCAGAAATAGATTTCGGAATGATTCCAGTGATTCCAGTAATAGAGGCCAGATAATATGGTGAGTGTGTCTCATACATGAATCCAAAAATATCCATACGTATGGTATCAGAGAATCACATAAAACTAAATAGAACTGAAATACAGTAACTGGCAAATAAATGATAGAACTATCAGAGAATGTACTCGCCTGTTACTCTGAAAAGAGTAATAAAATATCAGATGTCTGCACCGGAGTCACAATGTCCTAAATAGAGCAGTATGGGTTATGACATAATTAAAATAAGGTAAATGAAATGTACGATACAATCTACGTAATTTCTGGGTCAATCTAGGTCAAAGTCAACTCTAAGTCAAACATGGTCAAATGTCAAGGTCAAACTAGGTCCAAGTCAAACGTGGTCAACTCTGGGTCAACCGAAGGCAACTACACCAGTCAACTAGGTCAATTAGTCACATCTAGACTCAATGTTGACTTTTGGTCAACTCCAGCCAACTACACTAGTCAAACAAGTCTCACTAAGCCTAACCAAGCCTAGTCTAGCACTTACACACAATCACAAAGCTAACACAAGCTACCAACACCAAAAATACATATATACATATATGCACACAATGTATATAATTCACCATATAGGCTATTGCCTAGCATTCAATGTAGGGTACAAGTCATATATGCATATAGAGGGTGTAGTGTGTTGTCAAGCAAGGGAAGTGAAGAGGGTTCAAGGGCATATGCCCGTGTGTGCTAGTGTGGTAATATACACATGTGTGTGTAGTGTCTAGTGATGTGTGTAGTGTTTGATGTGTGTATGTGTAATGTCAATAGCTTAGGTGCATTGGAGTATATATGGCTCTTACAGTGAAAGGAAATATGTGTATATACATTACATAGGTGTAAGTGACAGTGCTAAATAGGATGGTGTCCTGTGTGTGATATGTGACAGTGAAACATATGTGTGTGTGTGTGTGCATTTTAATGTGTGTGGAAAGTATCTTGACAGTTTAGGTAATAGGAAGGGCAGTTTGTTATATCAACTAAAGCACAAAACCTATTTTCCCTACTCAACCTAAACCCCCATTTCAGATTTTCATAAATGGAATAGATGAATGTGTGTCTGTTTATGTAGAAATCTGTGATGTGTATAACAGTGCATGACAGTACAAGTGACACTGAGCAAATTCTGGAAATTTTAGTGAATGAAGATGTGTGTGATGGAATGAGCTTAGTGTCATAGTTAAGGATGAGTATATGGTACATGACAGTAGCTTGTAGGTGTTTAGATATGTTATATTAGAATCAATGTTGGGTGTCGCAAGTTAATATGTGTGTAACTTCAGTTCTTGATGTGTGTGTACAGATTCATATTTCAGTTTTGAAAGGAAATGGGTGAAAACTCAGGTGTGCAATGACAGCCCATGCCATCCCAATCCAATTACTCAGGTTTTCTATCCTGAACTCTCATCTCAGGTTCTCTGGAAATCTGAGAACAATGACCATCACATTATTAGTTAACAAAACAGTCCAACCCCTTCTCGAATAGTAAAACATAGTAAAATACATAATCAATGGTTCATATAAATACTCAATGATCAGTTTGATAAGTTAAATTTTCAGATTCACATAGGGGTGATTGAACCTCAGGTTTACAAGTGTTGACAGTCAGTAAACTAGAAAAAAATAGGAAATCAAGGTTCAAAACCAATTACAATTCGAACCCAAAACATCCAATTTCCCATACAATTACAAACCAACATTTGCAGCTCACTATTATACATGTATACGAATTAATATGGTAATTAATCATTAAAGAAATTCAGCTTAAATAGAATCAAATTTCAGAATTTGTGAAAAGCGCATAGTGTATCAGGAATTGGAAAAACATGTGAATTGACAATCAAGATCATGTTAATATGTCAATTTAATGGTTGATAATTATGGCAGCACATGTGTACGTGTCAAGGGAGTATAAATTTGTCCCAAAATCTGGACACGAAGTGTCCAATTTTGAAGTGGCAAAATACCAGAAACTGGCAGTGAAGGCTGCCTCGTGCTTGCGTGTCGAGTCGTTGTGGACTCGACACAGGGCTCGATATGACCCGTGCTCGTGCACAGTCCTAGAGGGGACATAGGGGTACGTGTCTTAGTGCCTGGGTTGAGTCATTGTCGTATCGTGTCGACGTTATTAGGGCGTATCAGTGACACGAAAAACCCGTACACAGTGTTGGGCAAAACACATGCACACGCGATTTCTCCACGCACACACATCGAGGTCCCACGAAATTTTATGGAGGTCCTGTCAGTCAGTGCCCGCACCTACACACCAAATTTTAGGTGTCGAGGTGTTGTGTCGTGTCCGCTAGGACACTCGTGCAGCAGGACAGCCGCACGAGGCCAGTGCATAGTGTCGTGCACGACTTACGTGTCCATTTTGGACACAAAATGTGCACAAAAACCAACTCAGTCCTCAACAATATTAATGTACACATCAAGAGCTTCAAAATCATGTAATTAGTTTAGCAAAAATCGAAAATAAAATCCTTAGAGGCATTTCATCGAACACCTAACATACACTATGACACGTGTCCGATACGGACACCAAACGGACACGAAATTCACCCAAATTTCAGGGACACCTAGGGGACTCCTAGATCTAGCCCTACATGCAAAGAAAACTGAAATTTAAATCAATTTAAAGGGTTTTACCTATAGGTGCAAATTGTATAGAAAAGCTCCAAATGGGGGGTGTTACTCTTGATGGCCAAATGCTCCAATTGAGCCCAAAACTGAGATTAACCTCCAAAAATATTAAATATACAAAAATTAGAACCTAATGCAAAAGACTAGGATGAAAAAGGAGATCAAATGAATAAATGGGAATTTTTGGAAGGGGAAAGAATACCCCTCTTTTCTCCAAGTGTTGGAATGATAAAAAGAGGCAAGCCCTAATGAATAAGTGTTTAAATAGGGTGGGGATCCCTATGTGGCTGTTCATAGGTTTAATAATTAGGGTTAGGGTTCACTAAATGGCCCATGGGCTTAAGTCATGATCAATTAAATAATTAAGCCATAAGTCATTTCATGAAATCATAAGCCATGACTTAAATTCACTAAACCAAATCCCCCTCCTTCTAAAACTATTCTCTAATGACTAAAATAGGTTAACTCAAGTTAGACTAGGGTCACCATGGCTAGGGTTAGCTTCTAGGCTAGTCCACTAGGTCTCAACAAGTCAAGGTCAACTAGAATTCACCAATTCAACAAATCACCAAATAATTCAAATAAGTCAAAATGACCAAATTATCCCTAGGCTAAAATGATAATTAAGTCATCATAATGACATGGTTAGGCTCTAGGTCATGCAGTCTCTCAGGTTTCACTAGCAGCATATCAAAATCACAAGTCATGACTTAAACCAGTTTTTAAATAGTTTAAAAATTATTAAAATCACTAAAAATCATAATGTGAATTAAATATCAATAATTAATAATTATAATTACAAAATTTTAAAATTATCCTTATCTGGAAAACTGGGTGTTACAATCCTACCTACCTTAGAAAAATTTCGTCCTCGAAATTAAGATGATCGCACCCTTCCTAGGTCAAACCCCCAGCAAATCAAGGTCGAAGCAACACAATCCTACTGGTCGTGATTTCACAGTCTCGAACGGGGTAGCTACACTATCTAGCAATCAAAACAATATCCTGGCAGGTACTAATGGAATCACATAGGAAAGTGGGAAAGAAGAATGAGAAGGACGAACCTGCTAACCCATCACCTGCAGCGTCGGTCTCCTCGACCGTCATCGCAAAAGCTCTACCCCTCTGGTGCTGAGCTACAGGTGGCCTAGCTCCCTCGAAAGGACGTTCAAAGGGACAGTCTATCTTCTGATGGGCTTCAGACCCACAGGAATAGCAAACCTTCAGCCTCTTCCTACACTGCTCCCTGGTGTGTCCCAACTTCTTGCAGTAGGAACAACTGATCGTCTTCGGGTCCTGACCCCGATACTGATGCTGTACCTGCTGAACCATCACTGGTGCCCGGGTCTGCTGAATCTGAACGTGAGGCCTCTTGGCCTGGCCTCCTTTGCTGCTTCTACTCTGGAAGTCACGACCTTTCTTCAACTTCAACCCTAGGTCGTCCTCCGCTGCCATAGCCCCAGAAAATATCTCCGCAAAGGTAGCATTCCGGTCGCTCTTAGTCAGCGATCGAACCTCTCGAATCAAGCCTCGGCGGAACTTCCTCGCCTTCGCCTTCTCAGTCAGGTCATCTATGAACCGGGACAATCGACAAAACTCTCCCGCGTACTCAGCTACCGTCTGGGTTCCCTGAACCAGACCCTCAAACTGTGCCTCTATGCCTTCCAAGGCCACATCAGAAAAGACCTGCTCCTTGAACAGTTCCTTGAACTGGGCCCAAGTCTGGCCCTCAACTCCCACCATGGGATCTGTCTGGTACCACACATGGGCTAAGTCCTGTATCTGACTGCATGCCACCTCGATATGGAGTCGATCTGGTATCTCTGCCAGCCTGAATATCTCCTCGATATGCTCTATCCAGTCGTCTGCATAATGAATGCCCTCAGTGCCCAGGAACTCTCTGGGATGCATCTTCTGGAAGTCCTGTATATCCTTCTCCTTCTGACGAGGCTGCTGCTGCTCCCCCTGAGCAGTCACCATCTCTACTGTAGCACGAACCAGCTGGTGGGCCTCGTCAATCCCCTGACGATAATCGGCAGTCTGCTGCTGCTGCTGCTGCTGCTGCTGCTGCTGCTGGTGAGATGCCATAATCCTCTCCACGAAAGAGAATAGATGAGCAGCATCTACCATCCCTGCAGGTGGAGGCTGCTGCGGTGGAAGGATCTCGGGAAGCACCAGACTCTGCCTCCCAACTGATGGAGGTGCTCCTCCGAAAGCTGCTGAAACACCCACCCCAGCTGGCATGACTGGGGCTACGGTACCAGGGGCTGGCTGCTGAAGGTGAGAGGTGGCAGACCCCTCTACAGTGGCTACTGTACCAGAGCGATGTGATCGTGTCTCTACCATCCTGAAGATAGATCGAAAAGGAATTCAATACTGAGCAGGAATCGATAAAATCAAAGGAGGACAGTTTATCTCAAAGAAGACAATCAGTAAGATATGTAGATGGCATAAATTAAAGCAGAATTTTTACTAACTGTGATTGAGTACCTCTCCGTTAAAGCCTATCTCTCAAACCTATCGCAGGCTCGCAGCAGTACAACTAAGTCGCTGTACTACCACGATATCGTACTAATGCGACTCTCGACCTGCATGGGCCACCACTAAAAATGTGTCACGACCTGCACCCACTGTGAGGGTACGAGCACGTAACAATGCCCAGCCTACGCCGCAGTGTCGGCGGTAGAACGCTGTCCTAGGTTACTATCTAATCAACAACTCACGCAATTATATAATGTACTTGTCAAATCTCAACTCCGAACGGAGGACAAGTATAGATATAATGAATCTCAATCACAGTCTAAGAACGATAAGATATCACAGAAGATATAACTAAAGACTAAATAACAGAAATAAAATCCAACAACTAAAAATATAATCTCAAACAATCTCAACTACAATCTCAACTTATATATACAACTCCAGTTCTAAATATAAAAGCTAAACAACAACTAGCTAATCTCCCAATCACTCCTGAGTGTCGGGGCCAAAGGTAGCTAAGCCATCTCTTCAGTAATATGTAGGGCATGTGTCCTCAGGGCAATCATCTGTAAAATTTTCAACAGGTCCAGTCAGGATAGGAACGAGTACAACTCATCAAGAAAACCCAAGTAAATGACAGGGAACTATAAAGTAGTTATAGACAGTTTTTTTTATGAATATGGCAGTTTATATACAGGTGGTGGTATGGAGACCAGATAAGATACAAGGAAAGTAAGTAACTAAAACAAGAGAAGAGTGATGGCAATGAAGACTGTAAAATAAATCTAGCTGAACTAAAGTAACAAAATGAGTCCAGGCAGTAAATATAAAACAAGTGTAAACTACTATAAATCCAGTACGAGATGAATCTAATACAAGATGAATCCAGTACCAGATGGTTCTAGGTAGTGATCAAGAATCAAGGTGAGTCCAGCTATTCTAATAGTGTATTTTAAAATATCGAGATCGACATATAAACGGCTGTGGATAATCAGGCACACCTCTCACTGATCAGGCGAGAGATGACTATTCTTCCAGTAGATTCCAGTTGGAGATTCTAGATTTGGGGTATGTCTACATGTCTTACTCAATATTTCCTCGCCCCGCAATACAAATGAATCCAGAATTCAACACGAGAATCGAGATGAGTCCAGTCAAAATATGATGATTCTAGAAATAGATTTCGGAATGATTCCAGTGATTCCAGTAATAGAGGCCAGATAATATGGTGAGTGTGTCGCATACATGAATCCAGAAATATCCATACGTGTGGTATCAGAGAATCACATAAAACTAAATAGAACTGAAATACAGTAACTGGCAAATAAATGATAGAACTATCAGAGAATGTACTCGCCTGTTACTCTGAAAAGAGTAATAAAATATCAGATGTCTGCACCGGAGTCATAATGTCCTAAATAGAGCAGTATGGGTTATGACAAGTTTAAAATAAGGTAAATAAAATCTACGATGCAATCTACATGATTTTTGGGTCAATCTAGGTCAAAGTCAACTCTAAGTCAAACATGGTCAACTGTCTAGGTCAAACTAGGTCCAAGTCAAACTTGGTCAACTCTGAGTCAACCCAAGACAACTACACCAGTCAACTAGGTCAATTAGTCACATCTAGACTCAATGTTGACTTTTGGTCAACTCCAGCCAACTACACTAGTCAAACAAGTCTCACTAAGCCTAGCCAAGCCTAGTCTAGCACCCACACATAATCACAAAGCTAACACAAGCTACCAACACCAAAAATACATATATACATATATGCACACAATGTATATAATTAACCATATAGGCTATTGCCTAGCATTCAATGTAGGGTACAAGTCATATATGCATATAGAGGGTGTAGTGTGTTGTCAATCAAGGGGAGTGAAGAGGGTTCAAGGGCATATGCCTGTGTGTGCTAGTATGATAATATACACATGTGTGGGTAGTGTCTAGTGATATGTGTAGTGTCTAATGATGTGTGTATGTGTAATGTCAATAGCTTAGGTGTGTTGGAGTATATATGGCTGTTACAGTGAAGGGAAATATGTGTATATACATTACATAGGTGTAAGTGACAGTGCTAAATAGGGTGGTGTCCTGTGTGTGATATGTGACAGTGAAACATATGTGTGTGTGTGTGCATTATAATGTGTGTGGAAAGTGTCTTGACATTTTAGGTAATAGGAAGGGCAGTTTATTATATCAACTAAAGCACAAAACCTATTTTCCCTACTCAACCTAAACCCCTATTTCAGTTTTTCATAAATGGAATAGATGAATGTGTGTGTGTTTATGTAGAAATCTGTGATGTGTATAACAGTACATGACAGTACAAGTGACACTGAGCTAATTCTGGAAATTTCAGTGAATGAAGATGTGTGTGATGGAATAAGCTTAGTGTCATAGTGAAGGGTGAGTATATGGTACAAGACAGTAGCTTGTAGGTGTTTAGATATGTCATATTAGAATCAATGTTGGGCGTCACAAGTTAATATGTGTGTAACTTCAGTTCTTGATGTGTGTGTACAGATTCATATTTCAGTTTTGAAAGGAAATGGATGAAAACTCAGGTGTGAAATGACAGCCCATGCCATCCCAATCCAATTTCTCAGGTTTTCTATCCTGAACTCTCATCTCAGTTTCTCAGGAAATCTGTGAACAATGACCATCACATTATTAGTTAACAAAACAGTCCAACCCCTTCTCGAATAGGAAAACATAGTAAAATACCTAATCAATGGTTCATATAAATACTCAATGATCAGTTTGATAGGTTAAATTTTCAGATTCACATAGGGGTGATTGACCCTCAGGTTTACAAGTGTTGACAGTCAGTAAACTAGAAAAAAATAGGAATTCAAGGTTCAAAACCAATTACAATTCGAACCTAAAACATCCAATTTCCCATACAATCACAAACCAACATTTGCAGCTCACTATTATACATGTATACGAATTAATATGGTAATTAATCATTAAAGAAATTCAGCTTAAATAGAATCAAATTTCAGAATTTGTGAACTGTGCATAGTGTATCAGGAATTGGAAAAATATACGAATCGACAATCAAGATCATGTTAATATGTCAATTTAATGGTTGATAATTATGGCAGCACATGTGTATGTGTTAAGGGAGTCTAAATGTGTCCCAAAATCTGGACACGAAGTGTCCAATTTCGAAGTGGCAAAATACCAGAAACTGACAGTGAAGGCTGCCTCGTACTTGCGTGTCGAGTCGTTGTGGACTCGACGCAGGGCTCGATATGACCCGTGCTCGTGTACAGTCCTAGAAGGGACATAGGGGTACGTGTCTTAGTGCCTGAGTCGAGTCGTTGTCGTGTCGTGTTGACGTTATTAGGGCGTATCAGTGACACGAAAAATGCGTCCACAGTGTTGGCCAAAACACGTGCACATGCGATTTCTCTGCGCACACACATCGAGGTCCCATGAAATTTTGTGGAGGTCCTGTCAGTCAGTGCCCGCACCCACACACCAAATTTCAGGTCGTACACGACTTGCGTGTCTATTTTGGACACCAAATGCGCACAAAAACCAACTCAGTCCTTAACAATATTAATGTACACATCAAGAGCTTCAAAATCATGTAATTAGTTTAGCAAAAATCGAAAATAAAATCCTTAGAGGCATTTCATCGAATACCTAACATACACTACGACACGTGTCCGATACGGACACCAAACAGACACAAAATTCACCCAAATTTCAGAGACACCTAGGGGACTCCTAGATCTAGCCCTACATGCAAAGAAAACTGAAATTTAAATCAATTTAAAGGGTTTTACCTATAGGTACAAATTCTATGGAAAAGCTCCAAATGAGGGGGTGTTCCTCTTGATGGCCAAATGCTCCAATTGAGCCCAAAACTGAGATTAACCTCCAGAAATATTAAATATACAAAAATTAGAACCTAATGCAAAAGACTAGGATGAAAAAGGAGATCAAATGAATAAATGAGAATTTTTAGAAGGGGAAAGAATACCTCTCTTTTCTCCAAGTGTTGGAATGATAAAAAGAGGCAAGCCCTAATGAATAAGTGTTTAAATAGGGTAGGGATCCCTATGTGGCTGTTCATAGGTTTAATAATTAGGGTTAGGGTTCACTAAATGGCCCATGGGCTTAAGTCATGATTAATTAAATAATTAAGCCATAAGTCATTTCATGAAATCACAAGCCATGACTTAAATTCACTGAACCAAATCCCCTCCTTCTAAAACTATTCTCTAATGATTAAAATAGGTTAACTCAAGTTAGACTAGGGTCACCATGGCTAGGGTTAGCTTCTAGGCTAGTCCACTAGGTCTCAACAAGTCAAGGTCAACTAGAATTCACCAATTCAACAAATCACCAAATAATTCAAATAAGTCAAAATAATCAAATTACCCCTAGGCAAGAATGATAATTAAGTCATCATAATGACATGGTTAGGCTCTAGGTCATGCAGTCTCTCAGGTTTCACTAGCAGCATATCAAAATCACAAGTCATGACTTAAACCAGTTTTTAAATAGTTTAAAAATTATTAAAATCACTAAAAATCATAATGTGAATTAAATATCAATAATTAATAATTATAATTACAAAATTTCAAAATTACCCTCATCTGGAAAACTGGGTGTTACAATCCTACCCACCTTAGAAAAATTTCGTCCTCGAAATTAAGATGATCGCACCCTTCCTAGGTCAAACCCCCAGCAAATCAAGGTCGAAGCAACACAATCCTACTGGTTGTGATTACACAGTCTCGAATAGGGTAGCTACACTATCTAGCAATCAAAATAATATCCTGGCAGCTACTAATGGAATCACACAGGAAAGTGGAAAAGAAGAATGAGAAGGACGAACCTGCTAACCCATCACCTGCAGCGTCGGTCTCCTCGACCGTCATCGCAAAAGCTCTACCCCTCTGGTACTGAGCTACAGATGGCCTAGCTCCCTCGAAAGTAGGTGCAAAGGGACAGTCTATCTCCTGGTGGGCTTCAGACCCACAGGAATAGCAAACCTTCAGCCTCTTCCAACACTGCTCCCTGGTGTGTCCCAACTTCCTGCAGTAGGAACAACTGATCGTCTTCGGGTCCTGACCCCGATACTGATGCTGCACCTGCTGAACCATCACTGGTGCCCGGGTCTGCTGAATCTGAACGTGAGGCCTCTTGGCCTGGCCTCCGCTGCTGCTTCCACTCTGGAAGTCACGACCCTTCTTCAACTTCAACCATAGGTCTTCCTCCGCTGCCATAGCCCCAGAAAATATCCCCGCAAAGGTAGTATTCCGGTCGCTCTTAGTCAGCGACTGAACCTCTCGAATCAAGCCTCGACGGAACTTCCTCGCCTTCGTCTTCTCAGTCAGGTCATCTATGAACCGGGCCAAACGATAAAACTCTCCGACGTACTCAGCTACCGTCTGGGTTCCCTGAACCAGACCCTCAAACTGTGCCTCTATGCCTCCCAAGGCCACATCAGGAAAGAACTGCTCCTTGAACAGTTCCTTGAACTGTGTAACACCCAGTTTTCCAGATGAGGGTAATTTTGAAATTTTGTAATTATAATTATTATTTATTGATTATTATTTCGTATTATGATTTTTTGGTGATTCTTAATTATTTTTAAACTATTTAAAATTTTGACTTGTGATTTTGACATTTTACTATTGTTTGGTTTTAATTTCGAGGAATTTGTCACCCCCAGTTTTTAGGAACATGGATATTTTTGTCAATTTGTATTTTTAAAATATTTTTGAAATTTATTTTATTATTTATGATATTTTTTTGGGATTATTTGAGTCAGGTTCGAATTTCAGCTCAATCCGACTTGAAACGGGGACCCGGGGGCAGTGTTGACTTTAGTGGACCCACACACTAGTTAGGCATGGCTCACATGATATTAATTTTAGTCCATATTATATTAATTTTAGTTACAGGTTAGACTAATTATTATGGATAAGGTTAGTGTGATTAGAGACTTTAGAATGACTAACTTAGCCCCAACCAATTAGCCCTTTCTTAATACTAATAGAATAGGTTAGTGGGGGCATTTTGGACCTTACCATAATAGGAAAAATAGTCCCATATGGCTAGCCACTTTGGAAGAGGATAGGCTCAAGTTTATTTCATTATTCTCATCCACACTCTCTCTCTTGTTCTTCTCCAAATTTCTAGAGAGCAATTCCTAGCAATTTCTCCACCAAATCCTTCCATTTCGCCACCAAATCTTCTTCTTTCCTTCTCCATTCTAGCCAAGGAGGAAGCTACCCAAGTTTGGGAGGATTCGGAGCTCGTTCATGTCCTTTTGGAATCTCTACGTGTCGGTGTCGCTCCGGAAAGGCTTTTCTTCGATTCGATCTACCGGGAGGTATAAATCCCTTCTCCTTTTTATTTCCTCATGCATATAGGAATATTTTGAATCCATAGGAATGACCCCCATGGTTGTATCTCCATTTGTGTCCATTTCGTATCCATTTGGAGGTCATAGGAGTGTCCTTTGTGTTGTGGGTGTGTCCATGTAGGAAAACCCCAAATTTGGACACACTATGTGTTGTTGTTATGTATAAATGAATTATTACATGTTTAATCTCATATTTTTATATTGGAGATGTGTTCTATAGTGTCTCATATATATATATATATATATTAGTGTAGAGAGTGAGTTCTTGATATATTATGTTATATACTTGTGTTTCTTTTGTCTCAAACTACCTAAATTCGTCATAATATTTATCCACATTTTTAGTAGCAATGGCAACTTAGAAATGTCATAACTTTTAGCTTAAAACTTCGATTTATCTTCCATTTTTTAAAAGAACCGTATCGAAGTTATGTTTCCAAATATATATTTTAATGAGCCAAATTCTTTCTGTAACATTCTGTAGAATTATTTGAGTGTTAGCTGTACGAAAGAAGAACGTGTTTCGGTATTTTCGCAATTTCGGGAGCTTTCGGACACAAAAATGCGATCCGTTTTAAGTTTTGGAAAGCTAACACGAAGAGCTACAACAAACTTTAATCCTAGAATTTAATGAATGCCCAATTGGTACAGTATTGGTTTTAAGTAGAAGAGTGACTATACGATATATGCATTTTGTGTATCCTATGAGCCTATGTAGTATGGATATTAAATAAATATAGAGTATGTAATGCATGATATGTTAGATGAATAAAATGATATATATATGATATATATTCTCTTTACATTAATTTATATATATGGTTGAATGTAAGCATGTAGTTATGCTATTAATATAATTCATATAAGCAATGCATGAATGAAAGAATGATATACAATGTATGCATGAAAGTATATAATGAATGCTAGATATGAATGCAAGATATATATGTAATGATAGATATGAATGCATAATGTATAAACATTGTAATACAATATATAATGATAACATGTATGGTAATGTAGAGTATATGATACAAGCATGAATGAATGGAGGAAATACATGTATATAGGTAATATAGAATATAATATATGAAAGAAATGAATGATAATATATAACATGATATATAGGTAATGCAAGGTATAAAATATATGATGTGTGTATGTTTGTATGTCTCTATGTTAATGTATGAAATGATATGAATATACAATGTATGCATATGTATAAAACATGTAGGTAATGCATGAATGAAATGAATGTTTGTAATATGTTAATATAAATACAAGTATCTAATATGCATTAATGTAAGTATAATATAATACAAGTATACATGTATGTATCACGTAAATGTAATATACATGATATGTATGTATGCATGTATACAAGGTAAGTATGTATGTATGTATTTCTATAAACTGAGTTAACCTATAACCTTTTACACACATATATTCATACACCCTTTGACATCATGTATCCCATGTCACATACACCTACCTATCACTAAATTTTAAAATATTAACACATATCCTTTCACACACATGCCAAACACACACATACTCACTTACTCTTTTACCTCTCTTTCTATATATATATATATATATATATATATATATATATATATATATATATATATATATATATATATATATATATATATATATATGTATGTGCCTATATATATAGCTTTCCTATATATATCTATGTATATGAATATATGAATGTGAATAATATATATACATTATATGACTAAGTTTGTGTGCCTTGTTAGCTTATGGTTTAGTTTTGTGCTTGGTTTAGCAAGTGACTTAGGCTATGAGTTAGTAGCTATCTTGGATACTTGATTTGCATATACTTAGTTTGTTTAGACCTAGAATAACTGGTTTGACCTAATTTAGACTTGTTAGACCTAGTTTGACCATAGTTGACCTAGGTTTGACTTTCAAGGTTGACCAAGTTGACCAAGAGTTGACTTTGGTCTAGATTGACCTAGAATCATGTAGAATGCATAGTAGAACTTCATATTGTCATTTTGGACTTGTTGTGACTTGTGCTGTTCTGATTAGGAGCCAGACACCTCTCATCGGACAGTATATTTACTTTGGACATTCAGACATCAGGCGAGTACATTCTCTGATAGTTCTCTCATTTATTTGTCAATTACTGTACTTCAGTTCTAGTTAGTTGTATGTGATTCTCTGTTACAATACGTTTGGATATTCTGGATTCATATATACGACACACATTTATTTTCTGGCCTCTATTACTGGTATCATCATTCCTGGCTTCTATTTCTGGAATCACCTACTGGAATCATTTACTAGAATCATTTACTTGAATCATTTACTGGTATCATTGTATTTTGGCTGGACTCATCTTGAATCATTGTGTCAAAATTCTGGATTCACTTGCTGGGAGGGAAAATACTAGAGTAAGACATGTAGACATACCCCAATCTGGAATCTCCCAACTGGAATATACTGGAATGATAGCCATCTTATACCTGGCCAGGTGTGTGATGTGCCGTATTACCTACAGCCGTTTACATGTCGATCTCGGTATTTTAAAAAACACTGTTAGAGTATAGGCTGGACTCACCCTGGAATCGTTGATCACTATAACTGGAATCGTCCCTTACTGGATTCATCTTGTATTAGATTCATCCTGTACTGGACTTACATTGGAGTTACACTTGTCTACATTGCTGTCTGGACTTTATATCATATTACCCTGGTTCAGCTAGATCTATCTTTACAGTCTTCATTGTTATGATTCTTCTCTTGTTTAGTTATTTACTTTCCTTGCACTTTATCTGTCTTTCTTACCATCACCTGAATATAAACTGCCATTTTCATCAATACAACTATCTATAACTGCTTTATAGTTCTCTGTCATTTACTTGGGTTTTTTAGATGAGATGTGCTCGTTCCTGTCCTGACTGGACCTGTTGATAAATTTTACAGATAGCCTGGAGATTGCCTGCTAGCCTAGAGGAGACACAGTAGAGGTTGTATAGTTAGTTATTTCAGTTGTATTGAGTTGTATTTATTCTATAGATTACTGTATTGAGCTTTGAGATATTTTCTGGGTTTGTGTATCTTAGACACTTAGACTTCGATCTGCTGTATCTCTTTTGGATTTCATGTTTTACCTATCTTTTATCTCGCTCTACCTTAGTTGTGATTGAGACTGTATCTGCTATGTCACCTCCATTCGGAGAGTATATACTGTACAGGTACCTTTATATTGTTAGATATTTGACCTAGGATAGCGTTCTACCGCCGACACTGCGGCGTAGGCTGGGCGTCGTTACGTATTCGTACCCTCACAGTGGGTGCGGACCGTGACACGTTTTTAGTGGTGGCCCATGCAGGTCGAGTTTATGTAGTGGTATTCGAACTAGAGTATCACTACAGCCTGCAGTAGGATTAGAATATTTTTGGAGGTACTCAATCACATTAGGAAAAACTCTTAATCCGATTTTTTTTGTCTAAAATTATTGCTTATTGACTTTCCTTGAATATAAACTGTTCTCCTTTGAATTTTCGCTTCATTCTCAGAAATTGCTTCTTGTTTTGATCTATCTTCATGATGGTTATGAAGACACGATCTCATCGCTTCGGTTCGGGGGATACTATCAAGAGGCTGGCCACCTCTCGTCCTGTTCATCAGGGCCTCGAGACCGCAGCTTCTGTTGTGCCGACTCAGGTTGGCGTTTCTGCTATATTGGAGGTGCACCTCCGTCTGTACAGAGACTTTTCCCTTCATTTTCGGTTTCTCTCAGCAGCAGCGATTCATGCAGCATCAGCAGCAGAGATTTGTGCAGTATCAGCATCAGGCTGGAGGAAACCAGCAGGGCGAGCTATCGTTAGGATAGTCGAGGATGCATAGACCGTTGGAGATCTTGCTGCAAGTTCCGTTCTTCTCAATTCTATTCCCGCAATTGTCTTTTATAATTACCTTAAAATCCGATTCCATCTGTTCCTTGTTGATTGATTAATTTTGTCTTGTTACTCTTTTGTTGTGTTTGTTTTTCTTCTAAGAAAATCATATGGGCTAGGTCGCCTAAATCATGGGATCTAGAATCCTCAATAGTCGTGTTAGTTTGCATAATGAGGACATGTAGTCAGATTTTGGATGTATTTTCGGGTATGGGAATTTAAGGTTTTCGCCGTCGCATGCGGCAGTGCGAAAATTTTAAATACCATGAACCTAGAGGTACGTACCTTAGTCAAGGACTTTGTGATTATCGTAGCCTTGCTTACTAGCATGATGAAGACTCTGGACAACATGATTTTGGACAGACGCATATGATTAACTGATTGTATCTTGAGAAGGTTTAAACATCATACCCTTTTGATTGTTATAAATGACTTAGGAGTAGGGATATTTAGTTTTGTAGAGCTTATTCATAGGTAGTTCCTTCATAGTATAATGGTATGATGACTTGTAGAGTGTCTGTACCCTAGAGGTGATAGTTAGCATTAGTGTTAGAATAGTAACCCATTGCAGATAATTCTCCTGTTATCTATAATACCAACCAGTTACACATAGGATGTTAGTATGCGTTACAGCCTTGATGATTATTACTACTTTCCTTTACCTTTTCCAGTGAGACACCCATGACCAGAGCCTGTCTTTGAGTATAGTTGTAGTTTTACCTAAGACCGAGAGGTTTATTTGCATAAATAGATTGTAGATGATATTGGCATATGGGATATAGGTTAGTTGGTATCTATAGGCCATTGTTGTATAGGGTTATAAACATGTTGTTTAGCCTATACTTGGTTCAGTTTTCCATTTTAGTTAAGTTCTCTTCGTGTTGAGTTCCTTTGTGTTGATCACCTTTATAGGCAGTGTGCAGACCCTTCACTAGATACCATGTCCCCTTAATTCAGACCATTCATCCTTAGCCTAGTTTTAAGCATTGTTTCAGACCCTTATAAGTTTAGTCTGCCTTAACCCTTGGTTGATCAGTCATGTATATATATATAGATGACATACTTAGGATATATGTGATGGGTTGTTGTTCTTGAGCATATATATATATATGTGGTATTTGGTATTCATGTGCTTAGCTTGTAGGTATTTAGTTATAGGTGACTTGATAGGATTGGGAAGTTAAGAGCTAGTCTATTATAGAGTTTCTCTTTTGCTAAATTCTAGTTGCCAACACCTAGATAGCTAGCATAGGTAAAACCCTAAGAAGTTGACCAGTTGCTGACCAAGTACTTGGATGTTAAGAAATTGACTAGTGATTGACCCTTGACTATGTTTGACATAGAAGAGGGTACGATCATCTTAATTTCGAGGACAAAATTTTTATAAGGTGGGTAGGATTGTAACACCCAGTTTTCCAGATGAGGGTAATTTTGAAATTTTATAATTATAATTATTATTTATTGATTATTATTTTATATTATGATTTTTTGGTGATTTTTAATCATTTTTAAACTATTTAAAATTTTGACTTGTGATTTTGATATTTTACTATTGTTTGGTTTTAATTTCGAGGAATTTGTCACCCCCAGTTTTTAGGAACAGGGGAATTTTTGTCATTTTGTATTTTTGAAATATTTTTGAAATTTATTTTATTATTTATGATATTTTTTTGGGATTATTTGAGTCGGGTTCAAATTTTAGCTCAATCCGACTTGAAACGGGGACCCGGGGGCAGTGTTGACTTTAGTGGACCCACACACTAGTTAGGCATGGACCACATGATATTAATTTTAGTCCACATTATATTAATTTTAGTTAGAGGTTAGACTAATTATTATGGATAAGGTTAGTGTGATTAGAGACTTTAGAATGACTAATTTAGCCCCAACCAATTAGCCCTTTCCTAATACTAATAGAATAGGTTAGTGGAGGCATTTTGGACCTTACCATAATAGGACAAATAGCCCCATATGGCCAGCCACTTTGGGAGAGAATAGGCCCAAGTTCATTTCATTATTCTCATCCACACTTTCTCTCTTGTTCTTCCCCAAATTTCTAGAGAGCAATCCCTACCAATTTCTCCACCAAATCCATCTATTTTGACACCAAATCTTCTTCTTTCCTTCTCCATTCTAGCCAAGGAGGAAGCTACCCAAGTTTAGGAGGATTCGGAGCTCATTCGTGTCCTTTTGGAATCTCTATGTGTCGGTGTCGCTCCGGAAAGGCTTTTCTTCGATTCGATCTACCGGGAGGTATAAAATCCCTTCTCCTTTTCATTTCCTCATGCATATAGGAATATTTTGAACCCATAGGAATGGCCCCCATGGTTGTATCTCCATTTGTGTCCATTTCGTGTCCATTTGGAGGTCATAGGAGTGTCCTTTGTGTTGTGGGTGTGTCCATGTGGAAAAACCCCAAATTTGGACACACTATGTGTTGTAGTTATGTATGAATGAATTATTACATGTTTAATCTCATATTTTTATATTGGAGATGTGTTCTATAGTGTCTCATATATATATATTAGTGTAGAGAGTGAGTTCTTGATATATTATGTTATATACTTGTGTTTCTTTTGTCTCAAACTACCTAAATTCGTCATAATATTTATCCACATTTTTAGTAGCAATGGCAACTTAGAAATGTCATAACTTTTAGCTTAAAATTTCGATTTATCTCCCATTTTTTTTAAAAGAACCGTATCGAAGTTAGCTTTTCAAATATATATTTTAATAAGCCAAATTATTTCTGTAACATTCTGTAGAATTATTTGAGTGTTAGCTGTACGAAAGACGAACGTGTTTCGGTATTTTTGCGATTTCGGGAGCTTCCGGACACGAAAATGCGATCCGTTTAAAGTTTCGGAAAGCTAACACGAAGAGATACAACATACTTTAATCCTAGAATTTAATGAATGCCCAATTGGTACAGTATTGGTTTTAAGTAGAAGAGTGACTATACGATATATGCATTTTGTGTAACCTATGAGCCTATGTAGTATGGATATTAAATGAATATAGAGTATGTAATGCATGATATGTTAGATGAATAAAATGATATATATATGATATATATTCTCTTTACATTAATTTATATATATGGTTGAATGCAAGCATGTAGGAATGCTATTAATATAATGCATATAAGCAATGCATGAATGAAAGAATGATATACAATGTATGCATGAAAGTATATAATGAATGCTAGATATGAATGCAAGATATATATGTAATGATAGATATGAATGCATAATGTATAAATATTGTAATGCAATATATAACATGTATGGTAATGTAGAGTATATGATACAAGCATGAATGAATGGAGGAAATACATGTATATAGGTAATATAGAATATAATATATGAAAGGAATGAATGATAATATATAACATGATATGTAGGTAATGCAAAGTATGAAATATATGATGTGTGTATGTTTGTATGTCTCTATGTTAATGTATGAAATGATATGAATATACAATGTATGCATATGTATAAAACATGTACGTAACGCATAGATGCATGAATGAAATGAATGTTTGCTATATGTTAATATAAATACAAGTATCTAATATGCATGAATGTAAGTATAATATAATACAAGTATACATGTATGTATCATGTAAATGTAATATACATGATATGTATGTATGCATGTATACAAGGTAAGTATGTATGTATGTATTTCTATAAACTGAGTTAACCTATAACCTTTTACACACATGCATTCATACACCCTTTGATATCATGTATCCTATGTCACATACACCTACCTATCACTAAATTTTAGAATATTAACACATATCCTTTCACACACATGCCAAACACACACATACTCACTTACTCTTTTACCTCTCTTTCTCTATATATATATATATATATATATATATATGTATGTGCCTATATATATATCTTTCCTATATATATCTATGTATATGAATATGTGAATGTGAAAAATATATATACATTATATGACTAAGTTTGTGTGCCTTGTTAGCTTATGGTTTAATTTTGTGCTTGGTTTAGCAGGTGACTTAGGCTATGAGTTAGTAGCTATCTTGGATACTTGATTTGCATATACTTAGTTTGTTTAGACCTAGAATAACTTGTTTGACCTAATTTAGACTTGTTAGACCTAGTTTGACCATAGTTGACCTAGGTTTGACTTTCAAAGTTGACCAAGTTGACCAAGAGTTGACTTTGGTCTAGATTGACCTAGAATCATGTAGAATGCATAGTAGAACTTCATATTGTTATTTTGGACTTGTTGTGACTTGTCACTACAACAAAAGAGTGTTTTAACGACACTCAAAAAGTGTCGTGAATGACTTTTCATGGCACTTTTTGAGTGTAGTCTAGAGGGGGTGTCATAGAAAGCATTTTTTTTCAACGACACTTCGTAAGTGCCATACAATAACTTTATGACAACACTTTCTGAATGTCGTATTAACCATGTTTTCACAACACTGTGCTGGTGCCATTTTAACGTGTTTCAATAACACCTGATAAGTGTCGTCGTAATTTTAAATAGCCATGTAATTATTTTAAGACGACACTTCTGGAATGTCGTTTAATACTTATTTTACGACATGCTACTAGTGTCATCTTAATGTTATAAATATTTTTCACAACATTTGTTATGTGCAATCTAAACATTCAAATCATAAATATCATTCATGTCACAACACCTTACATGTGTCATCTAATTCACTTCAACGGCACATTTTAAAATGCCTATATAATAGCATCAAAATAAATGAAATATAAATCAATTTCATTTGTATATTTATTTTTATATAATTAACCAAAACCAATTCCACAAATAATAAAACTTTAGGATACCAATAATAATATATTTGAATATCTCAAATCCATACAATGTCATATTGCAATATCTCAAATCCATACAAAGTCTCAATAAAAAAAAAATATTGAGAACACCAACAAAGTCTATTACATGACATATAAGATTCCTACTAGTACTACTTAGTGTCCAACCCTTTCCAGCATCAAATTCGAATCTTTTCAGAACACATCGATCGATCTGCACACACAGAAAGATGAGAATTTATGAATATTTCAACTTTCAAACATATAATGACTAATGAAAAAATAAAAGAAACACAACTGAAATAACAAAATCCATGATTTGGATTTGGAGGATTTCCAAATTCAAATCCAAATAGTAAAATCCGGTTACCAAACAAGCCCTAAGGATGGTAAATAGGCCAACCAAATTTGAATGTGTGAACAGGATCAATATCCATACCGCACCAAATTTGAATGAGATCATTAGAAATGTAGGGATCATAAATAGGCCAAACCAAAGAAACCCAAGTATGGTATAATCAGATCAGGTTCATATTTGGAAAAACTGTCCAGGTCTCTTCATTTAAATACTGTCCAAGTCTTTTCATTTGAATGAGATCATAAATAGGCCAAATTTGAATGAGCCCATGCTTAGTAGTATTTCATTTAAATACTGTCCAGGTCTCTTCAGTACCAAAAATTGTCCAAACATTTTAGAAACCTGGGCTCGAGACAGGAAAGGTGTCTTCAGTACCAAAAATGCTTAGTAGTATTTCATTTAAATACTGTCCAGGTCTCTTCAGTACCAAATATTATCCATTGAAAAACTGTCCATTGAAGAGAGATCTTCCTCCAGTTTCTCAAAAGAAAGCAAAGTCTTGGTGGAAGTAGTATTGGCCAAATTTATCGATGAGATATGCAACCAGCTAGGGAAAACAAAATAGGTAACAAGAAACACATAGAAAGCACTTTTCAACTTTTAAGTCTAAGATGCTTTTTTGAAAGTTAGACAGGCTGATTCAAACTGAGCAAGCAACACACAAAATAAGCTATTTTTGTAATCAAATGACACTAGAATGTGTTTAGCTCCAAAGCGAGTGAGTGAACATAAAGTAAAAAAAAAAGAATCCTAAAGCGAACGTAAAAGAAGAGAAAAGTAAATTAAGGAACAAAAATTCTTCAGTACAGAGGAAGAATAAGGAAAGTTAGAACTCAACAAGGTTCAATCAAGTAAGCAATTCTGTCCTTTTCTCCACTTTTGACAAAATTACCAATGATCAATTGCGTAATGAACTATCGTAGACAAAGTATTTGCACAAGTCGAGTGTAACTGTATATGTAAGTTGGATTCATACTTATATTTTCCAACAGCATCAGACTATGCAATCAATAATGACCTGCTGCTTTTAAGTTGTACTATGGCAGCAACAAAGGAGACGCAGCAAGTCGCAATGGTGGGAAGCAAATATTGGCAATGAGCTAACAAGTTAATCCCAAAGAAGGCACGAGTAGCTTCCTGTTCCAAACATGCTTAGTAGTATTTCAGTCACTTTAAAAACTGTCCAGATATCACTTCTGTAATAAAGTTTTTGGTAGTGAAATACTACTAAGCATTTTAGGTGCTTCATTTAAAGAGTTGCCAGTCTATGCCACAGAAGCACAACTGAAATAGACAGCAAAGGTGCCTGAAGCTAAAGCTTATTCTTGAACATATTGATCCAGGGATGAAATTTATATCCAGTTACCAAGAGAATGAAAATTAAAAAAGCGAAAAAAGATTTCTAGATGTTACACATTCTGAAAGTTTCATAAACTGTTGATGTTCACAGTAAAAAAAACTGCCTGGACAAAGCAAAAAAAGACTAAATTTGTGGTTCTTGTAAGGAAGATCCATGAAACGTATCTAAAATGCAAACAATATCATATTGAATGCACCTTCCTTGAATGAGCAATAAGGTAGGTTTTCCTCCACTCTAACTAGATCTCTTTGTGGCAAGCCAGTCTCATGTCTTAAACAGTAATAAGGCAGGTCTGTGTAGTTGAGTAATTGGTTCAGTTACCAGAAGAGTATAAGTAGGCAGTTATTAAGTATGAATCAAACAGTTTCCAAATCAAACCAAACTGTAGAAAATTTTGTCGTACCTTAAACAGTTTTCAAATTCTGACCTTCACCATTACCACACAAGCAAGTTTTACCAGTCAAGAACTTGACAGCCTTTTGGTACTCCCCTAAAACAATAAACAAGGAAGATTGAACCATTAGCACAAATGTACATATACTCGATATGAAATAATGTACTAATCAATATCCTTCTTTACAAATACAATGGAACTAAGTTAAACATACATCTTAATAATTTAATTACCTGAATATCTTCTAAACTAAAATACTTGTGTGGCCAAGCAATTGTACTTCCTATAGCATCATCAAGGGTAAAAAATTCTCTTGAGGCTCGAAACAAAATAACATCTGGAACTAAAACTTGCTTAACCCAAACTTTGTAGCAATCTGGCCCAAGTATGACATGATGTACCATTGACGTAGAATCCGTGGAAGCAATTTCCGCCTTTGCCACCACCTGTCCTGTGGCATTCCAGTTTAACAGGTCGCACTTAGCACCCATAAGGTTTGTAGTAGCACTAGCATTCACACTCTCTTGACGGGACTACAAAGAAATAAGGAGCTAAAAGTAAGTTTACTATTTCAGCATTAAATATCAATAACATACCATTAAAAATACCTATCGACTTGAGGTAGTTGGCAACTCTCCTCTACTGTTGCTAGGCTCTCCTGGAAACTGTAAAACAATTTTATGACTTGAGTTTTGTGAAACTTAAGATTGATAGGTTTTCAAAAAAAACATGAGTTGAAGATAAAATTATCACAACTTACCATGTCTGGCCTAAGCTCTCTTAGAATTTTTTGCGTAAGATCCTGAGTTTTGCGAACCTCATTTAACTCATTAATGACAGATTGCATCCATGTTTTGTTTTGTAAGTGGGCCTCTATTTTAGATGGGGTAACTCCAAATCCAAGGCCTCTAATAAAACCTGAGCGTTCTGGACCAAAATACTTACTCACTGTTTGTGGCATGTATTCAAATCCAAGGCCTCTGTTTGTGGCATGTATTCACTACAAAATCTCACACATTCATCCACTAGATAGCATTCAGCTATGCATCCTTCCGGTCGAGCACGATTTCTAACAAATCCCTTAAGATACTTCATAAATCTGTTGGAAGTAAAACAAGAAGAAAAATTAACAAATAGTGGATGATCTGATTTAGGAATTTGTTGAATAAACTATAAATCCCAAAAATATAAAGAGGTTCAATTACATACCTCTCAAAAGGGTACATCCATCGATAATGCACCGGCCCGCATAATCTAGCCTCTCGTCCTAAATGTATTGTCAGGTGAACCATGATATCAAAAAAAGCTGGAGGAAAATACCTTTCCAACATGCATACAGTCTCCACAATTTCATCTTCCAGTACTTCCAATTTATTTTTGTCAATGACTCTTTGACATAGTTCATTAAAAAAAGAACACAAACGAAAGATTGCCTTCCTTGGTCCGTCTGGAAGAAGTCCTTTTAAATCAACTGACAGTAATTATTGCATTAAAATATGATAATCATGGGACTTGAGACCAATAATCTTGCATTCTTCCAGCTTGACACAATTGCTAATATTTGAACTATAACCATCAGGTATCTTCAAATCAAACAGTCTCTTACAAAAGATTAGCTTTTCAGCTTTTGATAGTGTATAAGGTGCTGGAGGAAGAAAAAATCTTTGTCCTCTTGGTTCTGCATATAAGTCGGACCTAATATTCATGTCCGCTAAATCTCCACGAGACTGTAATCCATCCTTCGTATGTCCTTTAATATTCAATAGCGTTCCTAAGATGCTTTGGCAAATATTCTTCTCAGAATGCATCACATCCAAGTTGTGACGCAATGGTATAGCCTGTTATACAAAAAAATGTACCAAGTCTCTAAAAAATTAATCTCTTATATTAAAATTAAATAAAAACTGAGAATTGTAGTGAAAAATAATTTACCTCCCAATATGGTAATTGAAAAAATATTGACTTCTTTTTCCACATTTGAGGAGGTTCGTTCTGCTTTCTTTTCTTCTTCTTGCTCTTTCCCCACACATTTTGAACTTTATTTACGGCATGTAAAATTTTATTGTTAGTCAATGGTTTTGGTGGGAGCCCTTTTTCCTTAGTCCCATCAAACCAGCTAGCCTTATCACGCTACAAGTGTCTAGGTGGAAGAAATCGCCTATGAGACATATACACAGTCTTATACGACTTCCTTAAATATCGAGAACATGTATTAGGACCACATATAGGACATGCAAGTTTTCCTTTTGTTGTACAGCCAGCCAAATTACCATAAGCTGGAAAATCATTGATTGTCCACATCAAAATAGCTTTCAAATTAAATACAGACTTAGTGAATGCATCATATGCCTCCATGCCATGGCTCCAAAGCTCCTTCAAGTTATCAATAAGTGGTTCAAGATATACATCTATGTCGTTTCCTGGTTCATCTTTGCCAGGTATAAGTAAAGTCAACATCAAATTCTCTTGTGCCATGCATACATTGGGGGGCAGGTTGTATAAACATAGCAAGACCGGCCACATACTGTATTGGGTACTGAGATTTTTGTAAGGATTAAAGCCATCTGATGATAGCTCAAGCCTGATATTTCTTGGATCCGAAGCAAAATTGGGCCATTTTTTATCAATAGAATCCCACACAACCGAGTCTACTGGATGGCGCATTCTTTCATCTTGACTGTGGTGGGTGGAGTGCCAAATCAATTGTTCTGCCTTATCTTTTGACATAAACATCCTTTTTAATCTTGGTATTATTGGAAAGTATCGCAAAACCTTCGCAGGCACTCCTTTTCGGATCTTGCTTGTTCGTGGGTTTACTTTCCATCGTGAAGAACCACAGGTAGGACATGTTTCCAGGTGCTCTTTCTCTTTTCTAAACAAGCAACAATTATTGACACAAGCATGATCTTCTCATATCCTAAATCAAACTCTTTTAGAAACTTCTTTGTAGCATATAAAGAATCTAGAATGTTGTTTTCCTCTGGTAACATATCCTGTAAAATCTCAAGAAGTTCATTAAATGCTTTATCTGACAATCCATTTGTAGCCTTATGCTTGTAAAGAGTAGTGATCGCTGATATCTTGGTGTACTTGGTACAACTTGGATACAAAGGAGCTTCAGCCTCTTCCAACTTTTTTCTAAAAACCTCATCTGCATTCATATTTATACCCTCAGTAGCCTCTGAATCTCCAGCAAAAGGAATGTATGCATCATGGTACATCCTGTGAGCATCTGGCAACTGAGAAGTCTCATTTTGTTCAAAATTACTTGAATGTTCCCCGTGAAGAACCCAAAGTTGATATGAAGGATCAAAACCAACTCGTACCAAATGATCATATACTACATCATTTTTTTGTGACTTTTCAACTTTACATTCTTTACATGGGCATACGATCTTATCAGGATTCCTAGCATAGTTCTTCGTATTTGTTATAAATCTTTTCACTCCTTCTAAGTACTCATTACTAGACCTACAAATAGAAGCAAAAAACTATGACTTATGTAATTATTCATATATTTCATAGCTTAGAAGTAAATATATATCAAAGAAAGTTAGGACCTTGGATAATTTGTCCATGTTTTATCCATCCTTAACAAACAAATTTAATGACTTTGTTGGATGCTCACCCCAACTACAATTCCGAACCAAAATAACCTATCATGGACACCAAAAGAAAGTTAGAGTTTTGTATACGTATCGAAACTATATATTGAGTAAATATAACAGTCTAAATTCAAATAATGTTTCATTCAAATAATCATCGCCTTAGGTACACATGTATACATATAAGAGAAAAAATTAGATAAGAAAGATAGAATGAGAAAGAGAGCCAGATTCACCTTCGATCCAAAACATTATTGATATCTTGACACTTGTTCTAACAACCTATTTTCAAATCTCCAAAACATGGAAGCAAACAACACGTTACTATCGGTTTTTAGGAAAGTATGCTTTTAGAAATTAAACCTAAAGAACATAAATAAAATTCCTACAAAAATAGGATCACATCTCTACATGAAAGGGTGAAGGTAAATTAATTACTACAACTAGCGGCTAATATACGCAAGTTATGATTATAGTTGAGAGGTTTAACACTATTAATGTACTGTCGGTTTTACTTCAGCCCAAGTCTTGGTATGTGCATGAATATGATAGAGACTTGATTTTCTAAATTAAAATCATGAAGGCCCAAGCCATCAACTAACTTAGGATAACACAACTAACACATCACATAATGATGAATAAATGAGACATACATTGCCAATCATAATAGTGTGTATATATCAGCGTGACAGCCTTCCCAGAATCCAGATACAACAGTGGACAGAATAAGTTCTGAAATGTATCAGCCAATCTAAGTCAAGAGTAAACACAGTAGCTAAGCTACTGTCTAAGGGGTTTGAGATCATTCATCAAACCGCTGGTAGCTGATAGGCCTATCGGCGAGCTGTGGACACCTGGAGATTGTGCCTACAAATAGGTGGCCCCTGATTGGCCCCTGATTTGATAATAGCCGAAGAGGCTATAGCAGACAAGAACTGGGAGGAGTGTAGTTGTTCTAACAACCTAAATCTTCTACTATACACTAAACCAAAATGGTCCTTTTGGAACGGAGAAATTATGTTCCAAATATTTTTTGGAACGCCTTTATTCCGTGCCTATTTTTGGGCTGCCAAATTCTTGGAACGGAATAAAAGTGTTCCAAATGACGGTTATTGTAAACTTTCATAAACCTTCCTTTCATAAACCTTCCTTTCCGGAATAATTCGGCACCCAGATTCTTTTTTTTTAATAAAACAATATAAAACTAAAACGAAGAAAATTATTTTGCAACACAAATTGTAAACTTTCATAAACCTTCCTTTCCTAAACCTTCCTCCAACAGATAAAACTAGAGGAGAACTCCAATTTTTTGGATCGAACTATTAACTAAAAATACAAAGAAGAAAAACAATATTGTTTGCAAACAAACCAAAAACATAAACAGAAAATCAATAGGAAAATCAACAACAAAAAATCATATCTACTTAATGGAATCAAAAGGAATAAAAAATTAGATACTTGAGGATCATGAGTTGATACTTGAGTAAAATAGATTTGAGAATCTTTTTTTTTTGTGGGTTGTGTATCCATGTAATACATATTGATGCACAAGTTATGGGTATCACAGATACTTGTGTACCAGTAGCAGTAGGTAGTATATAGAGTGTGTCAAGAAGAGGGATTTCAGCAGCAGCAAACTGTGTGCAGTCATGTGTTCTAGTGAAGACTGGACACTTGGGATACATTCAACACTTCCAGTTAGTACATTCCACACTCCAAAGAAAAAATTAATAAAAAGTCAGCTGTCATTCATTGCCATTAGGTCAATTATTAGACACTTCAAAGCGCAAACATAAGAAGCAGTTTCAAAGAGGGAATCCTTCTAAAGGTTTGAACTGTCATTCATTGCCATTAGATCGTCTTACAATAATGTTTACAGATTCACAAAATATAAAGGTTTGTATCTTCTCATTTGCTACTTTATTTAACAATGCCAATAGTGTCACGAAATATGATCAATTTTACACCAAACTGCTTGCAGGAAGTGCTCATCTTTCCAGCAATGAAGCCTCAGGATGAGCTATCTCATTGAAGTTATTAAGTTGAAATTTCACTCGAAGAAGGTAATATTCAGAAGGCTTACATGTAATAAGTAGATATGCATTATGGATCATTGGCAATAGATGATCTACAGTGTCTGTTATGCCCTAGATATCATATTACTCACAAGATTGAAATCCAAAACCTTAAAGACTTGTAACTAGTATCAAGGTCACATAAATAGCTACTTTTAAAAGTGTATAGGTTTTGACCCTTTGAGGTTCAACATACTTGTTTTTTTAACACATAAGATGACAATAATGTGGATGAACTAATTTCTTAAGACGTTGTACTGCTATGAGCCCTCTTTGCTTACTATGGATTAGGATTCAAGGAACTGATTGAAATCCAAAACCTTGATCTGTGGTAATTGAACTGATAATGATATTCAAACATGGAATGGTGCATATAAACAGATATTGTATTCTTTAGAAGTTATAGACAGTCACAAAATCCATATAAATAGTTATAGAACATTTCCCCTATAGTCAGAGGCGTCAAAAAACTAAATTGACGCATATCCTGCAAATTTGACCAAGTATATCCTGTTATATCCTACCAATTGAAGTCCTATCTGAATTCAATATTCCGCCAACATTCATATTCCTACTACCAGTAATATACAGTCTCCTCCAGACAATCACCATGACAAAATTTAACTCCAAAAATCTATATGGGTTGCCAAAGTAGCTGTGTGGTGAAGTTGAGGAATTTGTCACCTGAGCTTTCATAATGTGAAAGAACACTATATTCACATTATGGACGATAGTGATACTATACCCATACAATTGGAGAACATCAAATCAAAGAAAACTTTAGTCACAATGATAAACTATGTTATAAAAGATTACGTCAGATAACTCTGGGATATCTAGTGTGTTGGTATTGCGCTAGAATAGGATAAGGACAATTTCTTTAGTTTCCAGTCAATTAACATCATTATTTGCTCAAAAGAGTATCAGTAATTTCAGAATCTACAAGGCTACTAAGGCCACTTTATCTGATATTGTCGACAAATATACAAATCTAATGTTTCTTGAATCCCCATGTGCTCATGTATCATGTGTGTTGTACAAGGCATATTTAAATTTGTAAATTGGCATGTCTAGGGAACACTAGTTGATTGTCAATGGAAGCTTGAACTTAGTAAGGTTCGAGGAGCAACTTCTTAAACATTGGCTTGTATCCTTACCACAGATCAAGGGGATGGAGTTCAATTACAATTGGAACTGATTTAAATATAACATATTTCCAAATAAACTTATGTTTCAGAAATTAAACTCCAAATAAAAAACTTAATCTTTCCAAAGTTTTGAAGCACAAACAAATTCCTAAATTTTGAACCCTAGATTTTAATTTCTTCATGTAAACCCTAAATAAGAAAGGAAACCCTATATAATAAATCAAGGAAGAAAAATTCATAAAAGGAAAGGGGGAAGATGAAGGAGTGAGAGATGACCTAAACACGGTGGTGACGGCGGTGACGACGATGACAGTGGTGACGGCGGTGACGGCGAAGACAGTGGTGACGGCGGTGACGGCGATGACAGTGGTGACGGCGGTGACGGCGATGAAGTGGTGACGGCGGTGAAGACAGCCCTCTTGCCACCAACTCTGAGAGAGAACGAAGGAGAGAGAGAGAAAGTAAAAAGAGAGAATGGATGGAAAAGAAAAAATTGGGAAAGGTTTTTATGAGCTCTGAGAGAGAATCGGACGCCAAGCAAAAAAATTGGGGGATTATAGGGAGGCCGCGGGCGGCAAACGAAAAAAAGGAGGGGAAAAAAAATTTGCCACAACACTTCTCAAGTGTTGTATTTACTTTATAATATTATATGACATTTTAAAAGTGTTGTATATAGTATATATTATTATACGACATTTATAAATGTCCTTATAAGTGTTGTTAAATTTATGTTTACGACACTTTAAAGGAGGTGTCGTAGATTATGATAAATACTCATTTATGACGACATGTTTTCGTAGAGTGCCATCATGACGAAAGAATAATGACACTTATTTAGAAAGTGTCGTAGATAAAGTGTCGTTATTAACCTATTTTGTTGTAGTGTGTGCTGTTCTGATTAGGAGCCAGACACCTCTCATCGGACAGTATATTTACTTTGGACATTCAGACATCAGGCGAGTACATTCTCTGATAGTTCTCTCATTTATTTGTCAATTACTGTACTTTAGTTCTAGTTAGTTGTATGTGATTCTCTGTTACAACACGTATGGATATTCTGGATTCATGTATACGACACACATTTATTTTCTGGCCTCTATTACTGGTATCATCATTCCTGGCTTCTATTACTGGAATCACCTACTGGAATCATTTACTATAATCATTTACAGGAATCATTTACTGGTATCATTATATTTTGGCTGGACTCATCTTGAATCATTGTGTCATAATTCTGGATTCACTTGCTGGGAGGGAAAATACTAGAGTAAGACATGTAGACATACCCCAATCTGGAATCTCCCAACTGGAATCTACTGGAATGATAGCCATCTCACACCCGGCCAGGTGTGTGATGTGCCGTATTACCTACAGCCATTTATATGTCGATCTTGGTATTTTAAAATACACTGTTAGAGTATAGGCTGGACTCATCCTGGAATTGTTGATCACTATAACTGGAATCGTCCCTTACTGGATTCATCTTGTATTAGATTCATCCTGTACTGGACTTACATTGGAGTTACACTTGTCTACATTGCTGTCTGGACTTTATATCATATTATCCTGGTTCAGCTAGATCTATCTTTACAGTCTTTATTGCTATGATTCTTCTCTTGTTTAGTTATTTACTTTTCTTGCACTTTATCTGTCTTTCTTACCATCACCTGAATATAAACTACCATTTTCATCAATACAACTGTCTATAATTGCTTTATAGTTCTCTGTCATTTACTTGGATTTTCTAGATGAGATGTGCTCGTTCCTGTCCTGACTGAACCTATTGATAAATTTTACAGATAGCCTGGAGGTTGCCTGCTAGCCTAGAGGAGACACAGTAGAGGTTGTATAGTTAGTTATTTCAGTTGTATTGAGTTGTATTTATTCTATAGATTACTGTATTAAGCTTTGAGATGTTTTCTGGGTTTGTGTATCTTAGACACTTAGAAATCTATCTGCTGTATCTTTTTTGGATTTCATGTTTTACCTATCTTTTATCTCGCTCTACCTTAGTTGTGATTGAGACTGTATCTGCTACGTCACCTCCATTCGGAGAGTATATACTGTACAGGTACCTTTATATTGTTAGATGTTTGACCTAGGACAGCATTCTACCGCCGACACTGCGGCGTAGGCTGGGCGTCGTTACGTATTCGTACCATCACAGTGGGTGCGGGTCATGACAAACTGGGCCCAAGTCTGGCCCTCAACTCCCACCCTGGGATCTGTCTGGTACCATGCACGGGCTAAGTCCTGCATATGACTGCCTGCCGCCTCGATATGGAGTCGATCTGGTATCTCTGCCAGCCTGAATATCTCCTCGATATCCTCTATCCAGTCGTCTGCATAATGAATGCCCTCAGTGCCCAGGAACTCTCTGGGATGCATCTTCTGGAAGTCATGTATATCCTTCTCCTTCTGACGAGGTTGCTGCTGCTCCTCCAGAGCAGTCACCATCTCTACTGTAGCACGAACCAGCTGGTGGGCCTCGTCAATCCCCTGACGATAATTGGCAGTCTGCTGCTGCTGCTGCTGCTGGTGAGACGCCAGAATCCTCTCCACGAAAGAGAATAGATGAGCAGCATCTACCATCCCTGCAGGTGGAGGCTGCTGCGGTGGAAGGATCTCGGGAAGCACCGGACTTTGTCTCCCAGCTGATGGAGATGCTCCTCCGAAAGCTGCTGAAACACCCACCCCAGCTGGCATGACTGGGGCTGCGGTACCAGGGGCTGGCTGCTGAAGGTGAGAGGTAGCAGACCCCTCTGCAGCGGCTACTGTACCAGAGCGATGTGATCGTGTCTCCACCATCCTAAAGATAGATCGAAAAGGAAGTCAATACTGAGCAGGAATCGATAAAATCAAAGGAGGACAGTTTATCTCAAAGAAGACAATCAGTAAGATATGTAGATGGCATGAATTGAAGCAGAATTTTTCCTAACTGTGATTGAGTACCTCTCTGTTAAAGCCTATCTCTCAATCCTATCGCAGGCTCGCAGCAGTACAACTAAGTCGTTGTACTACCACGATATCGCACTAATGCGACTCTCGACCTGCATGGGCCACCACTAAAAACGTGTCACGACCCGCACCCACTGTGAGGGTACGAGCACGTAACAACGCCCAGCCTACGCCGCAGTGTCGGCGGTAGAACGCTGTCCTAGGTTACTATCTAATCAACAACTCACGCAATTATATAATGTACTTGTCAAATCTCAACTCCGAACGGAGGACAAGTATAGATATAATAAATCTCAATCACAGTCTAAGAACGATAAGATATCACAGAAGATATAACTAAAGACTAAATAACCAAAATAAAATCCAACAACTAAAAATATGATCTCAAACAATCTCAACTACAATCTCAACTTATATATACAACTCCAGTTCTAAATATAAAAGCTAAACAACAACTAGCTAATCTCCCAATCACTCATGAGTGTCGGTGCCAAAGGTAGCTAAGCCATCTCCTCAGTAATATGTAGGGCATGTGTCCTCAGGGCAATCATCTGTAAAAATTTTAACAGGTCCAGTCAGGACCGGAATGAGTACAACTCATCAAGAAAACCCAAGTAAATGACAGGGAACTATAAAACAGTTATAGACAGTTTTATTGATGAATATAGCAGTTTATATACAGGTGGTGGTATGGAGAACAGATAAGATACAAGGAAAGTAAGTAACTATAACAAGAGAAAAGTGATGGCAATGAAAACTGTAAAATAAATCTAGCTGAACTAAAGTAACAAAATGAGTCCAGGCAGTAAATGTAAAACAAGTGTAAACTACTATAAATCCAGTACGAGATGAATCTAATATAAGATGAATCCAGTACCAGATGGTTCTAGGTAGTGATCAAGAATCCAGGTGAGTCCAGCTATTATAATAGTGTGTTTTAAAATACCGAGATCGACATGTAAACGGCTGTGGGTAATCAGGCACACCTCTCACTGATCAGGCGAGAGATGGCTATGCTTCCAGTAGATTCCAGTTGGAGATTCCAGATTTGGGGTATGTCTACATGTCTTACTCAATATTTTCCCGCCCCGTAATACAAATGAATCCAGAATTCGACACGAGAATCGAGATGAGTCCAGCCAAAATATGATGATTCCAAAAATAGATTCCGGATTGATTCCAGTGATTCCAGTAATAGAGGCCAGATAATATGGTGAGTGTGTCGCATATATGAATCCAGAAATATCCATACGTGTGGTATCAGAGAATTACATAAAACTAAAAAGAACTGAAATACAGTAACTGGCAAATAAATGAGAGAACTATCAGAGAATGTACTCGCCTGTTACTCTGAAAAGAGTAATAAAATATCAGATGTCTGCACCGGAGTCACAATGTCCTAAATAGAGCAGTTTGGGTTATGACATGTTTAAAATAAGGTAAATAAAATCTACGATACAATCTACATGATTTCTGGGTCAATCTAGGTCAAAGTCAACTCTAAGTCAAACATGGTCAACTGTCTAGGTCAAACTAGGTCCAAATCAAACTTGGTCAACTCTGGGTCAACCCAAGGCAACTACACCAGTCAACTAGGTCAATTAGTCACATCTAGACTCAATGTTGACTTTTGGTCAACTCCAGCCAACTACACTAGTCAAACAAGTCTCACTAAGCCTAGCCAAGCCTAGTCTAGCACTCACACACAATCACAAAGCTAACACAAGCTACCAACACCAAAAATACATATATACATATATGCACACAATGTATATAATTAACCATATAGGCTATTGCCTAGCATTCAATGTAGGGTACAAGTCATATATGCATATAGAGGGTGTAGTGTGTTGTCAAGCAAGGGGAGTGAAGAGGGTTCAAGGGCATATGCCTGTGTGTGCTAGTGTGGTAATATACACATGTGTGTGTAGTGTCTAGTAATGTGTGTAGTGTCTAATGATGTGCATATGTGTAATGTCAATAGCTTAGGTGTGTTGGAGTATATATGGTTGTTACAGTGAAGGGAAATATGTGTATATACATTACATAGGTGTAAGTGACAGTGCTAAATAGGATGGTGTCCTGTGTGAGATATGTGACAGTAAAACATATGTGTGTGTGTGCATTATAATGTGTGTGGAAAGTGTCTTGACAGTTTAGGTAATAGGAAGGGCAGTTTGTTATATCAACTAAAGCACAAAACCTATTTTCCCTACTCAACCTAAACCCCCATTTCAGTTTTTCATAAATGGAATAGATGAATGTGTGTGTGTTTATGTAGAAATATGTGATGTTTATAACAGTGCATGATAGTACAAGTGACACTGAGCTAATTCTGGAAATTTTAGTGAATGAAGATGTGTGTGATGGAATGAGCTTAGTGTCATAGTGAAGGGTGAGTATATGGTACATGACAGTAGCTTGTAGGTGTTTAGATACGTTATATTAGAATCAATGTTGGGTGTCACAAGTTAATATGTGTGTAACTTCAGTTCTTGATGTGTGTGCACAGATTTATATTTCAGTTTTGAAAGGAAATGGGTGAAAACTCAGGTGTGCAATGACAGCCCATGCCATCCCAATCCAATTTCTCAGGTTTTCTATCCTGAACTCTCATCTCAGGTTCTCAGGAAATCTGAGAACAATGACCATCACATTATTAGTTAACAAAACAGTCCAACCCCTTCTCGAATAGGAAAACATAGTAAAATACCTAATCAATGGTTCATATAAATACTCAATGATCATTTTGATAGGTTAAATTTTCAGATTCACATAGGGGTGATTGAACCTCAGGTTTACAAGTGTTGACAGTCAGTAAACTAGAAAAAAATGGGAATTCAAGGTTCAAAACCAATTACAATTCGAACCCAAAACATCCAATTTCCCATACAATCACAAACCAACATTTACAGCTCACTATTATACATGTATACGAATTAATATGGTAATTAATCATTAAAGAAATTTAGCTTAAATAGAATCAAATTTCAGAATTTGTGAACAGTGCATAGTGTATCAGGAATTGGAAAAACATGCGAATCGACAATCAAGATCATGTTAATATGTCAATTTAATGGTTGATAATTGTGGCAGCACATATGTACGTGTCAAGGGAGTCTAAATGTGTCCCAAAATCTGGACACGAAGTGTCCAATTTCGAAGTGGCAAAATACCAGAAACTGGCAGTGAAGGCTGCCTCGTGCTTGCGTGTCGAGTCGTTGTGGACTCGATACAGGGCTCGATATGACCCGTGCTCGTGCACAGTCCTAGAGGAGACATAGGGGTATGTGTATTAGTGCCTGAGTCGAGTCGTTGTCATGTCGTGTCGACGTTATTAGGGCGTATCAGTGACACGAAAAACGCGTGCACAGTGTTAGGTAAAACACGTGCATACGCGATTTCTCTGCGCACACACATCGAGGTCCCACAAAATTTTGTGGGATCCTGTCAGTCAGTGCCCGCACCCACACACCAAATTTTAGGTGTCGGGGTGCTGTGTCGTGTCCGCTAGGACACTCGTACAGCAGGACAGCCGCACGAGGCCAGTGCACAGTGTCGTGCACGACTTGCGTGTCCATTTTGGACACGAAATGTGCACAAAAACCAACTCAGTCCTCAACAATATTAATGTACACATCAAGAGCTTCAAAATCATGTAATTAGTTTAGCAAAAATCGAAAATAAAATCCTTAGAGGTATTTCATCGAACACCTAACATACACTACGACACGTGTCCGATACGGACACCAAACGGACACGAAATTCACCCAAATTTTAGGGACACCAAGGGGACTCCTAGATCTAGCCCTACATGTAAAGAAAACTAAAATTTAAATCAATTTAAAGGGCTTTACCTATAGGTGCAAATTGTATGGAAAAGCTCCAAATGGGGGGTGTTCCTCTTGATGGCCAAATGCTCCAATTGAGCCCAAAACTGAGATTAACCTCCAGAAATATTAAATATACAAAAATTAGAACCTAATGCAAAAGACTAGGATGAAAAAGGAGATCAAATGAATAAATGTGAATTTTTGGAAGGGGGAAGAATACCTCTCTTTTCTCCAAGTATTGGAATGATAAAAAGAGGCAAGCCCTAATGAATAAGTGTTTAAATAGGGTGGGGATCCCTATGTGGCTGTTCATAGGTTTAATAATTAGTGTTAGGGTTCACTAAATGGCCCATGGGCTTAAGTCATGATCAATTAAATAATTAAGCCATAAGTCATTTCATGAAATCACAAGCCATGACTTAAATTTACTAAACCAAATCCCCTCCTTCTAAAACTATTCTCTAATGACTAAAATAGGTTAACTTAAGTTAGACTAGGGTCACCATGGCTAGGGTTAGCTTCTAGGCTAGTCCACTAGGTCTCAACAAGTCAAGGTCAACTAGAATTCACCAATTCAACAAATCACCAAATAATTCAAATAAGTCAAAATGACCAAATTACCCCTAGGCTAAAATGATAATTAAGTCATCATAATGACATGGTTAGGCTCTAGGTCATGCAGTCTCTCAGGTTTCACTAGCAGCATATCAAAATCACAAGTCATGACTTAAACCAGTTTTTAAATAGTTTAAAAATTATTAAAATCACTAAAAATCATAATGTGAATTAAATATCAATAATTAATAATTATAATTACAAAATTTCAAAATTATCCTCATCTGGAAAACTGGGTGTTACAGTTTTTAGGAAGGGAAATCTATTCTCAGTTTTAAGGAAGAAAATAAAATCAATTTGAATTCCCTATTCTATCAATACAGTGAACAATAATGGAAATAACAAGGGGAAATGAAATCAATTCGACAGTTTGATATATATCAATCAATACACATTCGAATTCAGTCACCATAAAACCTAACAAATCAGTGAACATAACAATGTATAAGAATTAACGTTCATATTTAGTATAAGGAAAGGAAATCAAACTCAGGTATTGGAATTCCTGTGACAGTTTGATATTGAACAATTGACAGTTAACCTCCCAAACTCATTCGAATTCCCATACTAACATCAACCCATTAGCTAGTCATTAACTGTTAACTAACTAACAGGAATTAATCTAACATGTAGGATCAAAAGACAACTGAACATCATTTGAAAATCAGATTTAAAATAGGAATTAAAGTTTAGGAATTTGAAATATCAATGGTATCAGTCAACATCCAACATATGGATCGAAATTCCATTTCATAACATAAAGCCTAATCTAAAATGTAAAATCGAACTAATCATGAACTAAATAACATGTAGGATTAATCATGACCATTTAAAAACATCAATTAATCAATTAAACTGGAATGAAACACAGGAAATAATAGAACTGAACACAGAAAAAACATTATCTCGTGCACGTGTTCATTGGCCTCTTGCACGTGACACGATACGACATAAACCCTGAGCTTATGTCCCAGTGTCGAGTGGGTCTAGGTCTAGGATATGGATACCCTGATTTGGGTCCACGACACGTGTGTCACTGACACGACACGTGTATAAGCAGCCAAAAGTCGGCTGAACCAACACAGTGCATGACCAGTGCACTCGTGATTACGTGTCCGATACGACATGAGGACTCGTAAAACTTGGAAAGGCTCGTGTCAGTATCAACCCCGATCTGTGTGTCAAATTTCTCGTGTCCACGTGGCGTGTCCAATGAGTTATGGCCCCCGAGTAGCAGGGGACTGCTACGCGTATGCTGTGCGCACGGTAACAGCGTGTTCACGTGTCAATTCTGACACGACACAACACGAACATCACATCAGTCAACCAGAAATCGACAAGCGAGACCAAACCATAATTTTCTATTCAAACAAAAATAGAAAATAAGAACGAAATGCCCACTGTGGCATTTCGTCGAACACTTAGACGTGCCCACTGATACGTGTCCGATACGGACACGTATTGGACACGAAACCTAGCAATACCTATACCAATAGTTTGGGTACTCCTAGGGCTTCCTATTCATGCTTAGAAATCACCATTTGATGGAGAGAAATATGAATTACCTAGGTGTGTGAAATAGCTCAAAAAGCTTCAAAAAGGGGTGTTCTTCTTGCTACCCAAACTCCTCCAAATTGTTCCTCTACTGAAATTTCTCACCATGGACGGAAAATACACATGGATTAGATCCTAATACAAGAAGTTTGAAGGAAAAAGGAGTTAAAATGGAAAAGATAGGGATTGGGGAAGAATGGGATTTACCTCTATTTTTTCAACTTGATAATTTCCTAAAGGAGGTTAGCCCTAAGTGGAAGAGGCATTAAATATGTAGGAAATGCCAAGGGTGGCCGGCCAAGTAAGTAGGGCTAGGGTCAGGGTTTTACTAGTTGCCTATGGGCCTCTATGGGCCTTAAGTCATAAGCCATGGTTTATGAAATAACAAGTCACTAATCCATCCTATTCAATATTCCTATTTCCCCAAATTAATCCTATTGGCTAGGATATCATTAACTTAGGTTAAACTAGGGTTTCATAATCTAACCAAGTGGTCATGACTAGGGTTAGCTTCTAGGACAGTCTCCAAAGTCACCATGAGTCAAAGTCAAGAATAGCACTAAATCAAATATACCAAAAATTACCTAAATTCCAATAATTCTAATTAATACAAAATAATTCCAAATAATTCCTAAAATTTTAAGAATGACCAAAATACACTCAAGCTAGAAATATGGTAGTGACAAAATCTACCCCCCTTAAAATAATTTCGTCCTCGAAATTAAAGGGCGAAACTAACAGATGAGAAGGATAGATAATTATACCTCACGGTGCAAAAAAATATGGGTATCGCTCGCGCATCTCATCCTCCCACTCCCAAGTCGACTCTCCTGGAGAATGATGCCTCCATGTGACACAAACCAAGGGTATCACCTGGTTTCTCATCACCTTCTCACGGCGATCCAGAATCTCCACAGGCTGCTCTCTGGATAACTGAGAGTAGGCCCTACCTCAATCTCTGAATGATCAAGCACATGGCTAGGGTCAGCCACGTACCGTCTTAACTGTGATACATGGAATATGTTGTGGACACCCACTAGTGCAGGTGGTAAGTCTAACCTGTATGCCACGTCACCGACTCTCCCGCTGATCACGAAAGGTCCGTTGAAGCAAGGGCTAAGCTTCCCACCTCCACCAAAACGTATAGTACCACGAGTCGGAGATATCCGCAGAAAAAGTATGTCTCCGACCTAAACACAAACAAGGTCTCATGTTACTAAAAACTAAACATGATAAATCAAACAAAACAAACAACCTACTTCTAATCCTATCTCTAATCTGTACCTCAAACTCCAGTGGCCTCCGGTGGCTATCGGCCCAGTGCCGATGTCTGTCCTGCGCCATGCGAAGTTTGTCCCTGATGAGCTTCACCTTCTCGGCTACGTCAACAACCATCTCTGGTCCCAGTAAAGCTCGCTCACCAATATCATCCCAAGATAAGGGTGTACGACACCTACGCCCATACAGAGCCTCGAAAGGTGACATCTCAATGCTGGCCTGAAAACTGTTATTGTAAGCAAACTCCACCAAATGTAGATGATCCTTCCAGGAATCTCCAAAGTCCAAGACGCACGTCCGCAGCATATCCTCGAGCGTCTGAATAGTCCTCTCTGACTGTCCGTCCATCTGGGGGTGGTATACAGTACTAAACTTGAGGTGAGTGCCCAAACTAGTCTGTAGACTCCTCCAGAAATGGGAAGTAAAGCGACTATCCCGATCCGAGACGATGCTGACCGGAACTCCGTGAATCCTAATAATCTGTCGCATGTACATCTCCGCAAGCCTCTCTGTAGATGTACCCACCTTAAATGATAAGAAGTGGGCCGATTTGGTCAATCTGTCAACGATGACCCAAATCGCGTCTTTCCTTCCTGGTGTACGCGGCAACCCAGATACGAAATCCATAGTGATATGCTCCTACTTCCACTCGGGAATGGGCAGCGGCTGCAATAATCCACTGGGCCTCTGCCTCTCTGCCTTGACCTGCTGACAGACCAAGCACCTAGCTACGAAGCGAGCTACCTCCCGCTTCATCCCGTACCACCAGATATGCCTCCTCAGATCTCGGTACATCTTGTTGGCACCAGGGTGTATAGAGTACTGAGATCTGTGGGCCTCCTGCAAAACCTGCTCCCTGAGATCTCCGCTGGCACACATAACCTGGAACCATGTCGTAAGGCACCATCCTCTACAAGAGAAAACTCGCCATCTACTAACCCGGCTCGAACCTGCTCTCGGAGACACCGCAGAGCAACGCCCTCAAACTATGTCGACTTGATTCTCTCCACCAAGTCTGACTGAATCTGTAGGCCCCATATCTGCATCTGAACTCCGGGCACGATCACCTCAATTCCAGGCTCTCCAAATCAGCAAGCAAGTGACGGTCCATAGTCAAACACATGGCTGTCGGATACCTACTCAAGGCATCGACAACCACGTTGGCCTTTCCTGGGTGATACTGAAGTAAGATGTCGAAGTTCTTCATCAGCTCTAACCATCTACGATGCCTCATGTTGAGCTCTTTCTATGTAAACACATACTTTAAGCTCTTGTGATTTGTGAAGATCTCCACCCTCTCTCCATACAGGTAGTGCTTCTACAACTTCAGAGCAAATATCACTACTGCCAGCTCCAGGTCGTGGGTAGGGTAGTTCTGGAACGTAACTGCCTAGAAGCATAGGCAATCACCTTCCCATGCTGCTGCAAGACACAACCCAGCCCCTTCCCTGAAGCATCACTATAGATAGTGAACCCTCCTGAACCAGATGGCAATGTCAGAATCAGAGCTGTCGTAAGCCGCTTCTTCAACTCATCAAAAGCTGCCTGACACTCCTCTGACCAAACATACTCAATATCCTTCCGGGTCAGCCGAGTCAACGGCTCTGCAACCTGGGAGAAATCCTGCACAAACCTCCTGTAGTATCCTGCCAGCCCCAAGAAGCTCCTGATCTCTGCCATTGAAGTCGGCGCTGCCTATGCCTCAACTGCTGTGATCTTCTTCGGGTCCACTGAGATCCCATCTCCAGTCACCACATGACCCAAGAAGTTAACCCTGTCCAGGAAGAACTCGCACTTCGAGAACTTTCCATACAGCCTCTCTGTCCTGAGTGTCTCCAACACCACTCTCAAGTGCTCCTCGTGCTCCTCGTGCTCCCCCTCAGTCTTAGAATATACCAAGATATCATCAATGAATACCACCACGAACTTATCCAAGTACTGGTGGAACACCTTGTTCATTAGGTTCATAAATACTGCTGGTGCATTGGTTAGCCCAAATGGCATAACCAAAAACTCAAACCACCCGTACCGCGTCCTGAAAGCGGTCTTCGAAATGTCCTCCCCCTTCACCTTCACTGGTGATAGTCTGACCTTAAATCAATCTTGGAGAAAACCCGAGCTTCGCTCAACTGATCAAAGAGATCATCGATCCGCGGCAGTGGATATCTGTTCTTGATCGTCAGGTTGTTAAGTGCTCTATAGTCGATACACATCCGTACCGACCCATCCTTCTTGGGTACAAATAGTACCGATGTACCCCAAGGTGAAGAACTCGATCGGATGAAGCCCTTGTCCTGCAGCTCATCCACCTGCTTCTTCAGTTCTACCAACTCACTATTGTTTACTCGATAGACATGCTGAGAGATCGGTTGCGTACCGGAAACCAAGTCTATCGAGAACTCTACATCTCTGTCCGGGGGAAGCCCTGGCTACTCCTCTGGGGAAACGTCCATGAACTCTGCGATCAAGGGATGTGGAGCCGCCTGCTCCTCTACTGAAACTCCGCAGAAAAGTCCTCCATCCTGCTCTGCCTGCCGTCAGGTATACTCAAACTCTGGCTCTCCTGGCACCCCAAACAAAACTCTACCCCCTCGGCAATCAATGCTGGCGTAGTGCCTGCTCAACCAGTCCATACCTAATACGATATCGTAGTTCGGAAGGGGCATGACGAGCAAGCTCACCTCCAACTCTCGGCCTCCTAAAATGACACTCCGCCCTCTGCAACCATCACTCACGAGGATAACTCCACCCCCGATCATGATCTTGTAGGTCCTAGGCAATGATTCAGATACTAGGCCGTGTCTAATAGCAAAAGATACTGATACGAAGCTGTGGGATGCCCCAGAATCAAACAGTGTAAAAGCTGGAATGAAGTCGAGAAGAACCGAACCTGCAATCAGCTCTCATATGGCTTCTGTATCCTCGGCTGCCATGGCGAAAGCTCGCCCCTGCTGGCCTCCCCTGGCATGCTGCTGGTGTTGTACGAACCGCTGCTGTTGAGTCGGCAACGGTCCCTTCTGCGGTCCCCGTGGAGCCTTGGCTCCGGCTCCCTGAACTGTCCGTCCTGATGATAGAGGGCACTCCCTCAAGTGATGCTCTGTCGACCCACAGAGGAGGCACCTCCTTAGCCTCTTCCTGCAGTCGTTCCACACGTGCCCTAGTTTCTTACAGAAACCACAACTGACTGGTTGCTGTCTAGGACCCTGCTGCTGCTGCCTAGGTTGCTGATGCTGCACTGGTTGATGCCTCGGCTACTGAAACTGCTGAGGCTGGAATCTCTGCTGCTGGTAGTACTACTGGTGCTGTTGCTAGAAATACGGCCTCTTGACCGGTCCTCTGCTACTGCTGCTGTCACGATCCGCACCCGCTTTTCGGATGCGAGAGCGTAAGCAAGCCAGCTACGCATCAAGCGGACTCCAGCCCGACTCGAATACGTAAAGCTATGGAAATGGGACTAATCAAGGCAAGGCAAAACTATATCTCAATCCACAATAAGAATAATATACAAGAATGAACAAGTATGGGTCGTGGTCTGCAGCCCACTAGCATGCATGTCCGATTAGACTCCAAAAAATAACATGAGTCTATAAACTGAATCAATAAATATGATATCTCATGATGATAAAAGGAAAACATGAGCAGTATGAACTGGATAATAAACATGGTATCAATACCTGAATCCCGCAAGCAATATTATCACGTCCGGACCCCATAAGTGTCATAATCATCCGCCATCCAGAGCTGCTAACTAACTCCACGCAATAACTAACCTGAAGAGATCATCAGGTCCTCAGGGGACATAGCAAGGTACATAAAAACATGCCTATCTAGCAGTTTATCATGCAATAAAGAAAATACAGGAAATAAACGGGAAAAGACCAATCAGCACGAAAATACGACTGGAAGAACCACTACGCCTAAGCGAACTACTGGAGGAGAACAAGCGAACACGATATCACGATGTCAATGGATAACCAATCGAATACTCAAACCCTCGCCCCTAGTGTGGACTCGCAGGTATGAACAACTACTAGTCCTCGCCCCTAGTATGGACTCACAGGCTAGCATCACCCTCGTCCCTAGTGTAGACTCGCAGGTGTGAACCATATACTACTAACCCTCGTCCCTGGTGTGGACTCGCACGCTAGCATCACCCTCATCCCTAGTGTGGACTCGCAGGTGTGAACCATATACTACTAACCCTCGTCCCTGGTATGGACTCGCAGGCTAGCATCACCCTCGTCCCTAGTGTGGACACGCAGGTATGGATCGATAACTACTAACCCTCGCCCCTAATATGGACTCGCATGTTAGCTTAACTACTAACCCTCATCCCTGATGTGGACTCGCAGGTTAGCTTCAAGATTTCAAGACAACGAGGTAAAGCAGTTTCGTTATGACTTATTCATCCTATGACACGATGCGACTTAGTCCAAGTAAAAGTGATGACACGACACGACCCAATCACGATACACGAGAAAACTAATCCAATATGAACTACAAAGCTAATTACAAACAAGGCTATATAGCCGGCATGATATACAAATCACACATAAATAATCAACTAGTAAAACTATATAATAATATAAATATACATGTAAATAAACTGTAGAGGGAGGCAAGGTATCTTGCCGGGAGGTTGCACGCAGAACCAATAACAATTTAGTCCACTGCTAAACCATAAAGTCCAAATCATCACAATTGTCTCCGAAAGCTGAAACGGATAATGCCAACAATCTCAGAATAGTCAAATTAGCTAGGATTGCCTGTCCTTAAGTCTAATTCTGGACACAGGGGCAAAACGGTAATTTTGAATAAAAATGGTGTCCGCCGTTGGACCCGCTTTGCACCGAAAAGTGTGCCAGATTTAATGGTCTCTAAAGTCGTCAAACTATATGTCTACGGATTCGTTTTGGTGATACGAACCCAATGGTATGTCCAATTGTAGATTTCGATGGGCCGTGCACAAAATCGCCCGTTGAGTCGGACCGTGGGGCCAACAAAACGGCGATCCAATCAGCTGTCTCAGAATCGGACCAAACTTGACATACAGGACCAGAAAAATGATACGGTCCTGTTGGCATAAGTTTTGTCTCGATCTGACGAGCATACACAAAGTAATTAAAAAATTTACAAAGTGACCGATACGGTAAATTTCGATGGATACGTATCAAATTCGTCGCGCACACGCGACCAATTTGAATTCCGTCAAAGCTCACACGTCTATGAAGCCGTTATATACCTTTCGATGCTTTAGGTTTGCGACCACGTCGCCCGAAATAGCGGGACGCACGTCGTATCGAACAATTTTCTAGTTTTGAAAATAGATTTTTGGAAAACTTTGGGATTCGATTTCTCGACGCGTAGTCGATGATTTTCAAATCCACAAAAAGGGTTATGAAGCCCTATATGTAGCCTAGGACTGCCTTCAAATAGATTTTGAAAACTGCTAATAGATTAATCACGAATTGCCTTCTAAGTTGGGGTTTTAGGTTAACTCATGTTCTGTTTTCGAACAAGTTTTTGCTCGGGTTCGTGTCGATTTTGTGAATCGACAGATCGGCCTCATTGGGATCTATTCATTAGGGTCTCTAGAGGGTCATATGTGGTTTTTATAGAAACTTACGAAGTTGAAAATGATGGAGAATACGTGAAGAAATTTGGTCGAGAAAGTACCTCAACTGCTGTCGACAAAACAGAGTCTTGCTCTGTTTTCGGTCGGCCACAGCCTCTTCGGAGGTGCTCCGGCGCTTGTCACGGCGGTGTAGGACGGTGCGCGTGGTTGGGGACACCAGGGGGTGTGGGTACGAGTTAGGGTTAGGTTTTGATTTGATTTCTTCTCCTCTCTTCCGTTCTTTCCCTATCCATATATACGCTTGTTCGGTTTTGTTATCAGGGTCGGGGCTGTGTTTACATGCCATTGGGATGGGCATGTGGGTTGGGGCCTGCTCAGCCTAGGCCTGTTGCTGGAAGTTGGGTTTAGGAAAAGCTCGGGGCTGGGCTCGGGCTTGAGAGTCTGGCTCAGTTGGGATTTCTCATTAGGAATAATGATAGTAATGATAATAATAATAATAGTCTTATCTATATAAATTAAAATCCCTATGTAATAAAGTAATTGTACCTATATATATTTTACAAGGCATAGTTACACTCAATATATATTAAATAACATTTGCAGTACATGTTTACATAATAAATACATTTATATAATAAGCCTTGTGTAACATAAATACTAAACTTATAACCAATATGTAAATAAAACTATTATAAGTGTATACATATGTAATTAAGTTAAATAAATGCATGTACCTATAATCAAATACAGGCAAGATCGTATTTAACTTACTGATTCCAAAAGAATACACCAGGACATTATTTATAAAATATATATTATCCTTTTAATGACAATAAAAATATATATGTCATATATAACTATTATAAACTATTTACTTGGCAATAAAGTAAAATACCAATACAAATATTGTATATATATACCATATACATCTACATGGTCGTTTTGGGCATACGATGTTTCTACATGAGTTTGGACCTGCTTGGGTCAGGTCCGGGCCAAAATGGTACAGTCGGGTCTCATAACAGTCAATAATCTAATAATAAATAATTAAAATATTTAAATGGGTCTTGTCACAACTTAGCCTGATTTTTTTAGTTAGGACGTCACTATGGCTTGGTCTTCCCTGGTATGGCTAATGCACTAGTCAAGGCACACTACTGCACTGTCTGTGCCATGATTCCTAGTCGTCTGGTGCCTCGAAACTCAACCATGGCTAAAGTCATCTATCGTAATAAATTTTTTGAAAATCTCCATTTAAATAAAATAAAAAAATATTTCAAAAAAATATTTCGGGAAGGGAGGCTACAAATCTACCCACCTTAAAAATAATTTCGTCCTCAAAATTCTAATTCATAACTATTCCTTAAAATTCAAAGTCTACTATTACCTCGATCTTCTCAATTTAATTCCTTAAATTATTTTATGACCTTCTCTAGTTATTTCGTAAATACGAATCCTCGTGGACTTCTACCCACCTTAGGTCATACTACTCTTCAAAATACGGTCACTAAAATCTTATAACCTTCTAACTAGTGGCTAATAATTTTGCGAAAAATATCTAGGACATATGGTATCTTTAATCCCCCATATCTATCAAACAACCAAAAAATTAAATAAGAAAGCAATATTATACTATAATTTAAAAAAATTTGATAAATTCTAGACAACACGATCATTCGTTACCCCGGAATAGGAAGCAACGAGAATCAATGGTACGGAAGAGCAAGGGATAATAATTGAGAGCAAACATGGAGTTTTTAAGGACGTAAAGAATTTCTAGGAGAATTTTCAAAGCAGAGTGGATTGAGATTTCTAAGGTTTTTAGTCATTGTCGCAGGCTCGTACCAGTACAGTTACGTAACCGGTACGATATGCTCTGACCTGCATGGGCCACCACAAAAACTTGTCACGACCCGCACCCGCTTTTCGGATACGAGAGCGTGAGGAAGCCAGCTACGCATCAAGCGGACTCCAGCCCGACTCGAATACGTAAACGCTGTCACTGCTATGGCAATGGGCCTAATCAAGGCAAGGCAAAACTATATCTCAATCCACAATAAGAATAATATACAAGAATGAACAAGTATGGGTCGTGGTCTGCAGCCCACTAGCATGCATGTCCGATTAGACTCCAAGAAATAACATGAGTCTATAAACTGAATCAATAAATATGATATCTCATGATGATGAAAGGGAAACACGAGCTAGATTAACTGGATAATAAATATGGTATCAATACCTGAATTTCGTAAGCAATATTATCATGTCCGGACCCCACAAGTCCCATAATCATCCGCCATCCAGAGCTGCTAACTAACTCCACGCAATAACTAACCTGAAGAGATCATCAGGTCCTCAGGGGACATAGCAAGATACATAAAAACATGCCTATCTAGCAGTTTATCATGCAATAAAGAAAATACAGGAAATAAATGGGAAAAGACCAATCAGCACAAAAATACGACTATACACGACTAGAAGAACCACTACGCCTAAGCGAACTGCTGGAGGAGAACAAGAGAACACGATATCACGATGTCAATAAATAACCAATCGAATACTCAAACCCTCGTCCCTAGTGTGGACTCGCAGGTTTGAACAACTACTAGCCCTCGCCCCTAGTGTGGACTCGTACGCTAGCATCACCCTCGTCCCTAGTGTAGACTCGCAGGTGTGAACCATATACTACTAACCCTCGTCCCTGGTGTGGACTCGCATGCTAGCATCACCCTCGTCCCTAGTATGGACTCGCAGGTGTGAACCATATACTACTAACCCTCGTCCCGGGTGTAGACTCGCAGGCTAGCATCACCCTCGTCCATAGTATGGACTCGCAGGTGTGGACAGATAACTACTAACCCTCGCCCCTAATGTGGACTCGCAGGTTAGCTTAACTACTAACCCTCGCCCCTGATGTGGACTCGCAGGTTAGCTTTAAGATTTCAAGACAAGGAGGTAAAGCAGTTCCGTTATGACTTATTCATCCAATAACACGATGCAACTTAGTCCAAGTACAAGTGATGACACGACACGACCCAATCACGATACACGAGAAAACCAATCCAATATGAACTACAAAGTTAATTATAAACAAGGCTATATATATACTAGCAGGCATGATATATAAATAACACATAAATAATCAACTAGTAGAACTGTATAATAATATAAATATGCATGTAAATAAACTGTAGAGGGAGGCAAGGTATCTTGCATGGAGGTTGCACGCAGATCCAATAACAATTTAGTCCACTGCTAAGCCATAAAGTCCAAATCATCACAATTGTCTCCGAAAGCTTAAACAAACAATGCCAACAGTCTCAGAATAGTCAAATTAGCTAGGATTGCCTGTCTTTAAGTCCAATTCTGGACACAGGGGCAAAATGGTAATTTCAGGCAAAAATGGTGTCCACCGTTGGACCCGCTTTGCACCGAAAAGCGTGTCAGAGTCAATGGTCTATAAAGTCGTCAAACTATATGTCTATGGATTTATTTTGGTGATACGAACCCAACGGTATGGCCAATTGTGGATTTCGATGGGCCGTTCACAAAATCGACCGTTGAGTCGGACCGTGGGACCCGTAAAACGACGATCCAATCAGCTGTCTCAGAATCGGACCAAACTTGACATACAGGACCAGAAAAATGATACGGTCCTGTTGGCATAAGTTTCATTTCGATCTGAAGAGCGTGCACAAAGTAATTAGAAAATTTGCAAAGTGGCCGATACGGTGAATTTTGACGGATACGTATCAAATTCGTCGCGCACACGCGACCAATTTGAATTCCGTCAAAGCCCACACGTCCACGAAGCCGTTACGCACCTTTCGATACTTTTGGTTCGCGACCATGTCGCCCGGAATGGCGGGACGCACGTCATATCGAACAATTTTCTAGTTTTGAAAACTAATTTTTGGAAAACTTTGGGATTCGATTTCTCGACGCGTAGTCGATGATTTTCAAATCCACAAAAAGGGTTGTGAAGCCCTATATGTAGCCTAGGAATGCCTTCAAATAGATTTTGAAAACTGCTAATAGATTAATCACGAATTGCCTTCGAAGTTGGGGTTTTAGGTTAACTCATGTTCTATTTTCGAGCAAGTTTTTGCTCGGGTTCTCGTCGATTTTGTGAATCGACATATCGACCTCATTGGGCTCTATTCATTAGGGTCTCTAGAGGGTCATATGTGGTTTCTATAGAAACTTACGAAGTCGAAAATGATGGAGAATACGTGAAGAAATTTGGTCGAGAAAGTACCTCAACTGCTGTCGACAAAACAGAGTCTTGCTCTGTTTTCGGTCGGCCACAGCCTCTTCAGCGGTGCTCCGGCGTTGGCACGGCGGTGCAGTACGGCGCGCGTGGTCGGGGTCCCCAGGGGGCGTGGGTACGAGTTAGGGTTAGGGTTTTTATTTGATTTATTCTCCTCTCTTCCGTTCTTTCCCTATCCATATATACGCTGGTTCGGTTTTGTTATCAGTGTCAGGGCTGTGATTACATGCCTTTGGGATGGGCATGTGGGTTGGGGTCTGCTCAGCCTAGGCCTGCTGCTGGAAGTTGGGTTTGGGAAAATCTCGGGACTAGGCTCGGGCCTGAGAGCCTGGCTCAGTTGGGATTTCTCATTAGGAATAATGATAATAATAATAATAATAATAATAATAATAATAATAATAATAATAATAATAATAATAATAATAATAGTCTTATCTATATAAATTAAAATCCCTATGTAATAAGTAATTGTACCTATATATATATTACAAGGCATAGTTACACTTAATATATATTAAATAACATTTGCAATACATATTTACATAATAAATACATTTATATAAAAAGCCTTGCGTAACATAAATACTAAACTTATAACCAATATGTAAATAAAACTATTATAAGTGTATACATTTGTAATTAAGTTAAATAAATGCATGTACCTATAATCAAATACAGGCAAGATCATATTTAACTTACTGATTCCAAAAGAATATACCAGGACATTATTTATAAAATATATATTATCCTTTTAATGACAATAAAAATATATATGTCATATATAACTATTATAAACTATTTACTTGGCCATAAAAGTAAAATACCAATACAAATATTGTATATATACCATATACATCTACATGGTCGTTTTGGGCGTACGATGTTTCTACATGAGTTTGGACCTGCTTGGGTCAGGTCCGGGCCAAAATGGTACAGTCGTGTCTCTTAACAGTCAATAATCTAATAATAAATAATTAAAATATTTAAATGGGTCTTGTCACAACTTAGCCTGATTTTTTTAGTTAGGACGTCACTATGGCTTGGTCTTCCCTGGTATGGCTAATGCACTAGTCAAGGCACACTATTGCACTATCCATGCCATGATTCCTAGTTGTCTGGTGCCTCGAAACTCAACCATGGCTAAAGTCATCTATCGTAATAAAATTTTTGAAAATCTCCATTTAAATAAAATAAAAAAATATTTCGAAAAAATACTTCGGGAAGAGAGGCTACAGCTGCCTCCCTGGAAGTCTCGCCCCCTCTTGAGCCTAAGCTCAAGATCATCCTTTGCAGCTAACGCATCCACTAGGATCTCCTCAAAGGTAGCACTGCGAGCACTCTTGGTGTAGGACTTGACCCCCTTTACCAAGCCCTTCCGGAACCTCCGGGCCTTCGTCGCCTCGGACAATCCCTCTACAAATCTGCCCAGGCGGCAGAACTCTCCTACGTACTACCCCACAGACTGGCACCCCTGGACTAGAGCCTCGAACTGAGTCTCGAGGGCTCCTAGCGCTACATCCGGGAAGAACTTCTCCTTGAACAGCTTCTTGAATGCTGCCCAAGTCTGTCCCGGAGTACCAACCCGCGGATCGGTCTGGTACCAAGTGCGGGCCAGATCCTGCATCATGCTGGCCGCTGCCTCAATCTGAATCCTCACAGGAATCTCAGCCAATCTGAATATCTCCTCCATGTGCTCGATCCACTCGTCGGCATATAGAATCCACTCTGTCCCTTGGAAGTCCCTAGGGTGCATCTTCTGAAAATCCTGGATGCCCTTCTCCCGTGGCTGGTACGGTTACGGGGCTGACACTGGCTGAGCTACAACTCTCTCTACCGTAGTCACGGCTAGATCAATGCCTCGGCTGAACTCTGCTGTCTGCCTCTGCTGCTGGGCCTGCTGGCCCTCCATAAACTGCCGGAAGAAAGCAAACAGTTGAACGGCGTCAACTGTCCCCGAAAGTGGCTGCTGCTGCAGAAATGCCTCCAGAACTACTGGGCTCGGCCTGAACCCTGCTGCTGGTGGAGGGGCTCCTCCGAACGCAGCTGAAACTCCTACCCCAGCTGGCATGACTGGGGCTGCGGTACCAGGGGCTGGCTGCTGCTGAGGACGAGAGGTGGCAGACCCCTCTGCAGCGTCCCCCGGTCTGGGGCGATGAGATCTCGTCTCAACCATCTTGGAGACACAGATCAAACAAGAAACAATTACTGAGAATGAGCCGAAAATAGCAAAGGCGGACAGTTTATATTCAAAGGAAGACAAATAGCAGAAAAATGTAGATATACGAAATCTGATAAAGAGTTTTTCCTGGTGTGATTGAGTACCTTCAAAATATCTTAATCCTACTGGAGGCTGCAGTGATATTCTAGTTCGAATACTACTATATTTCTAAACTAGGACCTGCATGGGCCACTACTAAAAACGTGTCACGACCCTCACCCTAGAGTAAGGGCACGAGACGTGGGTACGTCCAGCCTACGCCGCAGTATCGGCGGTAGAACGCTGTCCTAGGTCAATCATCTAATAATATAAAGGTACCTGTACAGTATATACACTCCGAATGGAGGTGACATAGCAATATACAGTCTCAATCACATCTAAGACAGAATGATAAGATAGAAAGATAGATAGATACTGCTGAAATGAAAGGATCCACATAATACAATCAGAGAGTCTAAGTGTCTAAATATATCACAAAACCACAAATCCTAAGTATCAATATACAGTCATCCAGAATGTAATATAAATAAAAACATCCTAGTCTAGAGGAGTGTCGTCCACTGCTAAAGGATCCGGCTACTGGTCCAAGTCACAGCTGTCATCTAGGTTAGCCCCATAATAGGTAGGGCAGCCAGCCTCGTCCTCATCCTCTGTAATATTTCAACAGGTCCAGTCAGGACAGGAGCGAGCACAGTACATCTCACACAGTTCATAATATGATAGGATAAATAAATATGCAATAGAGTAAGATACAGAAAATGATGCAGAATATACATAAAGTAAAAGAGAAGAGCTGTAATGTAAATAGATACTATAAATAGAGAACTACCATGAACTAGTGATTTAGAGTACAAGATGAACATGTGAACAGCTTGAATTTGCACATGAGTAATCTAAAAGTTTGCACATGAGTATACTACTTTGGAATTGTTCACATGACCATTCATACTCTCCCGTACCCCAATCAATACACAAAGATCCAGACAGGTTATGTTATTGCACATGATATCACATGAAGGCCCATAATAGAGTGCACATGACAGTACATGAGGGCTTCGTGAACATGAGAATACTGAATCACGAGAGTGCACATGAATGGTGAAAGCACCGGAGTAACTGATGAAAGTGAAACGCACATGACATACTGTAACCCGATACTCCCGAGGGAGGATAACATCTCATTAAGGGATCTATATAGTACCAATCCGTGTTAACGTCGTGATTGCATCAAGTAATGTAATCTAGTGCGTAAATATAAACCCTATCAAGTATAAAACGGTCAGAGAATGTACTTGTCTAATACTGTAACGCTCCAGTCCCAAAATACGTAGGACTAGGAACATAGACATGCCAGCTGTATTCATACGAAGTACATAGGCCTCGTATGGATACATAAGCTGTAAGATGCAGTAGAACCATAACTAATCTCATCCACGCAAAATAAATGAATAAAAGATATCATATAAAGATAATGAATTATCTTGATACAATATGTTGGGCGGAGACAAATCCACTACCAACAAGTAAAGAAAAAATATATAAGAAAAGATATGAATTTGGCGAGCGAAGCGAAGACGATCCAAATGCAATCATCCTCGAAGAAATAGCGAAGATCACGGCTAGAGCTAGAACACCTGCGAAAGACAATAGCACACACCTGGAGAGATAACCAGGTCCTCAGAGGGACGTAACAAGACACATAATATCATGCCATGTAAACTGAATAAATATTGCTCAATAATTAAAGGACACATACAATAGGGTACCTAACCGTACTATAGTGAGTATGCAATTAAAGAACAAACCTTTGACGCATGGGCCGGCTCAGTCAGGAATCAGGACCGTACCTTCCACTGGAGATAACCGGCTATCAGGATCGTATCTTCCACTAGAGATAACCGACAATCAGGACCGTACCTCCCACTGGAGATAACCGGCAATCAGGACAGTGTATATATGACCCATACGCTAAGGAGATGTTCTTCCCACCCAATGCCTACCATGTTGTATCCACAACAGTAACCTCTATAACCGCTAAGTCAAACTAGCATGCAACCTCTAATAGCGGTTATTACTATCGCACGGCTTATACATACCGGTGGCCAGCCAGTCACGTATGTTCGTGTTCTATATGCGACACACAACTTCGTGATACCACGTGTCAAGGCCATGAATGCAACACACAAGGTGGTCCCTTAAATCTAGGTTTAATGTGTAAGAAAAATAATACATAGCAGGAACAATAAATGAACAGTAAGTTCTAACAGGTTATGCCATGTATCACAGTTTATTTTGTATATACAAAAAATAAATAATGCTTGAAATATGAGCTAAAATAGATAAACAGCAAATAGCAAGGTGTCTTGCCTGATGTCCAAGTGAGGTAAGATGATGTCCTGGCGATGAATCAACAACAGCGCACAAAGAAGAAGGTGCAGGAACAACTTCAGATGCTGAAAATAGTTTATTATCTAATTATAATTAATACTGCACCTATTACATTTATTTAATAAATTTTAAAGTTAGGATATGGTATAGGTTTTCGTATTATCTTTCCAAAAAACTAAACGGATCGTATTTTCGTTTCCGGAATCTTCCGAAATTGCAAAAATACTGAAACACGTTTATTTTTAGGACACTAGATACTCAAACAGTTTTGTAAAAATCTACAGAATGAATTTTGTCTATTAAAATATGTTTTTGGAAACCTTACCTCGATACGCTTCTTTTAAAAAAACTGGAGGCGATACGGAGTTCGGAGCTAGGAGATATCGTCGTTCCAAGTTGCTCTTGCTGCAAAAAAGCGGGGCTGAATTTATGACAAAAAAAGAGAGAAATTTTGAAAAGGATGGTTTGAAAGATGATTTGTGGTGAAAATAATATGGAGGAGTACCTGCCTATTTATAGGATGTGGGAATTCCCAATTAGATAAGAATTAGGATTCCTTTAAACCCAATTTAGATATTTTTTGATTTAATTTAAAAGCAATCAAATTCAAATCCAATTTCAAATCCAAATCCAAATCCAAATCTAATTTAAATCAAATCAAATTCTCTTAGTTTAAAATCAAATCAATTAAATCCAATTTAAATCTATTTAAATTTTTAGCTCAAAATCAAATAGGATAAATCAATTTCGAATATTTAACTATTTAAATAAATCCAAAAATCAAATAAAGATTTAAATGGCCACCATAACTTCAAAATATATTTTTCAAAATACCAATAATAATAATTTCGAAAATAATAAATATTTTTAAATATCTTTTTAAATAATAAATCTCAAAAATTATATTTTTATTTAAATTAAACTAGCAAATATTTATGAAATATATGTATGCATGAATAATATTATTTATTCCAAATAAAAGGCCTTTCATAAATAAAATCATAAATTTAGGAAATTTTGATAGCTAAATTAAATATTACATATATTATTTTGAAACAATAAAAATAAAAATGTTTTTCTCCAAAATATGTACGCTCGCACATATTCGCACTCGTCAAGCAACTACGAAAAATAAAATTTCGTGCGCGACATACAATACGACTATGCGACGTACAATACAAAAATTTTAAATCAGTACCAAATTTAATATATATAAAAAATATAGTAGAAATTTAGGGGTTTTACATCCTACCCAACTTAAAAGAATTTCGTCCTCGAAATTAAGAATTAGGAGGGGGTGAGAAGGCACAACGATAGATAGGAGGGTTTAAGGAAGTTTATATGGTCGTAGTCTAGGTTGAGGGTATGATTAAGAGACGATTGTAATAACTCTTAAATTCAAGTGATTAGAAAGTCAAGATTGTAAATTTAGTATCGAGGGAAAGGTCGAGTAGTTCAAGACAAAGATATGGTTACATTGGGTGGTAATGGTCATGGTGATAGGACAGTTAGAGGAGTTTTAGTACGACGCTTTCGTCCTTCTAAAATAGGTGAAGGCGAACGCAATATAGAGTTCGAAGGAGGCGTTATCGAATACGAATACGTGGTTTAAAGGCGATCGAATAATTCAAAAGGAGTTGTCAAGGCAGTCGTGGATGGGACTCTAGAGGACAAGTTTAGCTATGTCCCCATCCACGTAGAACGATAGATAAAAGCGAACCAAAGTGCACGCGGTTGATCAGACCATTATGCACCGGTTCTGATTAGACAATATGTTAGTGGGTGCACCCAATAAAATATGTCATGATCAAGCTTGATGACGAAATAAGCTTGCAAAACTGAAGCTACATTAGTAGCATGGGATAGTCAAAATGTGTGCAAGGGAGGTACTGATGAAGGAAATTAAATAGTCCCAGATCTTTTAAAATCAAGGCTCGCCCGAAGTGTGGGCCTATACAGTTGTCCTAGTGTTTCTTCATTTATGGCTTGGTAGACTAGATAAGGTAGGGTCCTCTGAATTTAGAGTCTAAGTGAACTTATCCACATGGGTCACAAGGACAAAGGCTTTGTTGGACCGTGAGGAATTCTACCCAACTTACAAGAGTTAAACTAGTAATGGGATGAGACAATGGGTTAGGCAATCAAGATAAAGTACAAATTTAAGCATTTAAGGAATTTAGTATAACACAATCACATATCGGGTCGAAAGAATTGAGTTGATGTTGAATCCCTATCCGTGGTCGAAAATATATCGGTATCATGGTAAAGATTATAGTTTGGTCATTTTGACCATAAAGTCATATCAAAAAATAGAGTACAAGGAGATGGGTTTTGGTGGGATATGATATGTCTACAGGAAGGTGGACTTGTCTAGGTCTTACATATGAAATTTATTGGAAGAAAAAGTGTAGTGTTGTACTCCAAATATACAAGTCACGATAGGGGACGCCAGATGATCAAAAATAGAAAGTGGGAGTTCACGAGGTGATAATTAATGCACAAAATAAAGAAGATCAAGTTAAAGCGTGAAATAAAATTAATTAAAGAATCCAGTAAAAATAATTTAGGAACACAATTTCGGAGAGAAGATATTCTCCTAGATGAATACAGTTAAGAAAACATTAACTCATTATTCAAATTGCAAATGGGTTAGAAGGTCGTAATTAAAAGATCTAGAATTGAAGGAAGGTCGAGTAAGTCGAGGTGGAAATATAGTCACATAGCTGGGTTGATGACTAACAACACTTGTGTATATACTACTATCATGGTCATAAGTGACATGGCAATTAGTGTGGAATACTCAATAGGGTTATCTTGGGGCCTACCATTAAAATTTTAACTCAAGTTTCCTCCAAAAGTTTTTTTTTAAAATAAACTTTCAAAAATATACCACCAAAATTTGTATTCACTCCAAGCAGTTCAAATTCATATAAAAAAAAATTAATCACTCTCATAAATCTCAAAGCAAAATTTTATCACGTTACTACTAACCATTTTCAAATTAACGTTTAAACTCAACTATTTAACTCAAGAGTTCATAATTTACGAATCCATAAAAATTTCACAATCAATCAAAAATTTAACACTCTAAAATTTTCAAATAATTTATAATAAAACTCTTAGCATATTAAAAGCAATCTCAAAAAATTAAGCTCAATGCTCTCATCAATTTTAACTTCTATTTATGCTATGTTATTCCAACAAACTCACAACTTTTAAATGGTAACTTCCTTTAATCAATCAAAATAACTTTCCATCACATACTTCAAAATTCTTTAAAAAAATTTAATATTAGCAATCCCACATTAAACTAAATTTTCAAATAATCTTATCAGTCAAAATATTTTTTTTTTACCAAAAATCTAAATAGATTTGTAAATCCTAAATCATAGGACATAATTTAAAATAAAAAAATTCTCAAATTTTTTTTTTTCATAACTTTCAAATATTTAAAACCAAAATTCACCGTCATTACTTCCCCTTAAAATTTAAAATTTTATAAACACGAAAACCGCAAGTTGTACAACTCCGTTTAAATAATTCCTACGACCATTTTTAAAAGCTAAGATCATTTTCAAACCAAATCTATAACTGTTCAAGGTGCATAACTATAATACAATAAATTATGAACATTAAAACTCGAAAATTAAATAAATTTTATATTTGTTCAAAGATGTATATCTATCACCCAAACTCATAAATATCACAACTCGAAAAGCAAATCAATTTTATACTTGTGCAAGGATGTATAACTATAATCCAATAAATCATAAATATCAAATCTTTGAAAATCAATCAATTTCTTAAACCAAGTATGAAATTCTATAAATCCTCTGGTGTTTACTATTTAGAAATCTCAAGGTTAAAACTTTCCGTGGTAATATCCTACTTTACAAATTACTAATCATTAAATCACACTAAAAAACCCTTTAACTCAATTAGAGTCTTAAATGTATTCCAATTGCCAATATAACCATTCTAGCCATGTGTTTGACCTATGGGCATATACTAGTGTAGTCATCTTCCTAGTTGACACTAAGCACGAAAATAAGAATCAACGGTAGAAAGGAATCAAGCAAGATGCAATTCAAGGAAGTCGAACGAGAGTTCGGAATTTGAAGCCAAGGGAAGAGGTCAAGCTGTATGGATGAGATTTCTATAATTCGAATCCTATGTTGCAGGTTCACATCGGTACAGTAACGTAACCGAAGTGACAAACTCGACCTGCATGGACCACCACAAAAACATGTAACGCCCCAGTCCCAAAATACGTAGGACTAGGAACATAGACATGCCAGCTGTATTCATACGAAGTACATAGGCCTCGTATGGATATATAAGCTGTAAGATGCAGTAGAACCATAACTAATCTCATCCACGCAAAATAAATGAATAAAAGACATCATATAAAGATAATGAATTATCTTGATACAATATGTTGGGCGGAGACAAATCCACTACCAACAAGTAAAGGAAAAATATATAAGAAAAGATATGAATTTGGTGAACGAAGCGAAGACGATCCAAATGCAATCATCCTCGAAGAAATAGCGAAGATCACGGCTAGAGCTAGAACACCTGCGAAAGACAATAGCACACACCTGGAGAGATAACCAGGTCCTCAGAGGGACGTAACAAGACACATAATATCATGCCATGTAAACTGAATAAATATTGCTCAATAATTAAAGGACACATACAATAGGGTACCTAACCGTACTATAGTGAGTATGCAATTAAAGAACAAACCTTTGACGCATGGGCCGGCTCAGTCAGGAATCAGAAATCAGGACCGTACCTTCCACTGGAGATAACCGGCTATCAGGACCGTATCTCCCACTAGAGATAACCGGCAATCAGGACCGTACCTCCCACTGGAGATAACCGGCAATCAGGACAGCGTATATATGACCCATACGCTAAGGAGATGTTCTTCCCACCCAATGCCTACCATATTGTATCCACAACAGTAACCTCTATAACCGCTAAGTCAAACTAGCATGCAACCTCTAATAGCGATTATTCCTATCGTACGGCTTATACGCACCGGTGGCCAGCCAGTCACGCATGTCCGTATTCTATATGCGACACACAACTTCGTGATACCACGTGTCAAGGCCATGAATGCAACACACAAGGTGGTCCCTTAAATCTAGGTTTAATGTGTAAGAAAAATAATACATAGCAGGAACAATAAATGAACAGTAAGTTCTAACAGGTTATGCCATGTATCACAGTTTATTTTGTATATACAAAAAATAAATAATGCATAAAATATGAGCTAAAATAGATAAACAGCAAATGGCAAGGTGTCTTGCCTGATGTCCAAGTGAGGTAAGATGATGTCCTGGCGATGAATCAACAACAGCGCACAAAGAAGAAGGTGCAGGAACAACTTCAGATGCTGAAAATAGTTTATTATCTAATTATAATTAATACTGCACCTATTACATTTATTTAATAAATTTTAAAGTTAGGATATGGTATAGGTTTTCGTATTATCTTTCCAAAAAACTAAACGGATCGCATTTTCGTTTCCGGAATCTCCCGAAATCGCAAAAATACTGAAACACGTTTATTTTTAGGACACTAGATACTCAAACAGTTTTGTAAAAATCTACAGAATGAATTTTGTTTATTCAAATATTTTTTGGAAACCTTACCTCGATACGCTTCTTTTAAAAAAAACTGGAGGCGAAACGGAGTTCGGAGCTAGGAGATATCGTCGTTCCAAGTTGCTCTTGCTGCTAAAAAGCGGGGCTGAATTTATGACGAAAAAAAGAGAGAAATTTTGAAAAGGATGGTTTGAAAGATGATTTGTGGTGAAAATAATATGGAGGAGTACCTGCCTATTTATAGGATGTGGGAATTCCCAATTAGATAAGAATTAGGATTCCTTTAAACCCAATTTAGATATTTTTTGATTTAATTTAAAAGCAATCAAATTCAAATCCAATTCCAAATCCAAATCCAAATCTAATTTAAATCAAATCAAATTCTCTTAGTTTAAAATCAAATCAATTAAATCCAATTTAAATCTATTTAAATTTTTAGCTCAAAATCAAATGGGATAAATCAATTTCGAATATTTAACTATTTAAATAAATCCAAAAATCAAATAAAGATTTAAATGGCCACCATAACTTCAAAATATATTTTTCAAAATACCAATAATATTAATTTCGAAAATAATAAATATTTTTAAATATCTTTTTAAATAATAAATCTCAAAAATTATATTTTTATTTAAATTAAACTAGCAAATATTTATGAAATATATGTATGCATGAATAATATTATTTATTCCAAATAAAAGGCCTTTCATAAATAAAATCATAAATTTAGGAAATTTTGATAGCTAAATTAAATATTACATATATTATTTTGAAATAATAAAAATAAAAATGTTTTTCTCCAAAATATGTACGCTCGCACATATTCGTACTCGTCGAGCAACTACAAAAAATAAAATTTCGTGCGCGACATACAATACGACTATGCGACGTACAATACAAAAATTTTAAATCAGTACCAAATTTAATATATATAAAAAAATAAAGTAGAAATTTAGGAGTTTTACAAATACCCTTGATGTCCAGAAGAAAATACTGCCTGAGGAGTGGTGTCTGGCTCCTAATCAGAACAGCACAAGTCACAACATGTCTAAAATAATGAAATAGACTGCTACAATGCATCTACATGATGTTTGGGGTCAATCTAGGCTAAAGTCAACCTTTGGTCAACTCTAGTCAATCCTAGAAGTCAAACTAGGTCAACTATGTCAAACCTAAGTCAAACAAGTCTCACTAGGCCTAACTAGTCTATTCTAGCAAGCCCACATCAATTCTAGACTATACAAGTCAACTACACATGTAACTGGCATTCAAACCCTTGCCCATAGGCTATGAGTCCTAGGCTATAGGCTATATTACCTATATACCCACCCACATATCACATATACACATATCAATATATATATCTAATATAATATAGTACACACATTATAAATATAGGCCACATGAATATGTGCATCACATATATATATACATGTGTATATATACATATACATAGAAGGATAGGAAAAACGGTAATCATGCATTTGTGTTCATGTGTGTATGTGTGTGAGTGTGTGTGTGTGTGTGTGTGTGTGTGTGTGTGTGTGTGTGTGTGTTGAGAGTGATAAGGCATGACAGTGATAGGCCTGGGAAAATAGTGAGTGATAAAACCTGTGTGTGTACATGTAGTAAACAGTGTGAGCGAAACATAGAGTGTACTAAGGGAATCAATGTCAGTGCTATGTGAAATAAGAGAATAGGGAAAAAACAGTGCATTGCAAAACAGTGTGGTAGTGTCATATGGGAAAATAGGAATTGACAGTATGTATATTGAAAACAATTTATAGTTTTTATGAAGGGAAATCTATTCTCAGTTTTAAGGGAGAAAATGAAATCAATTTGAATTCCCTATTCTATCAATACAGTGAACAATAATAGAAATAACAAGGGGAAATGAAATCAATTCGACAGTTTGATATATATCAATCGATACACATTCGAATTCAGTCACCATGAAACCTAACAAATCAGTGAACCTAACAATGTATAAGAATTAACATTCAAATTTAGTTTAAGGAAAGGAAATCAAAGTCAGGTATTGGAATTCCTGTGACAGTTTGATATTGAACAATTGACAGTTAACCTCCCAAACTCATTCAAATTCCCATACTAACATCAACCCATTAGCTAGCCATTAACTGTTAACTAACTAAGAGGAATTAATCTAACATGTAGGATCAAAAGACAACTGAACATCATTTGAAAATCAGATTTAAAATAGGAATTAAAGTTTGGGAATTTGAAATATCAATAGTATCAGTCAACAACCAACATATGGTTCGAAATTCTATTTCATAACATAAAGCCTAATCTAAAATGTAAAATCGAACTAATCATGAATTAAATAACATGTAGGATTAATCATGACCATTTAAACACATCAATTAATCAATTAAACAGGAATGAAACACAGGAAATAATAGAACTGAACACAGGAAAAACAGTGTCTCGTGCACGTGTTCATTGGCCTCGTGCACTTAACACGACACAACATGAACCCTAAGCTTGTGTCCCAGTGTCGAGTGGGTCTAGGTCTAGGATGTGGACACCCTAATTTGGGTCCACGACACATGTGTCAGTGACACAACACGCGTATCAGCGGCCAAAAGTCGGCTGAACCAACACAGTGTACGACCAGTGCACTCGTGATTATGTGTCCGATACGACACGAGGACTCGTGAAACTTGGGGAGCCTCGTGTCAGTGTCAGCCATGACCTGTTTGTCAAATTTCTCGTGTCCACGTGGCGTGTCCAGTGAGTTATGGCCCCCGAGTAGCAGGGGACTGCTACGCGTATGCTGTACGCGGGGTAACAGCGTGTTCACGTGTCCATTCCGACACGACACAACACGAACATCACCTCAGTCAACCTGAAATCGACAAGCGAGACCAAACCCTAATTTTCTATTCAAACAAAAATAGAAAATAAGAACGAAATACCCACTGTGGTATTTCGTCGAACACTTAGACATGCCCATTGATACGTGTCCGATACGGACACGTATTGGACACGAAACCTAGCAATACCTATACCAATAGTTAGGGTACTCCTAGGGCTTCCTATTCACGCTTAGAAATCACCATTTAACGGAGAGAAATAGGAATTACCTAGGTGTGTGAAATAGCTCAAAAAGCTTCAAAGAGGGGTGTTCTTCTTGCTACCCAAACTCCTCCAAATTGTTCCTCTACTGAAATTTCTCACCATGGGCAGAAAATACACAGGGATTAGATCTTAATGCAAGAAGTTTGAAGGAAAAAGGGGTTGAAATGGAAAAGATAGGGATTAGGGAAGAATGGGATTTACCTCTATTTTTCCAACTTGATAATTTCCTAAAGGAGGCTAGCCCTAAGTGGAAGAGGCATTAAATATGTGGAAAATGCCAAGGGTGGCCGGCCAAGTAAGTAGGGCTAGGGTTAGGGTTTCACTAGTTGCCTATGGGCCTCTATGGGCCTTAAGTCATAAGCCATGGTTTATGAAATCACAAGTCAATAATCCATCCTATTCAATATTCCTATTTCCCCAAATTAATCCTATTGGCTAGGATATCATTAACTTAGGTTAAACTAGGGTTTCATAATCTAACCAAATGGTCATGACTAGGGTTAGCTTCTAGGACAGTCTCCAAAGTCACCATGAGTCAAAGTCAAGAATAGCACTAAATCAAATATTCCAAAAATCACCTAAATTCCAATAATTCTAATTAATACAAAATAATTCCAAATAATTCCCAAAATTTCAAGAATGACCAAAATACCCTCAAGCTAGAAATGTGGTAGTGACAGATTAGAAATCGACACGATTTCGATATCCGAACGGACACGGACACGCGTGCACGAGATCTCATGCACGGTCCCGTGCATGCCCTGATGTCTGTGTGTCATAACTCGACGCACAGAGCTCCGTCTCGCATGAATTTTTTTATTACGTAGGGACAACCTCTACCCACTTGCCCATAAAATTTTACAACGTTTTGTCGAGCGAGCGCGGAGAAATCCGACGTGCACTGGTCAGCCTATATAGTGCACGTGGCTGAATTTTATTGCTGACACGACCTTCGTACGCGGACAAGGCGTACGAGGAC